>WUAM01000377.1:2096930-2107667 GCA_024336885.1 Actenoides hombroni | reverse complement strand
GCCCTGGGGGTGTTTAGCCTGGAGAAGAGAAGCCTGAGAGGGGATCTTGTGAATGTTTACAGGTATCCAAAGGGTGGAGGTCAAGGAGAAGGGGCCAGGCTCTTGTCAGTTGTGCCCTGGGATAGGATGAGGGGTAATGGGCACAAACTGGAACATGGGAAGTTCCACCTTAACATGAGGAAAAACTTCTTTACTGTGTGAGTGATGGAGCCTGGCCCAGGCTGCCCAGAGAGGTTGTGGAGTCTCCTTCTCTGGAGACTTTCAAACCCCTCTGAATCTGTTCCTGTGTGGGCTGCCCTGAGTGACCCTGCTCTGGCAGGGGGGTTGGACTCAGTGATCTCCAGAGATCCCTTCCAACCCCTGTGGTTCAATGGTGATTAGATGATTTGACTGTTAACATCTAAAAACTTCATGTGAAAGCAAGGCAATAGACTTCTGTAGTAAAGCTTAAGGGTGAAAGTGGTGGTGTGCTAAAAAAAAGGTATTTTGTGGGTTTTTTTGTTTAGGTTTTTTAAAAAAACAGAAGTTCTTTCTATCCAAGGGAATTGGGAGGGTCCAGTGGTCTTGATCCATAACTCATAGACAGGCCCTGATACTGGTAAAGGGGTTAAATAAGTTGGCAAAAGTGCAAGGTATGATTTGGCTGCTGTTACTTAGTATTCTTATCAGGGTTTGACAAAAGTCAGGCATTTTCTGATTGCTTCTGCTGTTGCTGTCCTGCAGTATACTGTGTTACTGCAGGATTGAGTTGCCCTGTGATAAGGTTTATGTGGAGAGCAGGCATGTAATGAATCACAGCAGCCAGCTGAACAGTAGAACACCCCGAATTTATAAGACAATGTCTGAAACTCAGCTTTTTTTTTTTCTAGCTGTGTGAGCCTTGGTCTTTGGTGTTCCCAAAATTCTGGGGAGTCATATCTTGGAAATTCTTGCATTCACGCAATTGCTTCTAATTGCAAATAAAGCTGGAAATCTGTTTTCTGTATTGAAATTAAAAGTACAAATGAAGGAGTTCTCTATTCTTTCTGTTTTCATAGTAAAACTATCACCCAGTCTTCTAACTTTCTTTTGGTTTTTTTTATGCATGTTTTCTTGAATGCATCACTTTGGTTACCAAAACTGGAAGTTTTGCTTAACAAAGGTGAATGAAACATGTGTGCAAGTTGTCCTGAATATTTGAGATCCAGAGTGCTGTTACTTTACAACAGTTTGACTTTAATTAGTGCCTTTGTGAGAAGAATGAGTTAGTGAAAGCCATGAATTACGGTTTAAAAACCATACCCGTGTTCCAGATACTGCAAGAGCTAAACTTTTTTGCATCTTGAGCTAGAAGAGTTCAGAGATGGATCTGCTGTAATGTTTGAGAGGATTGTCTGAATAAGAGAACAGAAAGATGACAGCATCTTTCTGTATTATGTTTTCTTTTTTACTTCTGGCAAATGTTATTGGATAGGGAAAAACCACCAGGAAATGCTGCAGTCCTCCTGCTCATCTCCCCCAAATCCACTGCTGTCTTTTGCACATCATAGCCTAGCTCCTGTATCCTTGGAACTCTGTATCTTGTGGAATTAAGAGTTCTGATTGTTCTGGTGAAGTTCTTTCTGGTGAAATTTGGGGTTCAAAAATTGTTTTTCATGGGAGTTAAAATCTCACAAGAGAAACAGGTGAAGTTTCTTCTTCAACTTAATGCTGCTGCTGCTGTGGGCCCGAGACTGTCTTTTTTAAATTTGTAAAGCAAAGATACATGATTACATGTATTATTAATGCAAAATTGTTAATTACTGATAATGAGATGTGAAGTGGTGTTGGTTTTTAAGAGCAACTCAGAAGTTTTAGCTGCTGTGATACCCTTTGGACAGTATTGGACAGTATTTCAGCATATGATTTCCAACCAAAACTTCTTTGGCTGAAGGCAGCGTTCTGTTAAACTGTCTGCCTGGAGTAGTTGTTCAGGATGTTAGCAAATGCCATCGAGTGATTCATAGGGTCTTAGACAATTCTAAAAGGTCTTTTTTAGACTCTGCAGTTTTCTTACTTCAAATTGACAACAGATACAGAAAAGACTGATAGGTACCTAATGGTGCAGATCTCTTCAAGTGAAGCAGAGAGGGTGTACTTAATTCTCTGTTCATGTTTTGTGTGTAGTAGTGTATCTGAGCTCTTGGGAAGCAGCTGAAGTCTTCCCAAGCTGTGTAGTCTCAGTGTCTCATTTATGTTGCCACCTTGCTTTATGCTTGCTCACTGTTGGCTCTCCAGGCTACGACACCCGTGGAAGAGAGACTTATTCAAAAGGGAATACAAAACTCTCAAAATGAGTTGGAGCATGAGGAATTACCCAAGTAATTCTAATCAACAGAAGAGGTTAATCTGTTATTAAATCAGGCTGAGGTATGAGAAGTATGCTGTTGATAACTTCAGTGATATGCTATGTGTCATAATGCACACACCCCCTTTATAACCACATTGTCTCACTGTATTATAGCAGTCAGCCACATAAAGCAGGAGTGATTATGTGGCATGGTCATGGTGCACTGAGGAAATGTGGTAAAGATGACACTGAATTACTATGGTGATCCCAGTTTCTGTTCTGTGCTGTGTCACTGGTTGTCTGTATAATCTTCAACACGTTCATTTAGCTGTCTGTACTTCAATTTCTCAAGCCTCACATTACCTTTCATTAGTTGGTAGTGGAGCTTCTCACTAGTGGTTCCATCTAAGCACTGTTGTAATACTTAAAAAAATAATTAAAAGAAAAAAATCTGTCATGGAAAACATGGACTAAGATGCGAGTGAAAACTTTTTTCCTCTTTTGGGTTAGTAGTTTTGAATGAGCTTTCTGTGGCAGAGTGAAAGGGTGTTTTCCAAGCATACTGAAATGCATCATGCCTGAAAGATATTACTGGCTCTGGAAGATGAGCTCAGAGTTGTCCTCCTCTTCTCATATGCTATTATCAGCCCGTTCCAGAAATGTGTGTGTTCATTGAAGTGAATTTGAAAACCTGCTTGGTTTCTGAGCTTTTAAAATCACTATAATGCTTTTCTGAGAAGAACACGGACTACTTGGAGACAAAGCAAACATTTGTATCTCCAAGAGGACAACAACATGGTATTTTTTACTTTGAGAGCAGTTGTAAGTCAGAGTACTTTGTTACAGGAATGAAGTGGTTTAACTGCTGTTGGTCATTGACATCTCCTCATCCCACTGCTGTTAAATCCACGATGTGTTCATTTAGTCATAGTCTTTGTTCTTTTACACATAGATAACTGGAGAGTGAGACATGGGCAAGGGTATTCAAACGCCGTTTCCTCTCCTCCTGCTGTGGATTGTTGCTGAAGATGCCAAGTTCTTCTGTTAGTAAACCATGGAAATTCTATTCTTACCCGCTTGAGTTGGAAGGCGTGAAGAAGTGGTGAGCATAGGAAAGGGGCTGAGGCACTTTTAATATGGGGTGGTGGTTTTTTGAGTACACCCACGAGAGAGCAGCAAACCCCTGTATTCCTCCAAGCTTTGGCTACTCGCTGGTTGGGCATCACTTTCTGCATTCAAGAGAGGGGGGGGAGCAGCTTCAGAAGGAAGCTGTGATCTGTTTGTGCCGAGAACCATTCAGATGTGTGTGCCAACGTACTGTGTCTTGGCAGGAGACTGAAAGATAGTGGCATCGAATTGAAACAAAAGTCTGATTTGTATCAAATTGCACTTGGTAGCAAAAGAGCTGGGAACAAAGTGACTGAAAAGACACCCAGTGCTTTATGTAGTCAGCGTGGTATAGGTGTGTCTCTGCAGCTTCACCAGGCCAGGAAGGTGAATAAGCTTAACAAGGGCATCCCAAACTTCGTTCTTCACTTCAGGCAACTTGGCCTCTGTACAGTGACTGAATATCAGTCTCTTACTGCAGGCATTCAGAGCCAAAAATATTTAAATAGGAAGAAAACAAAAAGGCATAGATGAAGCAAGTGAGATAAAGGGATGCTTGTTAAGAAAGTGGAAAGAAATATAAATGTGTGAATATTTTAGGAAACTTTTAATGGCTTAAAAAATAATTTGTTCAACGGCAGATTACCAAAGACATGCCACCAAGAGACAAATATTATCCTAGTTAAACTCTTGAGTAAGATATTCCTTACTTCTCGTTGGGGGGCTGGGAGTGGGAAATTACGGTGTCAAAAGTGATGCTGCTGAGAAGCTTTAACTTCCCGTATGCCTGTTCTCATTTCATGTACTTTGTGATTTTATTTGTTTAGTACGGAGATTATAAAATTTTGCAACCCTGCTCTTGCTTTTTTCCTCCCTTTTTCTGACTGGTCTGTGGGTTGGTGACTCTGAAACATGGGTTATCTTTCTGTAGTGGATCCGAAGAACTTCACAGTATTTTTCTGTAGCGGATAATTGGCAATAATTTGTTTTGGTTCTTAATTGTGGAGGGAGATGTTCTCAGAGAAAGCATTGTGACTCAGAATTAAGAGATGGTGATCTGATCTCAAATGCATATTCCATTTATCTACATCCATGGTAACCCCTGACAGAGAGGTGTGTAAAATCTGAGGGTGTTCACGTGGTTATCGTGAACTCTTGAATTCAAGTGGAACACCAAATTTCAGACGTAGGAGCATCTTTTGCTTTGCTGCTTATTAATCCTCGCAGCTTTGGTGTGACATTTTGTACGTACTGACAGGAGGGGCTTGTTTATGGCTCTGCAGTTTTTGTGCTTTGGGCGTGGATGTTTAAGATGTTTTAAATTTGTATATGTTTCTGTATTTTAATCCATCTGCACAAGTTCTCTGCTAGCTTTGTCTCTCCAGAGATGAACAAGTGGAGTCAGTGTACTGATATTGTTGCTACTGTTCTGTTTTCTGTCCCACTTTTTTTTTTTTTTTTTCTCCTGTAAATGCAGGAAGGAACTGAGAAAGAAATTTGTAGTAGTAGTCTTCCTTCTCCAAGAACTTCTGCAATTGAAAGAATGAAACCTGATCGTTGTGGACGTGCTTAGTCTGTCAGTTCTGCTTCCCTCCTTTACTAGTGCAACTAATAGCTTTAGTAGACCAGGAACTTGAGTAATGCAAGGCAGTATTTTCCTGTGGCTTCATGAAGAGCAAGTCTAAACCATGTTCTGCTTGTGTGAAAGGGTCTGTTCTCAGGTCATTCAGGATTTGTTTTTTAATGAGGATTAAGCCTTTCATTGGCACAAAATTGGAGCCATCAAGTAATGTATAAACTATTAATCTCGGGTAGCAAGCTGCATCCTGTTTGTCACTTACTAAAGGTATAGCCATGGTTATTGTAAAAAAAAAAATTTTGCATTATTTGTATTCAAAAATAGCAGAATTGCATGCTATAGAGGATACAGGGTTATTAAAAAGTCTAGATCTCTAATATGAGGAACTGTAGTGGAACTTCTTTACCTGGAGAAACACTAAGAAGACTGTAGCCTTTCCCTTTTAAAATTAATGGTGTAAGGAGAGATGACTGCAGCTTTAAATTTGACTTTTTTAATCTGCTTATCTTATTTTTTTTTTATCCCACTAAAAAGCCTTGTAGTGTTGCTCTTTAGTCTTGGAGTTCAGTGTTTATGTACCCAAAAAGATTATATGCTTCCTAGTGGTTTGCATTTTTCTTTAGTCATTCAAGTTGTTTCTCTGCTCAGAACAGGTATGAATACTGACAGTTTTCTTTCTCAATACAGCACTACAGTGTTACTGCCATCTATGTACAAAAGACAACTTCACCTGTGTGACAGATGGGCTGTGTTTTACCTCAGTAACACGAACTGCAGACAAAATCATACACAACAGTATGTGTATAGCAGAAATAGATCTGATTCCCCGGGACCGGCCCTTCGTCTGTGCCTCCTCTGCCAGAGATGGAGTCATTACTTTGCCTCTTTGCTGTGACAGAGACCACTGCAATAAAATAGAACTTCCCATTCCAACACCAGGTAAGGGGGTTGGCATGTTTGCTTATTTTAAAAACAAAATTCTGTGAGGGGGGGAAGTTTCAATTTTGAAGCTGTAGGTGAGTTTGAACACCTAAAGTGCACTCGAGATTCTGCAGCTAATTCAAGAGGTTTGGCACAAGCAATGTAGTCTTCTGGATAAAGACCTTAGTGGTGAAGACTTAGATACAAGTGAAATGGAAACCGAGTAGGAAATAGTTGCTTTTGTCCTCTGTAATGCTTATTTTGTTTCTTGGAGAGGTTTTAACAAATACACTGAAATACTTTGAAGGTCATTGTGAAATACAGTAAATGTAGTCGCATAAAAAGAAAGAAAGAGTTTAATCATTTTCTTCAACTTTTACTTTCAGGCCCTACTCCAGGAAAACCATCTTCTAATCTAGGACCTGTGGAACTGGCTGCTGTTATTGCTGGACCTGTCTGCTTTGTCTGCATTTCACTGATGTTAATTCTGTACCTTTGCCATAACCGTACTGTGATTCATCATCGCGTGCCAAATGAAGAAGATCCTTCACTGGATCGTCCCTTTATATCAGAAGGAACTACTTTAAAGGATTTAATTTACGACATGACAACTTCAGGCTCTGGGTCAGGTAATGTCACACTGCTAATAGTAATTACTCTGTTTAAGAGGCATCAAGCTTTTTTTTTTAATATTGTAAAATCTACTTTAAATTTATAAGTGAAGAAATAACTAGAAAAGCTACTTCTGTGCTGACTCTTTTCAATGTCAGTGAAGATTCTCTATATAGAAATGAGTGGAATAAAAGAAACATTGATCTTCTGATGCATATCAGTGATGAGGAACAGTAAGGAATATCCCAGTTAGCTATTGTACATGGGTTTTTTCTTCTATTAGTAAGGCTCAGTCATTTACATTTTTGTTCTGCACAGCATGTCTACATTACAATCTTCTGTGGTTTGGAGATAATTTGTGAATTTGTTTTTCCTGTAGCTTTAAACTGAAAATTGATTTATATCTGTAGCTTTTGGGATATGAAGAATATTCTGAATTTTAAGTCTGAGTTAACTTTTTACCCAGTTCTCTACCCACAGAAGGTATTTTTTCAGTTGCAAATAGCCATTTCTGTGTTTATAGAAGGGGTGCAGTACTCAGACCACATCAGAAGAATTTCTGTCTTTTGATTTCATCAATTTTTTTGTTTTAATTCAGAGTGAAACAGGTGTTGCCCTGGGAACATGAGGCAGTAGTCTGTTCACTGCACGTAGTCTCTATCATAATCCTGACATAGTTGCTTATAGATTGTGGCAGTCTGTCATGGAAATATGCTTTCATGGGCATTGGTAAGGTGTGATGTGTCAGATAAATCAGTGTATAAATTAATTTCTGCTCCATGTTAAGGAGCAAGACGTCTGATTGTGTACTGCAACTCCTGACCAGCTTTCTACTATACAAAAAGTTTACTACAAAAATTACTCCTCCTGCTTGTAAATGTATGTGCTGAAACATCCATGCCCTTTCAGACTGCTTTCTGCAAACAAATACTGCTGTTTGATTCCCAGCTGCTGAATTCTTTAATTTCCCAGAACTGGGAAAAACTATAACAACAAAGACCAAGCATCTAGGTTGTGTTTCTTTCCCAAGAGCAGCTGGTAAAACTGCCTATTGCTCTATAAAGTAAAATCAATGTGACTTGCTGAACATGTTTAGAATGTAGGTCAAAAGTAGTCATCTTTAGTCATATCATCACTGAGGGTGAGGTTGCACCAAGTGTGTGGGCAGTTATGTTTCAGTTAAGTTGCTCCCTGGTTAGAACTGGAACTTGAGTAGTTAGTGTTTAATTTATTAGTAACTGAGATAATTGAGATAACTGAATTTACCAATTAAATAACTGAATCAAATATGGAAAGGATTAATAGAACTTCCAATACATTGCACTAGAACTTGATAAATGCAAATGCTGGGCTTACTCCTCCAGTTATGTTTTCAAGGGCAGGTGTACAGAAGTAAGAGACTAAGTGTGAGAATATGAAGGAGTTGGAGATCTGCATTGCTTGGAATGCAGGAAGTTATGATCCATAAATGTTGTACTAACAGGAGCATGAAACTCTTTACTTAATGTCTGCAGCTACAGATTTTTTCCTAAAGAAAGCTGAAAAATTCTAATTTTAAAATAATTAAACCTTAAAAGAGCAGTCTGTTCTCTGTGTGACTGGTCACCTGCTATCACACAGGATGGGAGGGGTTGGAAGGGACCTCTGAAGATTGAGTCCAGAGCAGGACCAAAACTAGGGCAAATCACTCAGAAGTGCACCCAGACAGGTCTTGAAAGTCCTCAGAGAAGGAGACTCCACAACTCTCCGGGGAGTCTGTTCCACTGCTCTGTAACACTTAAAGAAGTTCTTCCTCGTGTTGAAGTGGAACTTCCTGTACTCCAGGTTGAATCCATTGCTGCTCGCCTTATCCCAGGGCACAAGTGCAAAGAGGCTGTCCCTGCCTTCTTGATGCCCAGCCCTCATGGATTTATAGACATTCATTAGATCCCCTCTGTCTTTTCATCTCCAAACTAAAAAGCCCCAGGTCTCCCAGCCTTTCCTTGTACGGCAGCTGTTCCAGCCCCTTCATCATCCTCATGTCTCTGTTGGACTCTCTCAAGTAGATCTCTGTCCCTCTTGAACTGGGGAGCCCAGAACAGGGCACAGTACTCCAGGTGAGGTCTTGCTAGGGCAGGGTAGAGGGGGAGGAGAACCTCCCTTGACCTGCTGCCCACACTCTTCTTAATGCATCCCAGGCTACCCTTGGCGTTCTTGGCCACAAGAGCACATTGTTGTCCCATGGAGAACTTGTCTATCAGGACTTCAAGATCCTTCTCCACAGAGCTACATTCTAGCAGATCGCCTCCTAACCTGTACTGGGCCATTTTATTGTTCCTTCCCAGGTGCAGGACTCTGCACTTGCCCTTGTTGAACCTCATTAGGTTCTTCTTTGCCCAGCTCTCCAGTCTGTCCAAATCTTGCTGAGTGGCCACACAGCCTTCAGGTGAATCAGCCAATCCTCCCAGTTTCATGTCATCAGCAAACTTGCTGAGAAGACATTGTCCCATCATCAAAGTCATTGATAAAGATGTCGAACAGGGCTGGAGCCAGCACTGATCCCTGGGGGACTCCACTGGTTACAGGTCTCCAGTTGGACTCTGAACCAGTGATCACCACTCTTCGGGTTCTGTTGTGTAGCCAGTTCTGAATCCATTCCACTGTCCATTCTTCTATCCCACAATTCCTGAGCTTGCTCATGAGGATGTTATGGGAGACTGTCAAAAGCCTTGATGATGTCACTGTAGACAACATCCACTGGTCTCCCTGCATCTGTCCATGCAGTGACAACATCACAGAAGGCTTTCAGATTAGTCAAGTGTGATTTTCCCTTGGCAAATCCATGCTGACTACTCCTGATAACCTTCTCTTCCATGTGCTTAGAGATGCCCTCTGAAATGAGCTGCCCCATCATTTTTCCAGGCATGGAGGTGAGGCTGACTGGTCTGTAACTTCCTGGATCTTCCTTCTTGCCCTTTTTGAAGACTGGAGTGACATTGGCTTTCTTTGGCTATTGCTCAGTAAATCCAGGAAAAAAGCCTATAAAGCTTTCCCTTGAAACAGTATTTAGTCATAGCTGGTTTAAAGTATTGTCTGGTTGAGAATTCCCTTCTAATTTCTGTAGGTAATCACAGCACTTCTGCCGCTTTCTATGTGGCTGCTACCCATGCTTCTTCAGAGCAGAAGTCAGACCTAGTATAATGTTAATTCAGGCTTAGTTATTAATTGGTCTTTCTGTTTGTTATCAGGAATATTCCTTCATTTTCCTCCTGGCCTTCTGCCCCGTGGTGCTTCTGAACTTCATGTTTGAAGACTCTGAAAGTACTCCTTCAAAAAAACTCTTGAAAAATGGGGAATCCCAGTTAGAAGAGAGTTAGGATTCTTCCTCCAGAGGAACTGGTCTTCCCTGGCCTGTTTCCAGATTGCACTTTGAGTAACAGCAGTGTTCCAGGGAATTGCTTACTTCTCAGAGCTTCAGGACACTGAAGCTGGTCTAGACTTCCCGAGCACCTGACCTGCTCTAGACAATTTGAGCATTGTCTACTGATGGCTGCACCAGAGGAGGAAAACCACCAAACACGGCTGAATTTGACTTGCCTCTGAGGAAAGCTCTTCACTAACTTGTTTTTATGCTTGAATGACAAAGTCATGTTCCCTGTAAAACAAGACTGGACGTTTCCTTAGAGTGATCTTTTAGCTTCAGCTGCAGTGAGTTCCATGTTGTTCAGATGTTTAAAACATGTTAGCCTGTACTTCCCTTTTTATGATGACAGTGGGATAGGAGGTGCCTCGAGTACATGTGTACTGCCAACAGTATGGGAACTGCATTTGCCATGACTTGTACACTTTGTCTCAAAACCAGTCAGTTGAGTGCCCTACCACTTGCACTGAGAACTCTTGTGTCCTGCAGTATGTCTGCAGTGATTGATTCTCATACAAATGTGTATTTTCATCCAGACTTTGGTACAGCACATGGACAGTCCCTATTTTATTTTAATCAGCAGTGTGCCCAGGTGGCCAAGAAGGCCAAGGGCATCCTGGCCTGGATCAGCAGTAGTGTGGCCAGCAGGAGCAGGGAGGGGATCATTCCTCTGGACTTGGCATCTCGAACACTGTGTCCAGTTTTGGGCCCCTCTCTACAAGAAGGATGTTGAGGTGCTGGAGAGGGTCCAGAGGTGGCTACAAAGCAGTCAAGGGTTTGCAGCATGTGTCTTCGAAAAGGCTGAAGGAT
>WUAM01000377.1:2056124-2085722 GCA_024336885.1 Actenoides hombroni | reverse complement strand
CCCCAGGACTCTGTACTGGGGTCACTCCTGTTTAACATCTTCATCAATCATCTGGATGAGGGGATTGAATGCACCCTCAGTAAATTCACAGATGACACCAAGCTGGGAGGGAGAGTTGATCTGCTGGAGGTAATAAGGCTCTACAGAGGGACCTGGACAGACTGGGTCGATGGGCCGAAGCTAATTGTATGAGTTTCAATAGGGCCAAGTGTCGGGTCCTGCGTTTTGGTCACAACAACCCCAGGCAATGCTGTAGGCTTGGGGAGGAGTGGCTGGAGAGCTGCCAGGCAGAGAAGGACCTGGGGGTGTTGACTGACAGCTGGCTGAACAGGAGCCAGCAGTGTGCCCAGGTGGCCAAGAAGGCCAAGGGCATCCTGGCCTGGATCAGAAACAGTGTGACCAGCAGGACTAGGGAAGTAATCCTGCCCCTGTACTGGGCACTGGTGAGGCCTCACCTCGAGTGCCGTGTCCAGTTTTGGGTATCTCAATACAAAAAGGACACGGAGGTGCTGGAGCAGGTCCAAAGCAGGGCTACTGGGCTGGTGAAGGGTTTGGAAAACATACCCAGTGAGGAGTGACTGAGGGAGCTGGGGCTGTGTAGTCTGGGGAAGAGGAGGCTGAGGGGAGACCTTACTGCTCTCTACAAATACCTGAAAGGAGGTTGTATCGAGAGTGGGCTTGGTCTCTTCTTACTGGTGACAGGACAAAGGGAAATGGCCTCAAGTTGTGCCAGGGCAAGTTTAGGTTGGATATCAGGAAAATCTTCTTTACAGAAAGGGGTGTTGGACACTGGAACAGGCTGCCCAGGGAAGTGGTTGAGTCACCATCCCTGAATGGGTTTAAACATCACTTGGATGTGGTGCTCGGGGACATGGTTTAGCAGGGGGTTGTTAGAGTCAGGGTAGCAGGGTTAGGTGGAGGTTGGACTCGATGATCTTGAAGGTCTTTTCCAGCCTGAGCAGTTCTGTGATTCTCTGAAAGCTCACACAGATGAGACATTACCTAGGTTACATGCAACAGTAGAGTGGTCAGGATGCCCACCAAAGTCCTATGAGCAGGGATCTGACTCATGACAATCAATGGTTAATTAAAAAAATAAACTGCATTCATATGTACATATACATATATCCCTCTGCCTTTTCAAATGAGTTTCAGAGTCATACCCCTCCCATCCCTATGGGATCCTTCAGTCTTCACCCACACCACTGCAATGGGTGTTTCCACTCCCACTTTCCACTCTGGCTGGCGGCTTGGGAGCTCTCCTGGGCAGTGCAAGGTGACAGCAAGCACAGATCCCACTTCCTTGGCAAGCACTTCCAACATTTAACTTGCAGTGTAAATGGTGGGTCCCACGATCTCCACCTTCTCCTGAGTTCTCACCGAGCCAGCGAGCTGGCAGGCCATTGCAAGAGGGGTGCTGAAGGCATCTAAACCCAGGAACGGGTCTCACATCGCATGTCCTACTTCATACAGGGCTGGAACTTAAATCCAACCAATTAAAGAGCCTTTCATGTGCAATCCTCTTTGCTGCATTGCCTTGATGGTGCCGGAAAGCTGCCTGCTCAGGTCTATAGTTTGTGTGCGTTCCGCTCCCTGGCATCCAGCTCTTCTATCTGTTTCACAGGGCTCTTGGGCATCTCAGTGAAGTTTCTGGACCACGAACTAAGTGCACTAACACTTTGACAGGGAGCTGCTCAGAATAGCTGTGTCTCCACCACGCATTATGTCACAGCACCGCTCGGGGAAGAAATTTCTATATTTGAGAAGGACCAAACGGCAACATGACGCTTGCATGTCGTGTTTCCTGACCTCTGCCGTTGAGAGCACTGCACCATAACCACAAAACATTTCAGGACCCTCATTTTTGCACAGTAACACCGAACGAGAAATGGAAGAGACTATTCTCATGTTTTAAGATGAAACAGTGTAAAGCACATTTGCAGATTTTTTCACCTCAAAACAGACAGTGGGGTTTAGTGCAGCATTTAAGGCACTGGAAAATCTATTCCTATCTCCAAGAAACTTGGCTCAAGTTCCAAAGATCTGCTTCTGAATACACTTAGCTGATGGCAAGAAGACCTTCACATGCATTTCTTACAAGCAGAGAGCTGGTGGCTGGCTGCTGACAGCTGCCTGCACCTACAGTACCAAGTCAGAGTGTAGCAGCACCGGCTCTGAAAAGCTGCATCCCAAACAGAGGCTGACCGAACGGGAGAACAAGAGAGGATGAAGGCCTATCTGTGTGCCTGTCAGGTCTGACATCTGGCGAGGCAAAGAGGGGACTCCAGCCCTCTGGTCCCCTTCTGCCTGGCTCCCCTGAAGTCCTGAGCGTCGCAGTGGCAGGGTGACAGGGTGGCAGGGTGACAGGGTGGCAGGGTGGCAGGGTGGCAGGTGCCATTTGGCCCCGCTGCTCACGGAGTGGCCGGGCCAGCCGTGGCCAGTCAGCGTGGACGCGGCGTGCCGGCTCACGGTGCCTGCTCAGCTCCTCCCCAGAGGAAGAGATGATGGTGCTCGCAGAGCTCGAGGGGTCAGCCACGTGAAACCTCCTGACACAGCTGATGCAGAGCAGAGCCTCATCCCCAGGCGTGCCCTCTGAGCGTCCTGTCCTCTGTTCCCATGGGGCTGCATGGGACTTTCTCTTCAACAGCCGGGAAACCACAGCCAGTCTGGGTGGGAGCACACTCACCCCTTTCAATTTTTATGCTTCACAGTTTCCTAGCCTGGCCTGACAGAGAATCCATCAGATGTGTCCCTTGGGATGCCCTTCCTGTAAGCACCCAGTTGTAGAGACACAAGAGCCAGCCAAGATTCTGGCAACCAAGTTCCCGGCCACGAATCCAAAGCAGGCTCTAATGGTTTGCTATCACTAGTTCAAAGCACGCGCCGTGCCCGCAGTAATCCTGGCACAGTCCCTGCCTGTTACCATCGTGCCCCTCACAATTTGCTCCGTAGGGCTGCAGAGCTGGAGCTCCAGCGTGGCCAGAAGCCTTGGAAGGAAACCTCCCTCTGAGTCAGGGACTGCAACGTTCTGTAATGATTGCAACGGGAGGGTGGGGGGGGAGCAGTGAGTCACTGCAAATGCTACAGCAGATCAAGAACTACCTGTTATTTAAAAGTATGTGCTTGGTGTTATCTCAGTATCTAGAATTAGAGCACGTTTACTCAGGCATGCTTTCCAGCAGCAGCTGCATCTGTGCAGGTAAGGTACTCACCCCCACACTGCCTGGATCGGCCAGCTCTTCATTCACACGGTAAAAGGCAGCAATGGTAGCAGGAAGGATGTACCAAGGAACAGGGAGGAATATTTCAGGGTGTGGGAATGGATATAAAGGGGATACAGCTGTTTCCAAAGTCAGTGTTCTCTTTAGGGTTATAAATCTGCACGCTTTTATTAAGGCAGAAGTAGAAGGACTCAGGTGTGTGACTGAGGTTTAGGGCTAGGGGCTAATTTTAGATGGCCTAAATCCAGCGCTCGGTGTGACAGCAGGAGAGTTTGGCACAGTGAAGAGCAGGCTGCTGACAGGCAGCTCTGCCCTACCAGCCATCAAGCACCACAGTGTCAGGGCTGGGAGGGGTCCTTATGGCATCTCCTGCACCCTGGCCCCTCAGGAATGTTTGTTGCTTCAATTCAGTTTTGCTCCCTGCCCTCCCCACTGCCCCAGGATGCCAGAGTGGGGCTGAGGTTCTCCCTAGCAGAGCACCCTCTGAAAATCTCCAGCAGACAACACCAAGCCAACCTGGCAGAGCAGAGGATCCAGCCCAAGCACAGCCCAGGCCAGCTCATCTCTCTGCAGCCTCATGAACCCCGGCGAGGTTCAGCAAAGCAAGCGAACAGGGCGGGAGCCACGGAGGTAGCCTCAGGTCCTGCCTGCACAGCCCCTGGAGCAGGCACCACAGACACCAGCAGCAGCCAGCTCCCTCCATAAGGGGCTGGCTTGTCCATGTGGTCCCCCAGCTCAGGCTGGCACAGGCAAAACCACCCTGTTAGCAGCTGCCAAGCTGCCTGTTAAGGAGAGAGCGAAGGCATGGCCTCCACAGCCTGCTCCTCGGGCCAGAGCAACCAACCAGCTGCTCTCTGCTGCTGTTCACCAGAACTGTGGCTTCTGCCACCACTGCCAAGGGAAGCTTGCAGGGGAAGAGACACTGGCTAGGGAAAAGGGAAGGCCCATCCAGTGGCAATGGGCTCGGAAGAGAAACCAGGCCTCTGGAGAAGGTTCGTTCCCATCACCAGAGAAGAGGGTGGAAACGGTGGGAAGAGAAAGACACATGTCTGCCTGCTGCTCTCACCCTCTGCTCCTTCTCCCATTCTTTGCCAGCATTTCAAGCCACGCTGTCATTCCCCAAGCTCTCAAATCATCTCCCCAACTTCACTACCCTGACAGAACTGCCTTTTCCATACACTGCAGAGAAGCCATGAAGCTCCACCTCAGTTGCTCTGAATTTTTATGGCTTTCACTTTGCTAAGCTTAGTCCCACAGACTGTCATTAGTTAATCATATCTCCATTAGCTCCCTTTACAGTGGCTTAAAATTCCTACTGTAATTACAAGAGAGATGCCAATAGTTTAGTTTGAAAACAAACCACTTAGGAGGTACGTGTTGTGCAGGGCAAGAAGGAGTCACTGGAGGTCAAAGTTGGGGACAAAGACAAAAAGATCGTTCCATATTTTATATTAATAAAGTTGACCTGAAATAAAATTAAATGGAGAGTGTCTGAAAAAAAAAAAAAAAAGGACCCTCATATAAATAAAATACCTTCCTAAGCACTGAGATATTTCCTTTCATGCTCACAAACACAACTGACCCATTTAGGAAAAAATCCCAAACAAAGCAAGAAATGTATCACTGAAACTGGAATACAGCACATGACTCCTCACAAAAACCTCCACTGAGCAGCAACAGAGGTCCCATGAGATGTGGAATAAGCACAAAGACATCTAGGGGACACTAACCTGGAGGAACGTACTCAACTAAACTCTGCACCAGTGTAAATTGGTAGCAAGGAAGGGTCGAACTGGCCCCAGTGTGTGTAAACACCCCTGAACTGTAAAGATCCGGGTGTTTTTCCACACTTCTATCAGCCATGTGCATGCACACACACACAGATCATTCTCCTTTCACCCTGCACAGAATTTCCAGGAAATGGGACGTGTTTCCTCAAATTGTATGCTGCCCAGCTCATAAGGAAGAATTGTTGGGAAGACTCATCCTTCCCTGGCTCTGATACTATGTAGGATAAGGCATGAGCAGAAAGCTGAGTGAGCTCTGAGGGGTCAGTCCTAGGAGGGCATAAACTGCAGAGTCACCAGGACCACAGCATGCCGAGTGCTCAGACCTGTCTATGGTTCCTTTGGGTTCCTCTGCCTGCCAACGATTTCCCTTCGTCTCTGGGAGGTGACAAAGCTTTGTGCTTTCAGGAAGCACTGCAATGTCTCAACGCTACCCAGAAGCAAGAAAACATGGAAGCGTGCTCCAAGCAGGAGAAAGGGCTCAGGGGGGTGGGAAGGAGAAGCACCAGCAGAAACACTAACACGAGAGCAGTGGAGATTTGGAGTGAAATATGAAAACCATTACAAAAGCACTGGAGGAAGGCATGCAGAACTTGTCTGCCTCCAGGGTCTCCTGACACCCCAGTGTCTGCCTTTGAAAACAACTTCTCGAGAGCAAGCACCTGCTATGCCTGCTTCTGTCCACGTCCCCTTGCAAATCTGGATAATGCTGTCCCGAAGCACAAACCAGTAACTTCCAGAAGTGGGAAGGAGAGAGCATCTGGGTGGGTGTCTGGCAGCCAGCCAAGGTCAAGCCACCACAGCTCCATAAAGGTGTTAAAAATTGATGCAACCTAGGGTTGAAACTTGCCCAGGGAGCATTCATGGTACGGGAACATCCTCGTTACAATCACACAAGGGCTCACTTCAGCCTGCCCAGCTGCCTCACGCCAGGATTGCCATGCCCAAAGAACAGAAGTTACTCTGTGTGTGATAGACAGCACAAGCCAGGCGGTCTCCTGAGCTGCAACATCAGAGGGACACTGTCCACGTGCCTGCAACTAAGTCACTGCACTTAGCTAAAAAAACATGTGTCTGAATGGGACTTTGGCCACTTAGAAACACTGCATAAAATCCTGAAAGCCTTCTGCTCTGAAAAGGGAGGAGAACGAACGGATTATGTTCAGCACCGTCAGTCACCCTTTCTAGAGTCAGTCACTCCCACTAGAGCAGGTTGCTCACAGCCCCAGCCAGCCTGGGCTTCAACACTTCCAAGGATGGGGCTTCCACCACCTCTCTGGGCAACCTGTGCCAGTGTCTCACCACACTCCTGGGGAAGAAATTCTTCCTCCTGTCCAACCTGAATCGACCCATCTCTAGTTTTGATCCATTCCCTATAAGGGGGAAGCCTAAAGGAGTTATGGAGCAAAGATTGAAAAATATATATTGGGGTTTTTTTGAGTAGCCTGGACAATATTGTTTTAAAGAGATAGCAACAGAGTTAGTTTTGCATCTTGCATCCAGCCCTGTTCTCCCCAAGCAGAAAGGATAGGAGGGGGCAGGGCCTGGCTAATACCCTGAATAGTTCACCTCAGAATCACAGAGACATGGGTTTCTAGGGTTTGTCTTTTTAGCTGTTCAGGAAGTCCTGCCCTTGGGCACTGAAATGTTACAGAGCTAGAAGTGAAGATCTAAGAATCTGAGGTTACTTGCAAAACAATTGGTACTTTGTAAGCATTGTATACGGGTGGCATACATGGGTTGTTTGCTTTTTGTGTGTCTCTTACTCATGCTGGTGTTGTTTTGCAGACAATGGCACGTGGACTCAGCTGTGGTTGGTGTCAGACTATCACGAGCACGGATCACTCTTTGATTACCTGAACAGGTACACAGTAACAGTGGAAGGAATGATAAAACTAGCTTTGTCCACTGCCAGTGGGCTTGCCCATCTTCACATGGAAATTGTTGGCACACAAGGTAATCTTACAAATATTCAGGTTGTCATCTGGATTTTTTTTTTTACAAATATGTAGCTCTTCTACTATAATTCTTTTTCTTAGAACATCCAACTTTTTGTGTAGTGGCTTTGCTACCTACTTAGGTGATAAGGCAGCTGAACTCAGCACAGGTACCCAAGTTAATCCCTCGTAGAGCTGAGTGAATTGAAAAATGTCTGTTTGGGACTTGTGATAATTTCTGAACTAATAAAACTTCTAAAGGTGGAAGGGTTTCTTACCTTTTGATGGTGTATCCAGGTTTTGTGATGTAGCAATCCTTCCTACAAAACACCCATCAAAAGGCACTAAATAATGGTCCCTGTAGTATCTTCTTTACTCTGATTTGAAACAGCACTAGGGGTCTATTTCCAGAGATACTAAAAATGTTTTTGTGGCAAGTAGTATGTGTATGCAATAAATAGTTTCAGGAAGAGGGAAAGGAGCAGTAGAGTGGAGTAATACAGTAGGCATTTAAGGCACATGCTTGGACAGCCAGCCAGTCCACAAGGAATGATTTCAGGTGTTACCTTAATGCACGTAAAGCAGGAAAACTGGAATTAAATTCTGTAACTTCAAACAAAATCTGCACCAGGCTTAGAATAATGGCAATTATACTTTTTAGAGGTGTTATTTATTCATTTTTTTTCCCTCCCTGCTACAGGCAAACCAGCGATTGCCCACAGAGATTTGAAATCAAAAAATATCTTGGTAAAAAAGAATGGAACATGCTGCATTGCAGACCTAGGATTGGCAGTTAGGCATGACTCAGCTACAGACACGATTGATATTGCCCCAAACCACAGAGTGGGAACAAAAAGGTAAAATCATTGACATGTCACGTGACTTCTATAATAAAATGCTTTGGTTTTTATTGTCCTGTATAGAAGACTTCTGTGGGTACAAACATAAGCAGCAGGAAAATGTAAGTAAGGGCGGGTAGAGTTCTTAGACACTTCCTTGCCTGCTAATAATTTAGTTAGACAAGTAGATGCTTAAAAAGCATGTTTAATCTTGGCATCTCTTACTATCATATGTATGAAATACCAAAAAACTTGGAAAATATGTTGTAGGGCATAAGTATATATTAAAATAATTGGGAGACTTCATGAATGACAGTGTTAGAGACCTCACTACTCTATCTGTATTCTTTTTGCCTTGTGTTGCATGCAAACATTGCTCGCAGCCCAATCTGGAGTCAGGATCTTGACAGTGAAAGTGAAAATCAGGATTTTTTTCAGTGTGAAGCCTGTGTGGTAGGACATTGGTGCAGAGTCTTGGACACAGGCCTTCCTGGGGTCGTGTTTTTGAGAGAAATGCAAGAACTTAAACCAGCAGTCATCTTTTTCACCTAATACATGAACAGAATTAGCAATGGATGAGTTGGTATACTCCCTGTCTTTTAAAAGTCTACTTCTGCACTTGGAAATTGTATTTTTCTTGTCCTCAAAAGAACTCAGAACTGTTTAACTCCATCAACACAAGGGCAATTAAACTTAAGGGCTGTAATTTATCACTGCTGAACCTTCCGACAATAATAAGCTGTTCTGAAGAGAAGATGAATTTCCTTGGGTAATCTGTGCAGCTATACAGCATACAGGGATAGCAGCACTAAACAGGGAACCACAGCACCAGAGTTGTGCAATATGGGCAACTTTTTGTCCTTTTGATGCCTGTGTGTTCAGTGGTGTGTCAAACTGAAGTCGGTACTCCTGCCCGGTGCTTCAAGGCTGACCATGGTTAACTTCAGCATGTTGCCCTAGCAGTGTTGGAGAAGATTCAGTGTTAATGCTGCCCAGTCTGCATACATTTAAAAAAAAAAATCTATATATCTTTCATGAGTGATACTACAGAGGAAAGGTGGGGTGTGATTGGGGTTTTACAATGAACTGGGATGCCCCTTTAGCTGTGGCTTTTTGGAATTTAAAATAAAATAAGGCTCAGTGAACAAAAGCTTTTAGACCTGTACTGAATTTATTTTATTGACAATTATATTGCTGAAATTACTTTGTTCAAAAGCTCTGCTGTGCTAGTCCTTTGCCAACTTTAAAAACACCACACAAATGGTCAGATGAGATGGATTTTCTGGACTGTTAAGAGATTACAAAGTACTGGGCATTATTCCTTCTCAACATCTCCAGTAATCATTGGTAGTAAAACAACACACTACTTTGGAATTTGTCCTTGTGAAGTTAGGTGGTGTGCATCCTGCTCACTGCTATCACTTAATACTTTCTACTACATCTACATGCAAATAAAAGGATGTGCAAATCAGTTACTTTCTTTAATCCTGTCTTCAGAGAGCATTTTTTCAGCTGTATCTGTAAGATCCCACTTAAAAGATCTCTTCTTGCATAGGTGCTATTAAATTTTGTTCATCTGCCTTATGCTTCTTCACAAGAGTAAAGCTGTAGTAACTCTCTTGCTGCAGTGGGCAGCAGCAGGACTAAGTCTGTTTCCCACTTTAAAGACATTAGTCACCTCTTCCTCTCTGACAATTGTTCATTCTCATAAAAGGCTTGGTCCACTCTTCCTCCCTCTTATGCATTCTTAGGTAAGTAGCTCTGCACCTCTGGTTAATTTTTCATAATAAAGTTCAGATCTTACCTCTTCAGTGACAGTTTTAACTCCTGTTGATTGCCACTGCTGGTACCTCTTCTGTGCATGGAAGCTCAGTGCAAGTTCAGGAAGATTTGACTGAATTGATATTTTTCTACTGATTGTCTGTTGTAAAAATGTATGGTCTAGGGAGCAAGCAAGACTGACTTTCAGGTGAGTGATCTAGGTGCTGAGTCAGACTGATGATCCTTCTCTCTGACTGAATGAATCTTTATTACTTTACTGTTCAGAGACTTAGCTTGACCAGAGGATGTGAACTGTGTGCTTTCACAGCTCTGCCTTCAGCATAAAGCAGGGAATGTGAGGTTTAAACTGAGAAGGAAATAGAATCTCTTTCTCACTCCCTGAGGCAAGTAAATAACAAACTTCTTTTTTTGGGAACTGTGGCCAAGCTGTTACTTTTGGTAGTTGAAATAACCAAAATTCTTTTCAAACACAGCCTATGAATTCCACCTTAACATGAGTGCTTTTCTGCAGTTTACCTCAATTCATTGCTGGCTATGCTTGTGGAGAACAGCCTTGGTCCAGATACCGTGCATGGGTCCTGTTTGATCACACCAAGATCCCTCTCTGTTATACAAGAAATTTAGGCAACTGATACAGAGCTTTTGGACTAAAAAGGGTGGGGGGGAAGAAGATGAGCACCCAAAGTTTGGCAAGGCCGTGCTTAACGCCGACAAGCTTTGTTGTAGACTTATCCTTTCATTCTCGGAGGATACTGAGCTGCAGACCTTGTTCAGAAGGTCAGTCTATGTAGTGTAGTTCTCTCCAGACCCTAAAACAGTAGTTCTGCCAGGCAGTGCATTTCCACCATAGAAGCTGAGAAGGAGCTGCATGTTGTTCTCCCTTTTGTCTGATGGCCGTGGAACGGCTGCTCTGCTAACTGCTCTAGATGACCTACTTGCCTTTCGCCTCTCTTGTTCCAGCAATAATCTCTGACTTTTTGAGCAGTCAGTCACCATTCTGTGTTATGGAAGCCAAAGCCAATCTAAATGCATTGATGGAGGATCATGGTAAGAGGTCAATTTGCCAATCAATTCAATGGAAGTCACATTGGGAGGGGGGGGCATTTTTATTTTTATTTATTTTTTTGGAGGGTATGAATTCAGCTTCATTGCTGCATTCAGGCTTTATGGTGTTTCCTGTTAAAACCCTTGTCCTTAGGATGGTTTACAGAAAGTGAGACAATCTTCTTTACTGCTTGTGTAAGTGATTCTGGCTGACAGTCTTGCAACATGGTTGGTGTTCTTGGTTTGGCTCTCTCACTTTTCTCATCCCCATGTGATCTTAAGATAGACCAAATAAATAGTCTTCCTTCCAGACCCAAAGGTGATCACTATACTGTCAAAGTACATGAAGTAGCATAAGAAGATTATCCAATAATGCAAAATCCTTGGAGGGCATTAAAACATCACAATCTTGCCTTCTTGATTAAAAAGCTGTTAATACAGTGGCCCAGAATAATTTGAGCCTTGTTGATATCAAAGATTGTGACATGTAAACAGTAAATACTCTCGAAGTAAACCTTGCATTCCTCTTTAGGCAGTTGTCCTCTGCTCATGTTGTGTTCATCACTTTTGTGGGGTATTTATATGCCTGTAGCATGCGTAGGAGAACTCTTGTGTCAGCAACCCTTGTTGAAGTTCTGGACCATTGGTTGCTTTTTTTTCTGTTCTGTTGGTAGCCCTTGCTCCTTGTTTGTATGTCATTTTCATAAGACACAACAGTGCTGAGAGAGTTCTGAAAGGTCTTACAGTCCTGAAATTTAAGTAGTGTCTTGTATTCTGCCTACCATCCCTGGTATTAGGAAAAGAAAATCCTACTTTGTTGATGAAATGAAGTTGTCTGTAGGCTTCTGGGGCAGCTCCAGAGGTTGAGCCATTGCCTGACACTGTATTCCATTCAAGTGATCTGTGCATGTTGGTTTTGTTCCTTTTTTTTTTTCTTTTAACCAGTTAACTGTGCTCTCTGAAGCCCTTGTGTCATTGTTTGCCTGCTTGGTTAGTGTGTCAGCTTGAGATTGATGGGGAAGGGATGTGGAGAAACAGACTGAGCTCTGCTAAACATTCCCTACTGGCTTCAGCTGCCAGAGCTGCACCAGGTTGAGAGCAATGCTACAACTGCTGTTTACTAAGCAAATACCATTCATTCTATCTAGCAGCCTCTGGGGATGCTGCTGTCACATAGGATTTACTATTAAAAAAAAAATTAAAGCCTGGCATGGTTTATGTTGGGTCTTCCAGGCTGGTTGGTGATGAATCGGTTACTGCCAGGGCAGGGAGCCTTTGTTCCCAAGGAATCCATAACAGTGCTGCTCTCTTAGCCAGCCCTTCATCTCTGTTCCCTCTTGAGGCTTGCTAGGGGATGTTATAAGTGGCTGAAGATTATGGGAGCTGGGGCTTCCTCCTGCCCAGACTCTGCAGCCCAGCCTCTTGTGTCAAAAGGGCTTGGGGTTTTTGCCCAGATCTTACTTGGCATTCAACCAGTAGTGAGGCTGGGTGTACACAGACACCTACAACACAGACAGGGCTGGTTACACAGATTGCTACACACCATTGTGCAGTCTTCAACATCCACATAAAACACTGTCAGAACTTCTAGAAGATGGAAGTACAGACAGTAAATTCTCCTTCCTTCTCTTCAGCAAATCAGGGTTGAACTTTGTTAGTGGAAACCCCCTCCCTTCTGTAGCCTCACAAGCCTATGAGTGTTTTTGAATCCCTCCCCCTTGATGTGTCTGGTGCTCTCTGTGCCCCACGGGTCTCCTGCTCAGCAGCCAGGCTGGGCTAATGCCCAGCAGCAAACAGTTGCATGTGCCCATGTGTCCCTCTGGGCATGGATTCCCTCAAAAGGACCTCCCACTGTCAAACAGCCCTGCCTGGGCCATCAGTTTGGTGGCTAGACCAGCTGGAAGTTTGCTAGTAAATGATATACCTGGGCACACCTCCTGTGATGCTGGATTTGGGGAAATACAAACTTGATAGCCACCCTAGCAGCTGGCACCCAGGCACATAGACCCTATGACCTGTGATGCCTACTGCAGTTGCTGGTGCTGAGAGGCCCTTACTCTGCTTCTCTCATCCCAGTTCTCAGCTGTAGCTGGTACCTGTAAGCACGTGACTGGGAAGCCTGTGACCCACGGTCCCACTTCAATGGCTGAAGCAGAGATCCTCATTTGCTCCAGTTGCAGGCATCAGGTCTGCCTTGTCTGCTGTCTGACTGCAGTTGCTGGCCGTGAATATTCCTGGTGGTTCCCCCCACAGCAGCTCTAGATATGTGCTTCTAAGACCCGTGGGCATGTGCCCCTAGGATCTGCAGTTCCCCTTCCAGCTGCTGATGCTGAGACCCTCCCTCTCTCCAGCTGTGGGCACCCCAGACCCCAGGGCAGCTTCATCCCTTGTCCAACTCCAGCTGGTAGCCCTGAATTCACACGTCTGCCTCCAGTTACTGGCCTGTAGCACTTAAAGCACAGGGGGTTGAGAGTGAGATTGCATAAAAAGGTAAAGATTTAATAAGCAGGTAGGATCCACTGGAGTGAGGAGGCACAGGGCTTGGCCATGCAGGCAGAGCGACTGGCAACTCTTCCTGCAGCTCCTCCTTTGGTATCCTTTTCTATCTATTGTCCCAGTTACCCTTGTCAGAAATGTTTCTCCATCCCTGTAAGTGTTCAAGGCCAGGTTGGATGGGTCTTTGAGCAGCCTGGTGCAGGGGAAGGTGTCGGTGTCTGCAGCAGGGGAGTTGGATCTAAGTGATCATTAGGGTGCCTGCCAACTCAAGCCATTCCAGAATTCTGATAAGCATCACGTGGCCCCCCTGGCTTCCCTTGGGCATCCACAATCCTGGTGTTCCTCATGTTCCACTGACTAGCTGTGAGGCTGAGACTGGCCCTCTGTAAAGCTGTGCCTGGAGTTTCTTAACAGCCCATCAATTAGCAAGGGGATTTGTGGTCTGTGTCAGTGTCTCTGTTACCCTGTGTCTATCAGGTTGATGGCTCTATTTGTTCATCATTTCACATTTTACACATTCCCCCTGTTCCTTTCCTTGTCCCGCTGAGTTTACTGATGCCCCCTGCACAAAAAGGTCTCTGGATAACCTTAATGAGACAGATTTTTTTTTCTTTGCTTCCTTTTCCACATAAATATTTCAGTTTGGTTTAGAGATGATCAGTAGCACTGAACTTTCTCTGCAGTAACAATTTACAAAATTAAACCTTTTCTCTTTTTTTTTTTTTCTTTTATTCCAAATAGGTACATGGCACCTGAAGTTCTAGATGATTCCATAAATATGAAACATTTTGAGTCGTTCAAACGAGCAGACATCTATGCAATGGGATTAGTGTTCTGGGAGATAGCTCGGCGATGCTCCATCGGTGGTATGTGGCAACCTTTACCCAGCTGGGCATACTGAGGGATTATAAGTAGCTTAAAGAACCTGAATGAGCTTGAGTAAATGGTTATCCTACCTTATTTAAAATAAAGCATGCTTTTATCAATCACATGCTGCCAAGAAGTGTGTCTGTAGCAGAGCATGTGAAAGGTTTGATGTAGATTCCAGCTTGCTTTTAATTATTAAATTCATATATTTGGAAAAATCCTTCAAGGGTAATGTAAGCACTTGGAATTTATTTTTCAGTCATTGTAATGTAACTTTAAAAAATGAAAATCAGTAAGAAAATGGTAGAGTGCTGCTAAGGCACAAAGTGAAGAATGTGTAATTTAGTGTTGGCTAAAATAAAGCTATTTTCAACCTGTTACAGGAATCCATGAAGATTACCAGTTACCATACTATGACCTCGTTCCTTCAGACCCTTCTGTTGAAGAAATGAGGAAAGTTGTGTGTGAGCAGAAGTTAAGGCCCAATATTCCAAACAGATGGCAGAGCTGTGAGGTATTAACTAACCTTGCTAGAGCTCCTCTAAGGGACACCAGAGCTGCTACTGATTTCAATAGCTTAAAAGTTGTGCTTGTTGAAGGGAGAAGGGTTGTTTCTGGTAGAACTTCATTTCATTCAGGTAATTGTGGCTTTATTGAATGTCATTGATCCTTGGTTATACCTTAACATGTGATGTCATTTCACAAAAATGGGTAACAAACTCTGTGTGGAGGATTCCAGGATCCCTTCCTATGAAGGGTAGGTGACACCAGCGTAAACTAAAGCTAGTTGGAGTTATACAGGAAGCATCACTGCAAATAAAGTGTGCAACTGGGGATTCTACTGCATCTGGTGGGGACTGAGTTAGCTTTCTTCATAGCCTGTGTGGTGCTGTGCTTTGGATTTGTGACCAAAACAGTCTGATAGCACAGCAGTGTTGTAGCTGACAGGGCTTCAAGGCTTTCTCCACTCCTCCCTCAGCCCCTGCTGCTGCTGAGTAGGCTGTGGGTGCACAGAGGGCTGAGAGGGAATCCAGCTGGGGCAGGTGACCCAAACTGAGCAGAAGGATATTCCATACTATGTAAAATCATGCTCAGCAATGAAACTGGGGATGGGAGGAGTGTTCTAGGTGTTGCTGTTGCTGAGGGACTGTCTGGCAATCAGTTGGATGGTGGTAAGCAATGAGGTTTATATCACTTGATTATTTTTATTTTTTGTTTTGTTTTTCTCCCTGTCTTTATCTCAGCCCACAACTGTTCTCACTTTTTGCTATCTAGATTCTCTTCCCCATCCTACTGGAGGGGGGGAGAGAACAAGTAGCTGTGTGGGGTTAGCTGCCTGCTGGGTTAACCCCCAGCAGGGATAGTGAAGCTCCACGAGCTAACCCAGCCTGTGCCAGTTGGTTTGTAACTAGGCTGGTTATCTCTGTCGAGAAATGGGCTTGATAGCTTCAGTTGGAGTACTCTGTTAGCACAGCAGTACTGCTTGCTGGGGCACAAGTGGCATCTGCAGCAGTGCTGTGCTGCCTCGCTTGGAGCTAACTCAGCCAGGGGCCTGGTTGTGTGCCAAAGGAGTGGCCTTCACCAGACTGGCCAAGGTAGTAAATTCCTCTGAGGAATTTCCATCTAAAGCTGTGATGGCCTTAGTGTGTTGTGTGTGTCCTCTGAAAGACGAGCACAGTTACTAGGGAGCTGAGATACTAGCAAGCCAAAGACTTAGAGTTGAAGTGTGCATGTAGTGACCGCTGCTGCCCGTGCCTCTGTAGAAGTGCTTACCTGATCCTGGGCTGAGCTCATCATGCTGGGAGTCACTGCCCAGGCAGGACATCACAGCAGTGATCTCCTGCCTTTCCAGCCAGCTTTGGTCACATTGCTTGCTCTAGGAACACAACGAGGGCTAGAACCAGTAATTTTTGGCTCAGAGCTTACGAGAATAGCTGGGGCAGGCTACGGAAGAGTCAAAAACTGATAAGATATGATGTACTTCAGATGGAAGAGGCAACTGGGTTGTGACATGTGAAATGAATACATGGGTGAAGGCCTGAGATAAGAGATAACTCGGGAGATAAGCACGAATGATATGCATGATCAGACTGTAGAGTCACTTTTAAATGCTGCCATTCCAATTCTGCAAACCTACTCAGCAGCTCAGTGTAACGCAGCTTAGACTGTCAGGTCTTGAAATGTAGAGCTATTACTCTATTTCATCTACAGTTCTTAATGTTGTTTGCATTGTTACTTGTGTAGTAGCATTAGCAGATTTCAAAGAATAGCTGTGTGAAGGATAAATTGACTCCAGAAGGATACAAAGTTAGGAAGAGAGCAGCAATTTGAGGAAGACAGCTGCTAAACTTCTGAATTGCTGTACTCTGAACTCCTGAACTGGGGGTATATTAAAAGGGTGTATGTTTGTCTAGTGAGAAAATTCAGAAGAGCTACAGACAAGCTACTAAGTTTTAGTTAAATTTTTTTTTATTGGGGCTGAAATTCTACTGAAAAACAGTAGTTCTGCTCTACAGTATCTTAAAGAATTCCCTTTTTTGTAAATAAGGTAGGAATTGGAGGGGTTTATGTAACGCACTCTTCCCACGCAGCTGCAGCAATAGCAATAGGCTTTTGCTACACACAAAGATGCAAAGGCCTGACAGAGGGTAACGGGAGACACGCTGGAACAGCAGCACCTCTTAATTGCTTCTCTTTCCTTCGCAGGCATTACGAGTGATGGCAAAAATTATGCGGGAGTGCTGGTACGCCAACGGAGCGGCCAGGCTGACGGCACTGCGCATCAAGAAAACGTTGTCCCAGCTGAGTCAACAGGAGGGGATAAAGATGTAATCCTGGATTTGCTACTGAAGGAACACTCTAAAAATCCAGATCTGCACCAGAGTGGCTTGTTAAGAAGGTTAATTGTTCTCCCTCCCTGGGGGAGCAGAAGGATATTGCTGCCTTTTAGTACTTCATAGGAACGGCACTTAGTAGGATTTTTGTGGACGTGCTAAACAGTTGTTGGGTCCTTTCTGTGCACTATGATCCCAGGTTACTACAAAACATTTCCTAGTCTAGTTTTAATTAATCTATAGGGCTTTTTTTATTTGGAAAGTCGATAGCTGATCTTAACTTCTAGTTAACTGTGCTAAAAAATAGGAGGTCAGTTTGGAAATGGAACCGGTTGGCTCTACTGTTCTGTGGTGCATTGATGGCTCTTTAAGCAAGGTTATTCCTGGCTGGTACATTGACTCTCCTGAACCCCTGTCACAGTTTGATTCAGATTGTGAATGTACCCCTGGAGTATACTTTGCTAGCTGTTAAGGTAGTGTATCTTTCAGACTTTTACCTTGATTTACAAATTGACCTCATTCAGTTATTGCAACGTAATTTATGCAGCTCTATTTTATACATGATTACTGGGTTTTTTTCCACTCCTCAGACCATGACATTGCCTTGAGAATCGATTGTATTATACCCCTAAGTGCCGCTTTTGAGTCTTGGAATGCAAAACAGGAGTGTACAAAGCCTGTGGTACTTTTGGTTTCAAAAATACAAGTTCAAGGTCAACTGTTCCTCTGCCTAGCGAAGATCTAATTCACACTCACTTCAGTGAGTGACTATACAATTGGTGGAATACCTTTCAATTTTACCAAAACCTGACTCTAAACCACTGTAGGAGTTCTAAATAGCGTCAGCTAGTTAATTCACTCTCACATTTTGTAATTGTCACCATAAGTCATAATTGGAAAATGTTGGTTTTTTTACTGTGGTGCTTCTGAATTGCTCGAAGTGCCATTCTGCTTCAGACAAGTAGCAAGGCAAGATGTTCCTAAGGGAGATCTTGCTTCATGAAATCACATACGAAAAGCATATCTTCTGTGCAGTTCTGCAGAGTCTTTAGGCTCAAAGAACAATATTTGCAATTAAACAAGGATTAAGTGCACCTGTAATTAGGGAGAAGTTATTTGAGCTTTTCTACGAGGAAGTTCAAAGCTGCTTATAGATTTTATGTGCATATATTTTGTGTGTGCCTCATACACAGAAAGTGGTGAGCTACAGAAAGCGGTGAAGATGCAGGATACAAATACCAGAGGGTTCCAGCAATCCTCGTCAGAGTTACAAGAACAAAGCTTCTGGGGGCTTGTGTTGTCTTAAGAACACAGCAGAATATTCATGGCTTTAGTCAAGATTTGCCTGATGTTTTAAGGATATTGCAAGATTTTTCCCCAATGTGTTTAGAAATTGAATTGCTTCCTGGTCAAATGTACCAATTCTGGAGGGGCTTGGGTGAATTCATACAGAAAATTCTCTTTGAAAAACTGCTGTTGACAAGATTTATTTTAATATTTGTTTTTTTAATTGCAGTTTTAGGAAGAGTCGGTTTGACCTTTGATTTCATTAATGCCCAGAACACTCGATAGCATTTCAGTGTGTAAATGTGCCTGGTAATTAATATGCCACCTAACCTCCTACTCTCCAGAACACACCAGTATCCATCCTACTGTGCAACACAGAGCAACCCTAACTCTGCTTCCTTTTCATTCTTCATTCTGCACATCACCACCGAGAGCTT
Source organism: Actenoides hombroni (assembly GCA_024336885.1). Taxonomy (NCBI): domain Eukaryota; kingdom Metazoa; phylum Chordata; class Aves; order Coraciiformes; family Alcedinidae; genus Actenoides; species Actenoides hombroni. The sequence continues at coordinate 2,067,191 of WUAM01000377.1, read as the reverse complement.
TTCACAAAGCTGGCAGCAGTGCCAAGGTGGTTGCCAACAGAAGCATAGTCAGGTTTGTCCTCCGTGGTCTCTGATACATGGTAGCTAAAGCAGTAAGGTGAATGGGTCCTAGTAAGAAGAGGTTACATGGTGATAGAAGACAGCCAAGATAAGCCTGCGGCACTTAGCTGACTCTTGCCTGTTTCCAGATGCTTAGGGCTTGCTTTGAGGTGGGTTTAAGGGATGTGGGAATTGCAGGCCTCTAGAGGTTGAACTGCAAATGATGAAATGCTTTATTCAAAGACCTTTATCAATGAGCTTGCTGATGCTGGAAGATGGTATCCAGGAGAAAAGGAGAGAGGAAGCAGTTGGGGTTAGACACGTGTACAGCTGTCACGCTGAAGTGTGTCTGGCATTGTCTGCCCAGTTGGGTGTTTGTGCTTCAGGCCTCTCAGTCAAACCTGGATCAAAAATGACTTCGTGGAGGCATTTTAAATGAATTGTGCCTTTGTGCAAATGGACAGCTGTGCACTGCAGTGTTTTTCAGTTATGACTGTTCTAAAACATGATTGACTCTAACTAAATTCCCAAGTCTATCTGCTTGGCGTGCCTCTCTAGGATCTGGTCAGGTATGTAAAGAAAACAGGTCTGTATTGAAGTAGATTTTACTGTATCTCCATACTAATTTCAAAGGCTTCCTATTTAAAAATTAATTAACTTTTGGAAATGTTGAGTTTTTTGTAGGTGTAACTGGTTAGATAAAAGTGATACAGTGCATACTTCAGAATCGTCAGGCTACTGGCATGCTTCAGATCTTTATAGTAACTGATGGTAACAGGAGAGAGCTTCCAAGAGAATTCATCAAATAATTTCATTGGTGGCTTTTTTTAATCCCCTGCAAAGCCTTATCACCGTAAAACTTAGTTCCCTAAACTATAAGGAGTGTTTAAAAGAGAGTATGGCAACTGAACAGCACCGTGGCAAGCAGATTCTTTAGCCAGCTGTCCCGTGGCTTCTTACACCTTTCTCATCTCAGTCACCCCAATTGCTGGCAACTATTCTTACCCCCTTCTCATTTTTTTGCTTTGTAGTAAACTTTCAAGAACAAAGCACGGGGAGGATGCTTGAAATGGTGTGTGACGTTAGGACGTTGTCTTGGGACAACTTTATTCTTCACATTGGAAGGCAGAACAGGAAAATTCTGACTAGAGCTGTATGTATCCTCAGTTCTGGACACCACAGCTTCAAGCTTTGTTCTTCTTTTCCATTATATAAACTGAACACCTTTTAGAAAGGCTGTGTCTGTATATATTATGTATCTTAAGTGTTACCTGTGTAAGATCATATCTTATATATATGGACACAGGTATACATAAGTATTTTTTAAATTAAGATTGTAATATTACCAGATCTGCTCTTGGAAATCCAGGGGGACCAAACTATTTTAGCATTCAAAATATTAATTTTGTATCATTTCAAGTATATACCAAAACAGTTTCTGATGAATACTGATGCAAATGTTTATTGTAAATATGACATACATTATACATTCACTTAAGTTTTGTGGATTTAATCAATTTGACATCGTAGTAGCATTGAAGCCTCAGATTGGTTTACAGACTTGTGACCAGGTGGATGTAGACATGGAGAATAAGCATGGGAAAGGGTCTGATGCTGAAAAGCCCCAGATGTTGTTTTTTCTGAATGCTGGAATTCTTCATGGACCTTCCACCTGTAAAAGATGAAATTCTGGGATGTTTCTCAAGCTGACTTTCCAAGTATGACACACTGTCACCCTCCCATGGTTCCACTTGTAATCCTAAGAAAGACTTTGTATATAGGTAGCGACGTTGGGATTGACTGTATGGGGACATGAAGGTGTCAAATGAAATAAGAGGCTATTTTATTTTTTTTCCAGTAATTGTCCTGTGTGTGATTGCCATGAAATTCACCTTTTAGTTAGTTCTTCGTTTCTCTCGTGCCATTGCAACGATTGCAAGGTGTTAAATCATTTTGTGTTTTAAAAACAGAAAAAAAACTTCACCATATCAGTTGCTTTAAACTCCAATTACCTCTTGAAGACCAAGGTACATTTACCTCGTGTATATAATGTTTAATATTTTTCAGAACATTCTCTGGTTTTGCAGTTCCATGTTTCTAGAACGATGGATATTAGCACATTTACAACTGCAGCGGTACTACAGGTATTATCTGGTGCCCAAAAACACTTGGAGTTTTCTGTATGTTATTGTATTAGCAAGTTTGCTGCTCAGTCACTGTAGCACCTGCCCTTCCGTAGCTGTGTGGATACTGCCTTGTAAATTTTTACCTTTTGGATGATTTGAGGATCCTGTACAGATGAGTGTCGCTTTTTTTTTTTTTTAAAACCTTACCAAATTGTGCATTTCCCTCACAGTTCTGAAAATATGTATTGTATTTGTAGAGTATAATTCCAATGGATTGTAAATAGGACGGTAGGAAAGTGGATGCTTATGTTAAGTGCTAACACTACAGTAGAGAGATTAAAGCGGTGAAAATAAATAACTTTTTTCAAAATGCACGAGTTTTTCCTTCAGAGGGAGAAGTGGCAGGTAGGTAGAGGTTTGGGGGTGATGTTCTTACCTGGCAAAATGTGGGGTGAGTTTGAATTTGGTAGTGCTGAGGCAATCCCTGTCATCATCTGTATAGCATACCGGAGATGTGCTTGCTCTTCTTTCTGTCCTACAGTCATGTTTGGATAAGTACCTTGCTGCTCTCTCATCTCTTGGACAATACTAATGGCAAAGGGACACAACAAAAATGACATCTTCTGCTTCCATCATGTTACAGGCATCCATTAATTGTGGCGCAGAAATGACCAGACAGAATTACCAAAAAACACTTCTTTCTCCAAAATGAGAATCCATAAGGTGTCCAGAGAAAACCAGAAGCTGTATCAAACTGCTGTAGACCTGTTGAAGCTTTTTCACAGCAGGTATTATTTGACTGAAAACACATCTTTCTCTAAAAGGAGAGGCTAAAAGAAGGCCTCTTAGAACCCAAAGTTCAGTAAAATCCTTTCCCTCTCCTACACCTAGCAGAGGAAAGGTGTGGCCTGGAAACAGCATAGCAATGGTGCTGTCTCCCAAGCTTAGTTGTTAATGGGATTTTTACACAATTCATACTTTGGGAGACTGAACCTGACAACTGAAAATCCATTAACAGCAGACAGTTACTGCAGGTAACTTGATGTGAGATGTTTTAAGAGCGTCTTGGAGGAGATACTGAAGTCTGAAGGTCTGTGTGCTAGTTTGGCCTGGCAAGTCAGGGTCAAGAGTGGCAGACTTTCAGCTGCTTGGCTTTGCCCAATGTAAATGTTTTAATTTTTAAGTGTGAGGCTGTTGAAATAGGTTCTTTTTAATACCTACTACACTGAAGTAATGAATATTGTGTAGGTGCAGCATAACTGAAGGAGTGTATAACCCAACCATTGCTGTGCAGTACCAAGCACTCCAATTTTCCCTTTATTTGACATACAGTGATGGTAGAAAATAGCTTTGTTAATAAAGAGGAAATTAAAACTTCCCAAGTTCTTATTCAGTGCTCTCCAGAGCTTGCTGTATCTGTCGGGCTGTGTCCTGGGCTCGGAGAGCAGCTCTGCAGGGGGCTAGTGCTGGAGGGCTCTGGGGAGCCCCGGGGACTCGCTCTGCGTGGCTGGAGTTTCAGCAGCTCAGAGATGTGTGGAAGGTGTGTTGGTTCACTTGCACTCTTCTAGAGAATGTCTGAATTTGTGTGAGTTGTTGTTTTGTTGGAGAAGAGTTACTAAAATCTTAGGCTGCAAATCCCCTTGCTGTTGTGATGGACTAGGGAGGGTTTATGAGTCTCATAGTTGTGGCTTGGAACAGCTCCCAGGTCTTCCAGCATTTCCTTCGTTGACTAGACTGCAAATACGTTGTGCAGAAGTCCCTAGGAAACCCCCAGCCTTGAATCTGCCTGAGAATTTCTGGAAAATAAGATTTAAATCCCTTGTCTGAAACGTCACGCAACCTGAAGACATTGCCCCTCTTGAGGATCAAAAAGCCATCAGCTCTCAGCTCTGCTGCTGGGGTCCTGTGCAGTGTTGTTGGCATTAGAATAGGTACAGGGAGGTGGGAGACTCCTCACCCTTGAGGTGTGTTTCTGATGAGCTCTGTTATGAAACTGAAAAGAGCTCTGCAGTTGCCAGTAACAATTTGTGGAAGCTATTGAAGAATATTGATTAACACTTCATTGAAACAGTTGATTAACATTTTTAACTTTCTATGATCTCACACATGTTTGTGTAGGTTTTTAAACCCAGAAGAAGGGGTTAGAAATGCACCTTTCAGGCCAAGTAGGACACAGGACCAGGGTGTGCAGGGGAGGAACAAAGGGCAGGGAAAGGGGGAGGCTTAAGAGATCTGAAGAGTGAGCATGGGAAACGGGAGGGATAAGGGGACTGGGAAGGGCAGGTCACCTGTAAAGGGCTGCGGGTCGGTTGGCTGATCCCCCCCCTGCCCTGCACAGCCTCTCTTGCCTTCTTTCTAAATCCCCTTCTACCCCTTCTCCTGGGCGAGGGACTCTGTTGGGGGCTGCAGGGATGTCCGAGTGCAGCAGCTGGAGCCAGACCGGGTCCTGTGTGTCCCTGGTGCAGCAGGGGGACAGAGCAGGGGTGAGCATTGACATCAGCAAAGGTCATGTGCTTAGGGACTTTCTTCACTAGGGTATGGCTGTGTCCTGTCACCCGTGGGAGGGGGCAAGGGGTGATGTGGCCCTTTCTAATGGCTCAGAAACCACTGCAGCAGCCCTTTGAAAGGCTTCCAACCACGTGCTTAAGGGGGTTGTCAGTCTAAAGGGCCACCTTAAGAATGGTCTGAAGTGAAATCCTAACACCTAGATTGTAGCTGTGGAGTCCTTAGGATTAGCTGTTCTAATCTGCTGTGTCTCTGCACTACCTGCTCGCTGAGACACAGTCACAGGTACTGTTCTGTGTGACTATTCACAGCCCAGTGCTTCTGTCCTTGAGATCACACTCCTGCCTCCTGGAGCCTGGGCAATGGGAGCTTGTACTTCCAAAACTGGAGCTCGCTGTTTGGATTGTTGACCCCAGCCATCTGACTAACAAAAAGCATCAACTTTATTGTGGTTTTAAGGTAAATATCAAAAGAACTAAAACATGGAAGCAGGAAGAGTCTTAAAAATGAGGTAAAGGGAGAACTGGTGATAAATTCTGAGCTGGCTCTGAATAGTTACAGCTTCCCTAGTGCTCTGAGCATCCTCACTTGAAATTTAGTTTGCATTCCTGCATTTTTCCCATTCTCTTCTAAGCCCAAGAGTATAGTCCCAGGGGTCAGATTCCCAACTGGTAGGGGAACAGGGTAAGGAATGGCAACATCAAGTAGTCTTTGATACCAGTTGCTGGCTAATTCTTCCATGTTGCCAAGGACTGGAATGGGGCCCTGCCTTCTTCCAGCAATGCCCTGCTGGGGAATGCTCCCCACCTACATCTCCTTGCTAAGAGAGAAGCTTTTTGAAACTTTCTTTCCTAATTTCTTATTCAATGAAGACAAGTGCCTGGACAGGCATTGGAATGACCATCCCTGGAGGTGTTTAAGAGCCGGGTGGATGTTGTGCTGAGGGACAGGGTTTAGTGGGTTTGATAGGGCTGGGAATAAGGTTGGACTTGATGATCTTGAAGGTCTCTTCCAGCCAAAACTATTCTGTGATTCTAAGTCCTCTGGCACTGTCACCAGGAAGGGCAGTGAGATTCAGTCCCTGAGGTCTGGACAATTCTTCTTGGAAGTGAGCTACTTTTTTTTTTCAGGAAACTGCTCTGCCCATGCTTGTTTTGCAAAGCTGGAGCTTCCCATGCTGGGTGTTAGAAGGCTTCCTGGTTTTGTATCGGCCAACCCGAGCCCTTAGAGACCCTCATTTCCATCCAGCCACGTCTGAGAGCACCGGGGACCGCTCATCTCTTCACTTCAGTCGTGTTGTCAAACTGCTACTCTCCATTTCTTTCCAAGGCTGCTCCTGCTGAGGCTCTGGGGATGGCAGTGGCTTCCAGCTGCCCCGGGGCCGCTGACCCATTGGTGCTGGTCCCGCAGGTAAGCGCTGCCCTCGTCTTGCAAGGCTCAGAATAGGATTGAGCTTGAAGAAGAATGAGGGAATCTCGCATAAAGAAAGTTTTACAGCACTTCTTTAACTTCTTCAGGCTGTGTTGTACTTCACAGCCCTCTCTTTTAAAGTTCAAACCTCCTGTTCTTTGGTGAGCAGGATTCTCCAGAAGAGAAGGTGCTTTGCTCCCTTCACTGCTGCCGCGGTCACCTGGAAACTCATGGTAAAACTCTCCAGAGTGCTGTACAGATAATCACAGTGTCACTGTACCAACGGGTAATGTGTTTGGAAGAAAAGTTCTGGGTAAGTAACCTGTCTTTGTTCCTCATTCTGTTCATCATCTCTGGCATGGTATTGTTTGGGCTCTTAATGATTTCTTCGTGATGATGTTTGTCACTCAGCCATTCCCCCAGTTTCCTGTAGCCAGGGGTATGTTTTGTAGTTTCCTCTTCCAAAGATGTTGCATTCTGCAGCAGAAAATACTTTCAAATTGTTTTAAAAAGACAGAATTTCTGCTAAAGGCAGTATGCTCAATATACATATTTTAATTTAAAAACAGTTGGTTTCTTTTGACCATTTGAAACCTGCCTCAAGGTAAAGAAACTTCTTTAACATGTGATTCAACTGGTAAAATTGTAAGTGCTACGTTTTTTCAGGTCACATCATTCTCATTTCAGAAGGTGGATGGCAGTTTGGTTCTTTTTTTCATCCAGTGGATCTTCTCTGCTGGGAATAATGGCATCGGTATGTCTGTGTTGCATTTTGTGTGTATTTAGTGTTGTATTATGGAGAAGAACAATTCCAGTGCTCTTTTGCTTGCTTGCATTCTGTTCCCCCCTCCTTTGTTTTGTTTTTTTTTTTTTTTTTAGCTAATACCGAATTTTTCTTGCTAGGATGTGTGTGGAGTCCCCCGTGCTCAGCCCACTCCCCGTCTCCCCACAGAAGAGAAGGAAAATGCCAGTTGCATTTTCTGCTCCTTCTGAGAAATACACTTGGAAAGTTGGGGGGGGCAATTGGTTTGGTTTAGTTCACTCGGAAAGGCAATCCTCCTCTGCAATTTCTCAAGCAACTGTCTTGCTTTTCTTCCAGCCTGGCTTGGAGGCTTTCTTCATAAGCAACCTTTAGGGAGAAGTTTTATCCCAGTAGAAGGTCTCCCTCTCCTTGAAGTCCCACCTTTATTGGTAATGGGTTTTGACTGGCGTCGGCAGTTGCGTTATCAAAGGACTTTCACCCCTTGGCATAAAAAACAATTGTGGGTTGGCTTTTTTTTTTCAAATAGAAGGTAATTTTTAAAAGCAAATTTCTCCCAGTCCTAGCTGGATTTCTCCAGCTCTCTTCAGCCCAAGGGAAACATCAGCTGCACTTCACAGCTGCCAGGAATCTCACTGCTCTTTGTGCTGCTGGCTGCTTGGTTGAGAACAGGTCGCTGATGCTGCCGGGCATCTATTCCAGGACCAAACCTGTCCTGATTTTAGTCCTCTAACAAGATGCTTGACGAGAGTGGTAACTCAATAAAGCAGAGCTGCTTGGCTGCTTCGAGAGCCTGTCAGGCCAGAGGGCTTCCCATCGCTTTACACGTGGGGAGCAGGATTTGCCCAGACCACTCCTGACACGTGCTCCCTTTCCTGCCCACCCCTTCACACCCAACACTTCACAGGGGGTTGCTTTTGCATTAGCCTCTTACTGCTTGAAGTTTAGAGGATGAAATGTCTGTGTTGTGTGCTTGAAGTCTGCAGAATGCAATGTCTCTTGGTATGGACTGTGACTCCGGCATCCTCGATGTTCAAAATCTTTCCTAAATTTTTAGGTGTAAAGCCACTCAAAAGTGCACAGTAAACCAGGGCAAACTTTAATGCTTTATTTATTAATTTTCTGGTTGAAATAAGTTGCAATTGCAAGATTTCCATGAGCGATTAACTTACAGAAGTAGACTTCCGTGATGGTTTATGATGTTGTCCTGGGAAGTAGCTAAACACTACCTAGATATTTCTTAAATGAAATTGCTTGGGAGGAAAAGGAAGGAGGGTTACAAGGCTAGACAAGGATCCTTTCACTCAACACTGAACAATGTCACGTCATCCCTGTCTTACCTGTGAAAAGATAGGAAGCCACTCAGGTTGGAATTCTTGAAATCTCTGCTTTTAGGAACACTTTCTTCACAACAGCCCTTAAGAAAAGAAGAAAAAAAAAGATAGAAAAAGAATGAAATCAAAAGACCAGTGATGATAGTTTGAAGTACAAGCTTCAACACAGATCAACAGGAATTTCCTTCAGTGTCCATCCATTAGACAGCCCTAAGAAGGAAAATGTCAACCCCATGAGATGCTGTGACCTCTCTAGATCTAAACAAGTTTGAGTTTCTCCTTTAGAGGCTGATGCAGTGCTGGGTTACAGTTACACTTGCACATGGTGACTGAGCTCCTGGGTTCCATATCTGATCATAAAGCCAAGAGATTTAGAAGAAATTCTGAGGGTTGGGTTGGTTTGGGTTTGTTTGTTTTGGTTTTTTTTTTGGTTGGTTGGGTTTTTTTGGTTCCTTCATTCCTGGGGTTTTCAGTTGTATCTACAGGTGACCTTAGCAAAGTGGTATTGCAAAAATTAGCTGGGCTGCCCCGGGCACAGCCAGATGTGCACTTGTGAAGCAGCAGCAGCAGTGTTTAAGGAGCTCCCACAACTAACTCTGGTACTGATTCCTTTCCTACGATGTAACTGCTCAGGCAGTGGTTTAGTCACTGGGGTTTTTTGCTGTGTGTTTTGTTGTGTTTGGTTTTCTTTTATGTTCTTAAGCACTATTAGAGGTGATTTATTGAAGCCAAAGGAAACCGTCGTCTCCCCAGATGATGTGTTTACCGTGTCCAAGCTGGAGCACAGTAACTTAATAAATGATTACAGATGTTTCACGTGAGCGACTGGTTGGGTTACGAATCAGACCGTCAGATACAAAAGTTGCGTGCTTTTTTCTGGCTCCCTGGCACCCTCTTTCAAACTGTCTCCCTAGATAAATCCTGACACTGGGTGACTGTGGGTCTGAGGGAGGTGGCCAGGCTGGATGGACACTGGTGGATCCAGTTTTCACAAAGAAAATGCTCGAAAGAATTGATGTCAGAAATTGAAGCTGATTCTGAAGCAAAGTTGTTCAGGCCAGGCCCTACTCAAAGCAATACATTGACAAGTGCTGTAAAAACAAGGAAAGGGTATTTAAAATGAGGGGTGAGCACAGAGAGGAAAGGAGAGGAGGCAGCTGGACAGCACTTGGTGTTGCTCAGGCACTATTTAGTATGACTGATGGCTTTTCACCCACCGAGTACCACAAAACCCTATTCCAAACAGCACTGAGACAGTGACAGTGAGAAATGAAGTCATCTTCCTTGAGGAAGGCTTGGGAGTCATCTGACAAAAGTAATTATAGAAACAAAAGTATGTCTCCTGGTTTGGGTGAGAACAGGACTGATTCTGGTCAGTGGTTTGACTTTTCAGCTCGGTCTCTCCTGACTCCCTGCACTGTCTGAAGTTAACGGGATCTTTTCACAGGCAGTGGCTGCTCCCAGCAGTGACAACGCTCCGTGGGTAGAGTGACTGCCAAGGGCTGGGGTGCAGAACAAGGCCACTGCTGGGTCTTGTGCACCATGTTGGGGCTGCAGAAAGCCAAAGGTGGCACTTGAAGGGAGTAGCAGCCAGGACAGGGGACCCCAAACTGCCCAGTGAAGGATCCCAGCCCATAGACATCATTTTGGTACAAAGCTGAGGGGGCAGGAGGGTCAAGTTCTCTTCTCCAGTGGCTGGTATCCGAGGAGGATTCTGTCCATTCTGCCGTTTGTCCTGATCTGTGTGTGTGCCTGAATCCAACTCCTGAACACAGCTCTCATCTGCTGCTGAGTGCAGTCTGGGACCTCCCCAGTGCCTGCTCCACAGCATCAGTGGTGACAGTGATGCAAGTGCCATCAGGGGGTTGGGTTCAATACTGGTTTTATATATATTCTTACATATTCCATTTTATTATTATTATTTTCATTGAAGCTGTTCCAGTTCCCTTTTCCAGTCGCTGAGTCTCTCTCCCTTATTCCCTTTCCCTTCCCTTTTGGGGAGGGAGGGGGGTTAACAGAGAGCAGCTGTAGTGGGCTGCCCTGGCCCTAAACCCTGACAGCATCATAGCAAGGCACATAATACAGGTATTTTTGAAGTTCTCAAAGAAATGGCTGTGAAAAACGTGATCTTGTGCAATAAAAATTCAAAAGACTTGAAAATGATAAATCAAAGATGAAAAAAATCAATGCTAAGGAAGTGAGAAGATTTTAAGCTGTATCACTGACAGTTCTTGTGCCATCTCAGCATATAAGGAGGTGCTAGACAGAGTTTTGTTGATGCATCCTATTTTCAGTGTGATGTTCACGGTAACACAAGTGTTGCATTGTCTGTACTTTTTTGTTCTTTCATACAGAAAATATCCCAGAATCAGTTTGTTTTCAACAACAACAACAACAAGACCTCAAAACATGGACTGCTGTAATCTAGGCAGCTAGAACACTGAGATATGGAGAAAGCACAGCTTTCCATAGAGTGAAATGATAACCACTGAAGGAAAACACTGTTTATCTATGAGGAAGACCATGATTCTTCTATCAGTCATCTCCAGTATAGTTAAAGGACATAAATCAAGCTGGAGAATACTGCTGCAGTAGATTGTTTCTGCTGTGAACGTAGGGGATAAGTTCTTCCTGTTACTCCATTCTGCAAAAGGCATCTTGCTGATGGACTAAGGGAGATGGAAAAATCAATGAGCTTTGGCATCTTAGTCTGTGATGAGGCTTCTTCCCTTGCTTTTACAGAGAAGCAACTCCTAGCTTTCATAGAACCAGAGAATCACTTTGGTTGGAAAAGACCTTTCAGGTCATCGAGTCCAACTGCCAGGGCACCACTGACCCCTGTACCTCAGCACCACAGCTCCACGGCTTGGAAACCCCTCCAGGGATCACGGGG
>WUAM01000377.1:2035179-2049084 GCA_024336885.1 Actenoides hombroni | reverse complement strand
CGCCGAGTTCGGTGGCTCGGGGATGGAATTGGGGTCTGCGGCTGTCACACTGGCAACGGGTAAATTCCCGGCGTTGCGGTTGGAAATGGAGAAGACCTGGTGACTTGCTGCAGTCGGGTAAAACCTGACTTGTGGGTTGCCGTGTGAAGTGTCGGGACAGCCCTTGTGTTCCTTGTGCTTTTGATAACGTTTTCAATAAGAACGATACTGAAGAAAGTGTTGAATTTTTTTTAAAGGCAAGATGTTTAATACAGAGAGAATGGTAAAATTTTTTTCCTGCGTTAAAGTTGGGATAGCAGGTAACTTCTCCAGAGGACCAAAAGCCAGCGATGAACGAATACGACAGCGCGAGCACAGATGTTGGCCAGCAGCTTTTGATAAGCAGATCACATCGGGAATGCTGTCACAGAAGTGGAAAATACAAAATATGTGATGCTTTAAAGCAGGAGACTGAGGCGGTTGCGCGCATTTCTTTGTCGTTCTATACTTCTGATTTTTAGAGAGGCACGATTTTAGGAAGAAGGCAAGAAAAAAGCTAGTGGAATGAAGTAGGACATACTGCAGCCCAGCTTCCCCTCGATGAACCTACTCATGTTGCTGAGATAGCAGATATTATCAAACGTGGAAGTGTAGGTATCTCACATCAATCAGATTTTGAAATGAAACCTGAAAATTTTCTTGTAAAGCTAGAGAAAGTGGGAATGAGAAAGTAAGGGACTGGCTGAGAGAGATGTTGTAAGGCATTTCAGAAGAGGTTAACTGGAAAAAGAACTGAGGAATGTTTGGAATGGATATATAATTTAAATTTCTAAGTGAAATGCTAAAGATCACTCCAGGCCAGTTCAATTTCGTCTTAATTCAAGGTGCCATCAATTGATTTTGTATAAAAGGAATTAAATGACCGTACCGTTTAGTATATTGTTACTTTTTGGTATGATTGATAAGACTTGAAATCCAACAGTGGAGATCATGGAGAAGGAAAACTCTCCAGGATGTGTGCTAGCTCATCACAGGGTTGAGAGCCACAGGGTATGGACTAATCTGTGTGAAGGAGCGTTTGGTAAAACGTTGCCGAAGATATTCATGAACTCAAATCATAGTGACATCCACAGGTAAAATTAGCATTAGCACCTAAGCCCACGTCGATTCTCTTTTTAGGTTGGGAACTCTGAATTCTTGGCTCTCTTAAGTGCAGCAGTTGTTTTTACATAATGAAAAATTCCTGGGATTTACAGTGCAGCAAAACAACAACAACAAAAAAAGTGGTTGAGTAGCCAGTATTTCTGTTTGCAAGTAGAGCCTCTTTACATTTGGTTGGATTATTTTACTTCAGACAGTTAATTTTCTGGATAACCTGAATGTTTTCTCCGGCACGGGGCTGATGTGCTTGCAGGCTGGTTGCACAGGCACTGAAATTGCAAGCTCATCTGAAAAGCAGTGCAACTCCTGCCTTAAGAAAAGCTGTTCTTTAAAGTTTTTGTTGCTGTTCTATATTTCTAATACTATGGCTTTACAACAGGACTAAGAAAGTATAAAGCAAAGCCTTTCAGTGCACTGAAGTTTGGATGCAGTGGGACCTGCTAATGCCCAAGCTGGTTTTGGGCACAGACTGGTTTATGTAACATAGATGAGAAAAACCCCCACAAGATCCCGTGTGCAGCCCTCGAATCGGGAAGATTTTTAAGCCATCTGTGTCATATCTCAATCCTTCTCTGCAGTGGTCCAAAAAAAATGAGCAATAAGCTAATCATTTTACAGTTTCTTTCACGTCGTCGCGCTGTAAGCAGGATTTGGTGCTGTCCTCACTTATTACTGGCATTTGGCTGTGTTATTTCTGGTGATTAATGAAAACATTCACCAGTTACAACTCCTCCCTGGGTCTCTCAGCTTTCCTCGTCAGGAATGAGGGACTTTTGCATCAAAATATAACTCAGTCCTGTAGTAGCCATTTTAAATTGTGGCCATTGCAGAGAAACTTTCCATGGTTTTGGTTTGGTTGGTTTGGTTTGGTTTTTGTTGTTGTTCTGTCCGGTTCTTTAACATTTCAAAGCCAAAGTTTTCTTTTTTAATGTCGTTTGGCTTTGGTGGTGGTGGTGGATTCTTTTGATTTTTCAATCGACTGTCTTGTGAGCTTTCGGATGAGAGTAAACTGTGAAATTATCGAGGAATTTATGCCCGAGATCCTTCCTAATGTTTCGCTCGACATCTATTTAGCAACTAGGTATTGTGAAACCCAATTTTATGTGCGTGACCTCAGCAGAGAGCGTTGCTTTGCTGTTGTATCACTGTGATATGTAGTTCGTGCACAGTTGAGCGGAAATCTGTAATCATTAAGCGGTCTCGTGTGTGGAAGTAACAGCTTCAAAGGAAACCTCTGCCTGTCTGTGTTCCAATAGGCTGTTCCAAACAGCGAGGATGAAAATGAGCATCCAAGAGTTGTGCAATTCATTTTGTGTTGGCCGAGCTTAGCATGGAGTGAAGGAAATACTTGGATGGCAGGGGGAGCAAAGCACAGCAAAGTGCCATGTTAAAAATGCCACTTTAAACCGTGGCGTTCCCGACCTTGTCAGTGCTTCAGTTCTCCTTGGTTTCCTGTTGATGTCTTTAGCTCTGTGCTTGCTCAGGGTTCTGTCTAGTCAGGCACAAATCACTCTTCACCATCCATCATTAGTGAAACAACACAGTTTTGTTCCAAGTTTTAAGAAGCCAGGGTTCCATCAGCAGCTGTGTTCACGTCTGTGTGAAAAGGGGCTCCTGCTCTGATTTCCTTCCCCACCTTTTCTGAACCGATTCTTCCACTTCTCAGGTTCTGTGAGATGGTTTCATTTACGAAGGGATGTAGTCTCTATGTAGTAGTCGTCTCCTCTATGTAGTAGTCGTCTCCTCTATGTAGTAGTCGTCTCCTCTATGTAGTAGTCGTCTCCTCTATCTTACTGGGATTGTTGTTCACATTTTTTCTTGATTGATTTTAAGTTTCCCCTGGGTTAACAGATGTAATTGGCTCCTGAAGACATTTGTCAGGGTGCAATGCCAGAGCACGATAAGCAGCAGAAACGTGGGTAGAAGCCAAAGGAAGGGAGGAGAGGTCTGCTTTTGGTGGCAGTGAGTGTTCAGCAGTACTTCTGTGAGACTCGAGATGAACAGGTCCCTGGCAGCTTCAGAACAAAAAACTTCCCGTGTTCTCTTCTTGCCTTCTGGAAGAAATTCTCCTTCCCAGTCATTTGTGGACCAGAAAAAATCGCCCCGATAGGCCATCAATGGGTGCTTTGGTTCAAAAGTGATAGTTAAGTGCTTTAAGTATTATTTTTTCCCCTCCCCTTGCTTTTTCACAGGCTTGTCTTGCTGTTACCACGCAAAGGACAACTTAATGTGCCGTGATGTCTGTGAACAGGTAAGCTGCTTTGAAATCTCCCTCACAGTTAAAATCGTGCCTTTGGACAATGATGCAGCAAGGTTAGGGTTATAAGAAAATGATTTTCTCTGTGAATACTGTGTGTGAAGCATGAGATGTAACATTATTCTTATTTAAATGCAGACTCAAAGGTTTAAAACTGAAGTCTTCTTTCGCTATGGAAAACAGGTTCTGCTGAAGTTGAGGAGAAATAGAGATACAAATCTGAGGTCATGATCTGGTCAAGAAGTGATAAGCATTTTAGGAAATGGGAGGGGTGAGGATGTTTTACCCAGTTTCAAAATGTTTTGGATCCCAGGTCTGGGGAATTGAAAAGGAAGAAAAAGATGTTGGTACTGTTGTTTCTTCCTGCGAGTTGTTGCTTCTTAGAGCATCTGAGATACTCGTTACAATATCTGGCTTTGTGAGTCCAGCAAAAATCTTCCTTACTCTGTTCATAAAGTATGATTCTATGTTCCTAAAGTAATAACAGAACTGTTTGGGCTAAACTCAAGCTTGGAAAATGTTTTTCCACAACTTGGATTTAGCTTTGTACCTTTGGATAGTAGGTTACACAGCTTCGTGTGTGTGTGTATTTATATAAATTTCTATGTATTTAGACTTTACATCAGCCTATTTACATTAAATTTTTATATTAAAATCATGTCCCTACATCATACCTGCCCCCTTTTCTTGCCTTCTTTACCTGCTTTGGGGCTATTCAAACACTAAACCTGGTTTTGACTAAGTTTATATTTATCTGTGATGGTTCTAACAAAACTTTTCCTTTAAATTGCACTTCTCCCTCCCTGATATATTTATGGAATGCAAGCAAATCCCCTTTCAGCTCTCCTGGTGTTTGGCCAGACCAGGAAGAGTCTTACAGTCTCTTTGCATAAGATACTCTCTCAATTCCTATAATTATTCTTGCAGCCCTCCCAGTATACGTTTATGGTTTTGAATACAGGTAAGCAAAGCTCTGCTTTTATAAACACAAGCATAGCATTCAGCCTTAAAAATTGTGCTACAACTTCTGTGCAAGAGAAAGATCATCTCTTCCTGCGTCTAAACAATTTTAATTGGCAGCTTTAGTAGCTGCACTGAGAGGGCATTTGGAGTCTGTCCAATTCTTTCTTCTTTTCCACTGGTTTGAAGTTCCCAGTTTATAGTGTGAATTCCTGGTAGCTCATGAGGGCTTTGAGCTTTTTCCTCTCAAATTCCATGCCATTTCTGAGACACCAATTCTGATGATTGTGCAGAATTTGTAAGATTCTGCCCTTGCCTCACCTGGATGATTTCTCTACGCAGATAATCAGCACGTTCAGAGTCTTTGCAGTAAGAGGTCTAGAACAAAGCAACACTGGCACCCCTCAAAGTGTTCTGTAAAGAGCTGGTTTAGTTACCTCCTGTCAGGCTGGTAGCATTGTTTTCAGTCCTTTGATATAGGGCAACAGTCTGGCTGAAGGGGCTCTCTACTATTTTTCCTACCATTTTGTGCAGCACCATTCAATGCTTTGTCCTTGTGGAATCCATTTGGGAATGTCTGAGTTGATGCTTACTGTCTTGTCTTAAATAAAGTTTCTAGGATGGAGGTTTACATACATTGGGAGGGGGGCTTTGAGGGAACAGAGTTACCTGAATGATTTGCCTTTTTTCATCTTTCCAAACACCTTTTCAGAAATACTTGCCATATGCTTGTTGCCTTGTCTGTACCACCACTCTGTACCATCCTGACATGGTAATTTATTTAATAATGAAACCCCAGAATTTTCCCCCTAGACCTGGTAGTCTGAGCCATAAAACATTGAAGTTGCTTACGAGGGATGGCAGGAAAAGAGAGCAGGTTTGTGCCCTGTGTCTCTGTTTGTTTAATGCTTTGGGAATGCCCGTGACCAGGATGCACAAAGAAGAATTTGGGCACTAGGACAGCCAATTCTTCTGGAGAGGGCCAGCAGGAGATGCAGATGTACTGCTTGAGACAGCGTGCACCTACTGTGTCCAGTCTCTGGCAGTGGCTGGGCCAACAACTGATCCAGTGTCAGCAAACTCATGACATGCTGGAGATCTTGACCCAAAGGGAGCTCTTGAGGAAGAAGATGTCCATCTAAGTCTCAGGCTGCAGGGAAAGGTTGATGTCTCTCCTTGAGTGAGTGGCACTTAAACTGGGAGTCAGGCTCTGGTCAGCTTCCAGAACTGCCAGGTAAGGAAGCCAAGGACAGAAGCAGTGGGAGCTAGGCAAGCTCTCTGTGGAGAACCTGCAAGGCCAATAGCCTGAACTACGCGTTGCCTGCAAGAAGGATGGCCAAGGGCAGTGCTCAGTGGAGACTGAAAGTTTGTGACTCTTGACAGCAAGATGAAGTTTCTTGGCCTATCTTTGGTTGTGAACTTACACAACAGCTCTGTGGCCTTAGAACAGGTGAGGGGGAACAGACCCTGTCAGGGAGCTGTCTTGGCCTAACCAACTGATTCTAAACAGTGCTGCCAGAAGAAAGACTCCCTTCTACAGGGGATGAAGGCACTCATCTGCAGATGAGACTTGCTGTCTAAGGTGGTTTGATTTCCAGGATCTAGGATGCTTCAGAAATAGCAAGATTTATTTTTTTTTGACCCTCCAGCTATTACCCAGTGGCTGCTGGTGTGCATGGACACCAGCAGTGCTGCTCAGGGAGACCTTGCATGGGTAAAAAGGGGACTGTAGGCCAGGGGCTAGAGTGAAAGGCACAGGAGGGAGACCTGGTGGTGTTCTTGAACCTGCCAGTTAAGGAAAAAGGCTTGATAAAGAGTAAAGAATCCTAACTAGTAACTGAGCTACTTGTAAGACCTTTGAAAAAGAACTTGAATTACAGATTTGTCAGCTAACGTGATTCAAAGATCTGACTTTGCATTCTGAGTAAGTATTATTCCAAGTTTAGCTGCAGTATCCTCTCCTTCTCGTAAAGACTTAAGTCTGTCAAGTACTGTAGTAAGGAACAAGTGGGCCTGTCTTTCTTTAACTGATGTTTTTATTCTAAGTTTATTTTGGGGAAGTTTCACAAGTACAAGGTTTCTGGCAGCACTCATCTCTGTCCCGCTCCACAGATCTCTAGCCAGATCCTCTGCCGAGCGTAAGAACGGTCCATCCCAGTCCTCAGGAAAACATGGTGATGTTTCAAGAGGCTAGCTTGGCTGCACGGAAAAGTCATGAACAAGCTTCAGTGCAGAGAAGGTAGAAGCAGGGAAAGGTTGTAAAAGAGGAATGTAGAAAGTTTGCCCAGGCGTGTTAGGTTGTGTTGGGAAAGACAGAGCTCAGCTAGAGCTGAGACTTGCAGACAGCATCAAGTGCAACAAGACATGCAATGGTTAAAGGCTGATGAAGTAAAAATGTGTGACTGTGGCTGAATGCAGCACGTCATCCAGTGTCAGCAAACACAGGTGAGGCAGGGGTACCAAAGGCCATCCTTCCTCACTCTTTGTTAACAAGGTCTCCCAGTCCTCTGTGCATAGAGACGGGGTTCAGGGAGGAGCATTCCCAGTAATAGGTGGTGGCTGAGTCAGGAATTGAGAAAATTTGACCCAAACAAGTTGATAGGACTAAATAGACTGTGACTGCATCTGAGGGTGTTGAGAGAGCTGTCCAGGGTCACTGCAAGGTTGCTCTCTATCATCTTTGAAAGGGTGTGGTACTTGGGAGGGGTCCCTAATGACTGGAACAGGACAACGTACCTGTCTTCAAAAAAAACCCCAAAACAACAAAGCCAAAACCAAACAAAACCACACAAACAAACCCACCAAACAGAAACCCCCAAAGGATGGTTCCCAATCCAGCAAACTACAGACACTAGTCACCTTCTCTTAAATCCCACAGAGCCCCTCAGAACACATTTCTGACCATGCGAGGGGTAAATGGTGTCTGACAAACCTGATTGCCTTTGATAACGAGGCTGGATTTCTGGGTGAGTGGAAAGGAGTGGATGTCCTTTGTGTTGACTTTCAGCACTGCCTCCCTGAATGTTTTTGTGTCCACTTTAGGATAATATGGTTTTGATGGATGGGCATCTGGATGAGCAAAAAACGTGTTTGGATAATCAGGCTCAGGAACAGAGGTTAGTGGGCCCTGCTCTGCCTGAAGGCTGACAAGAAATGAAATATCAAAGGGGTCTGTCCTGGGACCTGTCCTGTTTAACATCTTTATTGATGACCTGGAGGTGGCGACAGATTCCACTCTTGCCACGTTTTCAGGCAGTACCAAACTGGAATGAAGAGCTGCTAAGGGTAGGACTGCCATCCCAGAGGCACCTTGACAGGTAGAAGGAATTGGCCGACAGGAGCTTGATGAAATTCAACAAGAACAAGTGCAAAGTCCTGCACCTGAGAAGAAAGAATCACATGCAAGAATGTGAATTGGAGATGGATTTGCTAGGAAGCAGATGTGCTGAAACAGGACCCAGGTACCCAGACAGCAAGCTGGACGAGAGCCACCAGTGTGCCCCAACACTAAAGGCAGCACCTTGGGCTAGAGTAACCAGCATAGCCAGTAGGTGGAGAGAAATGATTCTCCCCATTTAGTCAGCATTGGGTGACCACACTGTAATACTGTCCCCAGTTTTGTCCTCCTGTTACAAGATACCAGTTACTGGAACAACCTAGCAGAGAGTCACCAAGGTGATCGGGAGGTTGGGGGAACTGCCTTTAGCCTGGGGAAGGAGGAGTCCTTCAGAGTATCCTTCT
Organism: Actenoides hombroni; assembly: GCA_024336885.1. Taxonomy (NCBI): domain Eukaryota; kingdom Metazoa; phylum Chordata; class Aves; order Coraciiformes; family Alcedinidae; genus Actenoides; species Actenoides hombroni. The sequence goes on along the minus strand of WUAM01000377.1, from coordinate 2,040,986 downwards.
GATATCTCTAATAAGATTGCTCAGGAGACAGAGCCAGGCTCTTCACAGTAGTACATAGTGGGAGGACAAGAGAGAGCAGTCATAAACCTAGAGACTTCCAGATGGTTATAAGGAGGAACTTTTCCACCAGGATCTCCAGAGGTCCCTTCCAACCCCTACCATTCTCTGATTCTATGAAAACAGAGAGGTTGAACATTCTTCATCCTCAGAGGTTTTCATGACCTGATTAGATAAAACCCTGAGCATTGTAGTCTGGCCTCATAGTTGACTGTGCTTTGAGAAGGAGGTTGAAATAAATGATATTCTGAGATCCCTTCCAACCTGAATTATTCTGTGACCCCAGAAGACCCCAAATACTACTGCAGTTCTTTTCTTGCTTTCTACTGTTCTCTTGTTTTTCTTTCCATGAGTTTATCGTGTTGCAAATTTAGAATAGAACTGTCATGTATTTTTCCTTCTTAAAGATCTGAAGTGCATCCATGTTTCAGTTGTTTCTGTAATTTCCAGTTTCACATCCCACATCAATAGATCTGTTTCCATCCCTTTTGTTGTCCAGTTTCTTGTTTTAATTTGTAAGTCTTTTACTTAATTGGACAGCTAGTGGAACAGAAACTAAAAACATGATTATTGTGGGACCAGAAAACTATTTAAAATGTGCTGAGAGCTCAAGTTACATTAAGGCTTCCATGAAATTAAAAAAAAACCCAAACAACAAAATCAAAACAACAACAAAAAGCTTGATAGGGTAAAGGCATCTTGTAATCAACTGAAACCATTGCTACTGTTGTAAGGAAATGAGATGAGCAACACTACAAAATTATCTGAAAGACACATGGTGGGAGGGAGGGGAATATATATATATTTTTATATATATATATATATATATAAATTTCCATGATTCAGAATTGTGTATAAAAATCAGTGAGGTAAGGTAAAATACTTCCCAAGTATAGCTGTGCAAAATAATTTCAGAGGAGTCATTTTGTCTAACCTCCTGCTCAGAGAGGTGCTAGCTTAAAAATTAAATCAAGTTGGTCAGGATCTTATTAGACAAGTTTTGAGTATCCTCAAGGATGAGCTTTCCACAGCCTCTCTGAGGAATCTGTTCCAGCCCTTCACAAGTTTCGTGGTGAGTTTTAGGTTGTTTTTTCCTTCACATCCAGTCAGAATTTCTCCTACTGTAACTTGTTGCTTTTGCAGCTCATCCTTCCACTGTGCAACTCTGAGAACAGTATGACTTGTCTCTTCTATAATCCATCTTCAGGTACTGGAAGACAGGAATTTAGACCTCCCCTTCTCCCTCTTAATCCTTCTTCAGTTTGAACAGATTCTTTCACCTTGGTCTTTATTGGTATGCCATAAAGTCCAGCATCTTTTGTGGCCTTCTGGACTCTGCAGTTCATCAGTAGTGTTCTTTGCTCAGAGGTGGCACAAACTGGGTTTGTTATTACAGCTGTGGCCTCATCAGTGCCTAACAGAAGAGAATAGTCATCTTCCTTCAGCCTGCTGGCAGTGCCTTTGATGATGAAGTGCAAGATGCTGTTAGCTTTCAGTGCTGCACTGGTGCACTGCTGGCCCGTGTTCAACTTGTCACCCACTGGGACCCACCACCCTTTTTCTGCAAAGCTGGTTTCTAGCCCGTGAGCACCCAGCCTCAACTGTTGCCTGGGTTATTCCATTTCAGCTGCAAGATTCTGTGTTTGCCTTTGTTGAAGTGCTTGAGTTTCCTGCCAGCACGTTGCTGCAGCCTGTTGAAAGCCATCTGACTGGCAGCTCTACCCTCCAGTATATTGATGACAGCTCCCAGTTTAGGCTCACCTGTGTACCTGCTGAGGACTTTTATCTGTCCCATTTTCCATCTCACCAGTAAAGCCATTTACAATGTTGGTTTGACTCCTATATTACATCCCTCCTAAGTGGCCAACACTTAGAGACTGAACTGCTGACTGCTAATCTTTGAGCCCCTGCTGTCCAGGCGTTTGTCACCCAGCTTATAGCCCATCCATGTTTCACCAGTTTGGCTCAGAAGGGACAGTGGGAGACCACACAAAAACCTTAAAGTATCTTAAAGTTCCGCATGTTTCCCTGAAGCAGTCTGTTGGTTCTGGGAAGCTGGAAGGCTAAATGTGCCCTTGGTGTGCCTGTGCTGACTGCTCCCAGTCACTTTATTGTCCTTCATGTGCCTTCACGTGGCTTCTGCAAGGATTTGTTCCACAGCCTTCCTTCAGGGTGAGGTTAGGCCGAACAGCTTGTAATTCCCCAGATTATCCTTGCCTTTGTAGTGGATATGATGTTTGTCTTTTTCCAGTCACCAGGAACCCTGTGCAGTCACCGCAAGTGTTCCAAAAGCAGTAGCAGAGCTGTCTTGCAGTGACCGTGGCTGGCTTCTCAACAGCCTCAGTTGCATCCCTTCCAGTCTCACGAACTTCTGGATGTTCAGTGTGCTTAGGTGGTGCTTTCAATTGATCTTGTTCTACCGTGGGTAGTATTCATTGCCCTGTTAGTTTTGAGAGTCTCTTTAACTAGTCGAGGTTTTGTTCATCTTTGGTCTACACGAACAACTTCTTTCAGGCTTTTTTGGAGGTTTAGTTGCCTGGGGTCATGTAACGTGTAGCAGAATGTTGAGTAAATAGAGTTGTTTAATATTTTGATATGTGGGGCAGAAATCTTTTTACGTTCTTCACACTGCTTATTCATCAGAACCTCTTTGATTGAAATGGTTAAGGAGGAAATTCTCACTCCCTCCTAAATCTAAAAATTCCTTCTTCATAAAAAGTGCAGTGTATTTGAAGGAGTATAGACAGAGAGCAGAGAATCTCAACTTTGCATTGTTTCCATGTTAACTGTTAGCCAGAGTTGGCAAAGGGTAGGTGGTAGTGCAACTAAAACTGATGAAATCAGTGGAAAAAGTATTCACTGTGTATTCATTCTGCATGTTTTAAGGTATGTTTTGTTTCTGACAGATTCTGTCTTCTAAGAGCGATTCCCGTTTGAAGCACTTGCTGCAGCGAGCACCTGAGTATTGCCCAGAATCAATGGTAAGACTTGCCAAGTTTTAATTAAAGAAAGCAGAACAATTACTCTTATATTAACAAAGTTCAGCTTGCAAAAATAAGATTTTAAAATTACTTCTGTTTTATTTAGTCCCTGAGTTGCAAGCTGGTAGAACATGTGTGTATGTCTTCAAGCTTTTTCTTCCTCATTACAAGAACTAGAAAATTTCTTACAATGCCATTTGATCCTCCAAGTAGGAATCTTTTTTTTTTAAGCCATCATACATTCTGCTGCTTGCAATAAGATGGCACTTGACAATTTTGCTACGTGTCCTGGTGGTTTAAGCTGTGAAATGCAATGAAAATCTGACCCGCGTTGTAAAAAATTTTGCTGGGTGTTTGTCACTTGGGTGTTGAAGGGAGCAACTTAGAGAAGTGGGAATCAGGTTTAGATCATACAGATCCATTGCAACTTCAGAAAGCCATTAATTGCTGTGATGACTGAATCATTTAATAATAGTGGATTGCTGTTTCACTGTGATCGTATTGAACTTTTCAGTTTATTTTAAAGGGCATATTCAACAGGCATGTAAAGCCACTTGTGTTGGGGTAACCCTGGCTGCATGCCAGGAGCCCCCTGGATCTGCCTTATCACTGCCCTTCCTCAAATGGACAGGGAGAGAAAATATGATGGACTCATGGGCTGAGACAGGACAGGGATTGAGCACTCACCAGGTACCATCACAGGCAAAATAGACTCACCTCAGGGAAATTAATTTAATTTATTGCCAGTCACAAGCAGAGCAGGATAATGAGAAATAAGAACAAATCTGGAAACACCTTCCTCCCTCCCCTCCCTTCCTCCCAGGTTCACTTTCACTCCTGACTTCTTTACCTCCTCCCCACAAGCGGTGCAGGGGGACAGGGAAGGGGTGTTGAGATCAGTTCATTACTGGTTGTCTCTGATGCTCCTTCCTCCTCATGCTCTTCCACTGCTCCAGCGTGGGGTTCCACCCATGGGAGATAGTCCTCCACAAACTTCTTCAGTGTGGGCCCTTCCCACGGGCTTCAGTTCCTCAAGAGTTGCTCCAGCGTGGGTCCTTTCCATGGGGTGTAGTCCTTCAGAAACAAACTGCTCCACTATGGATCTCCTGCAGGGCCACAACCCCTGCCAGGAAACCTGCTCTGACATGGGCTGGTCTGCACAGGGCCACAGGTCCTGCCAGAAGCCTGCTCCAGTGTAAACTCTCCATGGGCTGCATCTTCCTTCAGGGAACACCCACTGCTCTGGCATGAGGTCCTCCATGAGCTGCAGTATTGGATAGTTGCTCCACTCTGGTACTTCATGGGCTGCAGGGGGAAACACCCTGCTTCACCATGGTCTTCACCACAGGCTGCAGGGGAATCATAGAATCATTAAGATTGGAAAACACCTCCAAGATCATCAAGTCCAACTGTCAACCCAACATTATCATCACCACTAAACCATGTCCTGAAGTGTAACATCTACATGTTTTTTGAACCCCTCCAGAGATGGTGACCCCACCCCCTCCCTGGGTAGCCTGTTCCAGGGCCTTACCACTCTCTCAGGAAAAAAACTTGTTCTAATATCTACCTCCCCTGGTGCAACTTCAGCCCATTTCCTCCTGTCCTATCACTTGTTACCTGGGAGAAGAGACCAACACCCACCTCACTCCAACCTCCCTTCAGGCAGCTGTAGAGAGCAGTAGGTTCTCGGGCTCCTCCAGACTAACCAACCCCATCTCCCTCAGCCACTCCTCATCAGACATTTTCTCCAGACCCCTCACCAGCATCACTGCCCTTCTCTGGCCCTGCTTCAGCACCTTAATGTCTTTCTTGTATTGATGTGCTCAAAACTGACCCCAGTGCTCAAGCTGTGGCCTCACCAGTGCCCAGTACAGGGGCACGATCACTGCCCTAGTGTCTGCTCCAGCACCTGGAGCACCTTCTCTCCCTCCTCCTTCACTGACCTTGGTATCTTCAGGGTGGTGTCCCTCACATACTCTCACTCCTCTTACCCAGCTGCTCTTGCCCAGCAGTTTTTACCCTTTCTTAAAGATCTTCCCCCAGAGGAGCTGCCGACATCGCCGGTTGGCTCAGCCGTAGCTGGCAGCGGGTCCATCGTGGAGCCAGCTGGAACTGGCTCTCCTGGACATGGGGGAAGCTTCTGGCATCTTCTCACCCTGCAGCCTCACCCCACTACAGACCCCTTAAGAATTGTCACTTGTCTTCTTAATCTCTACAGAATTTTCTTCTGATTTCATCTAATTAAGGTTTACCTAGTTCCTGCTTGAAAAAAATACTGAGTTAAGTAACATTGTACTAAAGTACATGTAATCCTTCAAGGCTTTTCTGTATTCTTGTCATTTGAAATGCTCTACTGTGATCATATTGTCTCAGTGTTGTAACACTCCAGTTGCAGGATGGTAAACATCCTAAACATACTGGATATAGCAACTCCCAGAGCTGTTAGTTGTTCAGGCTTCTAACACACCACGCCTGCTGTAACCATGGTAGCTACTTGTTGTTTCTGACAGGTGAACTAAAATTTTTACCTTAGATGGAATTCTTCCTCTGCTGCCTAAACTTCCTTCTTCCAGGATGTTTGTAACTTGTATTGGGTGGGTAATGTAAGTACTTGTGGCAGTTTTCTTTTATATAAAGAAAATCTGTATTATAAAGATGTATTTTATATTGGACCATAGAATCATTCAGGTTGGAAAAGACCTTTGAGATCATCAAGTCCAACCATTAACCCTACTCCACCACATCCACCACTAAGCCATATCCCCA
>WUAM01000377.1:1951047-1979686 GCA_024336885.1 Actenoides hombroni | reverse complement strand
TGACAGAGCCTGGCCCAGGGAGGTTGTAGAGTCTCCTTCTCTGGAGACTTTCAAACCCCCCTGGATCTGTTCCTGTGTGGCCTGCCCTGGGTGATCCTGCTCTGGCAGGGGGGTTGGACTTGCTGCTCTGCAGTGGTCCCTTCCAACCCCCACCATTCTATGATTCTATGATTAGCTGCTGTGTGTTAAGAAGCACCATTTGTGCTCAAGTAAATAAAATGGCAAAGCCCCTACATTAATAAGCAGCCTGAGGTAACGTACTGCTGGAGGAACCTCTAGAAACACACTAACTACTCAGCACATGTTCTCAGTGCCAGAATAAAATTCCCAAAACATCACAGGTCATCTCTCCCCCACCCCCTGAACAGCAGCTGCACATGGGGCAGGGGCTGCTCCAGCTGACAGCAAAGGCATCATCAACACACAGGTAGCAACTGGGTCCTACCATGACAGAATAGTATATAGATATTGTCTATTATTTAGTAACTATAATATAGTATTATGTATTATATAGAGCTTTTTCCCCACAGGGTAGCTGTTTGACGGCAGACCAGGGCAGGAAGGTTTATTCCCAGCAGGTGCCCGTGCAGCTGGTGCTGAGGCCTGCGACGCCATTTTGCCGCTTGCAGCACTAGGCCTTTAGGCACCGCGGAGCTGCTCGAAGCAGGCGGGCCAAGGCCGCAGCCATGAGCTGGCAGGGGAGCTGAAGGTGCCCAAAAGGGTTTCTGCAAACACACGAAAAGCAAAAGGAAGAATTGGGAGAATGTGGCTCCCTCTGCTAAATGTGGGGCGGCGTGGGTTGGTGGCACAGGACACAGGCAAGGCTGAGGCTCTCAAGGCCTTCTTCAGCCCAGACTTTACTGGTAAGACTGGACCGAGCCCAGGTCTGGAGCAGGGAAGGCAAAGTCCTTGGTGGAGGAGGCAGTTGTGGTGCCTTGGAGGCCCCCGGGCCTGCAGGGGGTTGAACAGCAGGGATGGGGGCAGGTGGCAGCTGGTGAAGAGGCTGGAGCATCTCGCGTAGGAGAAAAGGCTAAGAGCAGGGATTGCCCAGCCTGGAGAAGAGCAGGCTAAGAGCAGGGATTGCCCAGCCTGGAGAAGAGCAGGCTCAGAGCAATGTCCATTGCTGCCTGGAGAAGAAGGAGCCAGGCTCGTTTCAGCAGAGCCTGCTGGACAAGAAGCAATGGGCACAAACTCCTCCAGCTGAACACAAGAGAACACTTTCACCAGGCCAAGAGTCAAATGCTGGCACAGCTTGCCCAGAAAGGCTGAATACACCTTCCAACCTTGAAGATACTCAACACGTGATGGGACACAGTCCTGGGCTCTTTGAGCAGGGGGTTGGATCAGATGATCTGAAGAGGTGACTTCTTCCCTCAGCCCTTCTGACTGGCTTTGAGTGGCTGGAAAGGAACACCACACACTGCTGGGCTCCTCCCTTATTCTGCTTTTTTTTTTTGAAATGTGGCTGTTTCCAGCATCTGACGCACTAATCCAGGGCGTCTTTCCACTCTGCAAGATAATTCCAGCTCAACAATTCCATTGCAGCAACACACACCCCGTAACAAATGCCAAATATCTTTAAGATGGTTTACTCTGCACATTCAACCCTCCTGCAGCCAATGTCATGCTGAACCCACCAGGCAGTTGCTCCACACCGTACAAAACAAATGGCACCGACGCGGCAAGATGGGTGAATTTGTCCTGTCTCATTCTGTTAGAATAGAAGTGGCTGAACACCCAGCAGCTCTCTCGCCTTCAGCAAGAGCTCTGTGTCTGACTAGGGGAATTCAAGCCACGCTTTAGTAGCAATAGATCTGTGGTTGAAAAGAGTAAGTTGAAAGTGTATTCTATATGTATTAGGTATTTCTCAAAGGTACATCCATTTCCCCTAGCCTGTGGTCTTTCCTGCATTGTGAGATGAAGGGTCTTGCCCAAAATGCATGTGTTAGTGAAAGAGCCACAGCCACAACCCAGGTGTCTCTACTTCAAATGTTTAACACCCAGATGCCTTGTCTAGGATTGAGGATGGTCACTCGTGCCTCTGTTAAAGCTTTGAAATTAGTTTTCAAAGATTGTATTTATTTATGGCTTCAAAACACTCATCTTTTAATACAGAAATCTTCAAAATATGTGTACTCTCCAAAATATGTGTAAAGTTCACAGGTTCAAAACCACTACTCTGATGTCTTTAGGAACTCAAAAGGCTTTCCACAGCTCGTTGGGTCGCTGATGGGTTTTATGGAGCAGCTGAAGGATGGGCTGAGGGGCTTCAGAACCACCACTGCAGACTGTAACAGAACCCAGAGCAGGGCAGAAGCTGCGGGAGGTTGTTTGGCTCAGGTTTGTACTTGCTGAAGGCAGCGTGCCAGCCTTTCCAAGGAGGAATCTGATTTTCCTCAAATGAAATACAGAAATGGCCAGGTACATAGAGTGTGGGAAACATTTCTGTGCTAGACCCAGGGGGATGTCATACTGCTGTGGTTTTATACCAAAAAACTTCAACCTAAGATCAAAATTATAAACCCTGTGGCCAGGGTTGAGCTCCCCCCAGAAATCCCGTAGGTGGCATCGCAGCGTAACTTTAATTACATTGCAGCCGCTGTTGATTTAGAAGAACTGCAATTGCTTTGGATTGGGGGGTGGTGGGTTGTTTTTTTTTTAAGCTAGCACTTTTCTACTTTTCTGCAGCTCTATCTTCTGTGCCATTTCACTCTCGAAATCAAATCTGCAGAGGCCTGGTAAGTCTCTCTCACTTTAAACCAATTTATTTTCTCATGCCAATGCCCATTGAGAAGACTGCAGAACTGCCCCAAGAATGTAATTCTCCAGCACCTAAACAGAGGTCTTGCTTTGGAAGGGTTTTTGGGAAGCATACCTGACATCAGGGGCATGTATGGATGTATGAGATTGTTGGCATGGAAAAGAGCCAAAGCCATAATCATCATTTTTGTCACTAGCAAGCTACAAAGTTCATTCAACTGGGTGTTGCAAGAGGCTAAGCAGACACTGCCACACACACACACACTCTCAAGGTTCCAACCCGTGCGAGCAAAGAAGTGAATGCTCTTGAGATTTTTATTTAAGAAAACCCTGGTTGTTCCAGGAACTTGTGTGCACAGACAGGAAAATATCACAACTTACAGTAAATTCAGCATTACTGCCTGAATTGAGAAGGAAAACCACCAAATGAGGAAACCAAGTTGTAGCTGGACGTGCCACCGGAGAGGAGCAGAAAGGGCAAGAGAAGCTCAACTCTCCACTCAGGCTTGGCCATGTCACAAGCTGCTGGACCATTTATCTGTCATTCAGAAAGGACATGACATATAATAGTATGTTAAAATCTGAATAATAACTGGCAAATGTCGGCACCATTCTTCTCTCTGCTCTCAGGGGCCTGTGCAAGAGAGGACTGGGGAGGAGCCGAGGTGCACAGGATCCAGCCCCAGGTCACAAGAGAACATCCCGCCCAGGCCGATGCTCAAGGGGCACAGTGCCCCTCGCTCCAGTTACAGCCACCTTGTGCTGTCTGCTGTGCAGCCACCTGGGAACAATGTCTATAAGCTCCTGTGGAAACGAAAAAGGGTGTGAGCTGAGGCAGGGCCATCCCTGAGCTGGGTCTGAACACCCGAGCAGAGCCTCTTGCTGGGGCTGCCCACCCTGGTCCCAGTATGAGTGGAAACCCCCCCCAGTATCAGGCTAGGGCAGCACCCAGTATTGCTCCCCTTGGTTCTTCGGGCATGTTCTCCAGAGATTTCTCCTCTCGGGGATCTCTGACCCAACTTCTGGAAGTCTCAGAATGCACCTCTCCAGTACTACCGACCGCAGCTCAGAGCCCTCAAGGACACAGGGGAGGTGAGGGGAAGTTGATTTGTCACCCAAGCACAAACAGTATATTTTATTTGGTAGTATGGAGGTAAAGAAGTAAAAAAAAAAAAAACTTTAAAAAAAAATAAAATTTCAATCAGCCTTGCAGAGTTTTAGCCCAGCTCAGGGCCTGTCCCCGTCAGAGCATTTCCAGCACAGGTTACTCCTCCTGTCTCAGCTGGGGCTGCTTGCAGGGTTTGGGAATTCTTTTGTTTAAAACCGCCTGGCTGAATGTTTGGCCTTCTAATTCCTTTAAAAATCCACCTCATGCCAGCCTCAGAGAGGGAACAGGACTGGCCCCACCAGCTCAACATCTCCTAATAGTAACATGGCTGCAATCTAAAGTTTCCACGGCTGCAGATTTCCCACGGAGCAATCTGCCTCTCTCAGCACGATGCCAGTACCCCATCTCCAGCAGGGCAATTTGGCCAGCAGATGTAACAATGATCAGTCACAGAGCAGCACAAAGCAGAAGTTTTACGTGAAGAGCAGAGATGTAGCGGGCAGCTTCCACTCCTCATCACCTGCTCCAAAACCGGGCAGAACATGGACAGAAAGTGTGGAAATCTCACCCAGACTTTCAGGTGTTTCTATGAGCAGGTGCCCTCACTGCCCCAGAGGTACCTGTGGCTTGGGGCAACAGAAACACTACAAAGCACACAGAACTCTGAGGAAATTTGGGGGGGGGGGGGGTGTGTGGTTTCAGACACTAAAAGGACAATTAGAACTCTACAGCACGGCTCTGCACAAGCTCTTCTGCTGTTCCTTTATGAATGCTGCTTCACTGCGCTCAAGTTGGTGTCTGGGCTTTTATCCACCCCTGGCCGTGCGCTCCTCTTCGGTTACCCCTACAAGAGCTGCTCTAGCAGCAGTTAGATGCAGGCCAGGCAAGAACCAGCGAGCAGCAGAGACTGCAGCAGTCACAGCAGGAAGCCTGGCACACCCTTGTCTGATGGGAGCCCTTTCACCCAGCACAGGTCTATGTGCTGGATGATGCTGAGTTCCCTAAAGCCACCCGTGTCTTCCTTAGCAAGCTTCTTCCACAGCCACGCAGCAGCTGGCGAGCGATGCTGCTTCACTGACCTCTCACTTTGTTCAAAATTTAGCACCTTTATCACTTCCAGATTTTTGAGCCAAAACAACATTGATAGTACAACTGCTCAGATCCTTCTCCAGAAACATCCCCCCCATGGCTCTCAGGCACACCCGCTGCCAGCTGCTCCACGCTTAGCTTACGTGGTGCAGCCTGATGCATAAGGTACCTACTGGTCCCATAGTCTTTAAGATCCCCACGTTATATGCTGGGATGGCAAGAACTGCCATCACTCCCATTTAATGCACAAACGGGCAAAATAAAATAGGAACAGTTGCAAAGACACTCGCGGCCTCTCCCTTCCCCTGATTTTATTAAAAGGTGTTCATTAACATACTACCAGGTAAAGCAGTGAATAGTGGTTTCTGTGGAATTAGATGAGTAGCCAGCCCACGTTGGTGTTCCTGCTCTCTGCAGACCCACCCTGGGCAGACTCCACACACGGCCCCTCCAACTCGGGCAAGTTCAAAGCAAAAAGAACCGGTCACACTGGTGTGGGATCTGATACCCAAGTGAAAAGAGAGAGGGTCACACCCAGACTGGCTACAAGGAAAGGGTTGTCAAGCCCCTGGAACAAGCTGCCCAGGGAAGTTAAGTCCCCATGCCTGGAGGTATTTAAAGGATGTGTAACTGTGGTGCTGAGGGACGTGGTCCAGTGGTGGACTTGGCAGTGCTGGGTTAACAGTTCATCTTGATGATCTTAAAGGTCTTTTCCAACCCAACCGATTGTAACTGTGGCTTGCCTGTCACGACAGAACAGCTGCAGTGAGATATGCAGGCAAACCCTTCAGCAAAGTGTTACACCTAAAACTCAGCACCACCAACTTCTGATCCATTCATCAATACCCTTCACTTGTCCTTTTCACATACATTTTGCAGAGGAAGGACTGAAAATTCTTCTGACATTTAAAACAAGCCATGCATATTTTCTGAATAACTTTTCCCCCTCTTTTTCCCCCTTTTTGATTAGACTGATATTTGTTGGGAATGGCACACCCAAAATTATATTTAACAGCTACTTAAATAAGCCCCTAAGCTTCCCTGAACAACTAAGTGCAGTGAAGAAGAGGGAAAACAAAAAGGCTGGATGTGATGGTGAACTGTAGTATTCTACCCAGGACTGGAAACCAACCACAAAGGTGCTTTGTTTTTTGTCCCCTTCCAAAGCAGCAGTTTACAAATCAACTCCCAGCACATGAACGTGCACAGGAGAACCACGACCAAGTCACATCGTAATCATTTTTTCTACTACGTTTTCAAATAAGGAGTTAGCAGACTATGTCACCAGCACGATTCTGCTGCTCAGAACTCGACAGACACCACAACACAGTAATGCTCAAACACAGAGACCTCTCCAGCCCAGTCCATTGCAGAAGCAGAATACACACAGGCACTTTGGGCTCCATGCCCTTAAGGAACACGGGGAGGGTCAGACTCTGTCCTTTACCACAGTGCCACACAAAGGCCAGCAGGATCCTTCCAGACTAACACTTACTAACTACAGCAAAAGCCTCATTTAGTTAAAAGCCACCGATTTCACTCGGCTGTTTTCGGGCTCTTTGGCCTTTCTGAAAGCCACGACCGTACCCCGCCTCGGTTACTACTTCCACATTTCAAAGTTCATGGGGTTTGTTTGTTTTTATTGTCTTCACTTAATGAGAGCAGGAGCATTGAGCTAGCAAGTTAGTACCAAGACTGAAGAACAGCAGTCTAGGAAAACATGCAGGTGTCAGGATTTGAGATCATAGAAGATGTCACTGTAATGCCCTAAGCTCTACCTGAAGCACATGGATCCAAGTTCTAGGTCTTATTTTCCTTACGTGTCCTTTAACAGCTACTTTGCACCAAAAGAAACTCTCACAAAGTTCCCCATTAAAAAGGGGAGGGGGGAGACAGGTAATCATTTGCGCACACACCTAAGAGAAAGTTAAAAAGAGGATTTATTTGAAACTGTGAAATCAAAGTCCAATAAATAAAATGCTTACATTACCACTGGATGCTACGTAGGAATACTCTGGTAACACTGGACCCTTGGTGCCCCGAGCGTGGATCAACCTTGAAATGACTTCTCAGCCCCCACTCCAATCCACGCTGTCACCTCAAGAACAACCTTGAACCGCTGCTGGTGAGCCTTCCTGAGACGCACGCTGACAAATCCCTCCCTGCTGGAGTTTCACCAACACCAGGACTGGTATTGGTGGTGATGGGCTTACCGTACCGGTTTGAAGAGTGAAGACGAGTGCCTGGATTTCAGGCTGTCTCCAGAGCACCCCTCTTCCTCACTCGGAGCCTTTCGAAATGCTTCACTAGGAATAAAACAGTGATAGCTGGGCATGATCTGTTGTGAGGCTTTAACACGCTGCTTCTTGCCCCCGAGTCAGGCGGGGCATGTCGATGACCCCATAAATCACACGTACGTTTGTTCAACACTGCTGTTAAATGACTGGGTTTTTCCAAATAGATTCTCTCAGTTTAAGTAACTGGATGTTACACAGACATTAAAATTCTCTGAAGTGGTTGATATGAGAATATCAAGATGGTATCCAAAACAGAATTTCAAACAGCTTATAGAACCTCAGGGGGACAGTTACCAAATCCTGCTAAAAATGTCGCGTCCTTTTAAAGCCAGCACAAACCCAGTTCTGTATCTGCTTAAAAAATAACCGCACAGGGTAAAAGTCAGCTTCCTATTTGAAAACACAGAACTAAGCTTGGGCATATCACCACCCCTTCCTTGTAACACTGGCACAAGTGATCTGATGCCTCCTCTGGGGTTTTTTTCCTCTGGGAAAGAAGGGTGGGGAAAGGGGGATGCAGAGGAGGAAGGAACAATAATTTGTATGATAGGTTATTTATTATGTAACTGGCTGTTAGTAAATACTGGAGGCAGATGAAACCAGGCACATCCAGAAGGAGTGGACAGCACTAAGCAAGGCCTCAATGTGGCCACTCACACCGTTTGCTCTTCAAGTGACCCTTCCCAACAGCTTTCCCGCCACCTGTAAGAAGGATGCTGGTTCTCAATCGACAAGGTAAATCTACACTGGTCTTGTGCTCTCTATAGGACAACAAAAAACAATCACTTCATGAGTATCATTGCTTCAGGTACTCAACAGTTTCATGTCTTGATGCTACCAATTAATCCAGCTTCAGTTTGTACAGTTTCTGACTCAAAGGACTTCAAGCCCGGTACCCGATGTGCTGGGGAGAAGGCCCTGCTCGGTTACTACCTCATGCAATGGCAATTTCAAATAAAAAAAAAATCAGCTTTTTCACCAAACTCTGGTGATATTTGGATATGGCTTCTACGGGTAAGCGATGTACTTACCCCACGCATCAAAGCAATCCCACACTTTCCAAAGCAGTTTTGCTTTTTGAGAAAGGAACACAAAAATGCTCCGAACAATGGGCACTCGGCCAACCAGGCTCCACCACCAACGGAAAGAGTGAACACTTCTGGTTAGGAAGATCTATTTAACAGATTAAAAAACCATTTCCAGTCAGTTAACTGTAACATTCCAATAGGCACTCCCAAGATCCTCAGTCCCCACCATGTTAATACTCGTTAGCTACTACAGGGCGCCAGAGTTAACTGGCACTGAGAGGAAAAAAAAAAAGACTGTCATGTATTTTATTGCTACCAGCACACTGGGAATTTGAAGGGGCAATGGATGGAAAGGCTACAATCACTTCTTCAGTAGATAAAACAAAAATAGATGAAAAAAAAATTAGGAGGACTTAAAACCACAAATGATCAAATAGATTTTTTTTTTTCTTTTTCCACGTACTTTACCTTAGTATTTTAACCAACATTATACATTTTATTGTTTAGAAAAGACGATGACATCGCAGAAAAATAAAATAAAATTTGTTTTCAACAGGACAAAACGTTTTACAGGGCGGTATAAAAAGTGTAACGGGAGCAGAAAAAGGGAAACGGAACAAAACCAAAACCACTACTCCAGAAGAAGTCAAAAGCTAAACCAAATTCCAGATGTGTAAAAGTCTGAAGGTTTTCACTTTCTCCAGGACGTAGCGAGGTGTGCCGCTCACACCACCAGTCACGACAGGACGAGACCTTCTGTACTACTGCACCCTTCAGCAGGCCAGTCCCCAAGGTGAAACAAATCGTACAACGAACTGCTAAATAAGTATGCAAAGTATGGATTGCTTTGAGCTGGTATAAAAAGCTCCTTTACGTGTCATGGGGTTGATCTTCTATACTCAAACTGTGCTTAATGTTTTTTAGTTCGGACATACTGAAACCCAGCAGCACAGACGCCTTCTGATTATTTATCGCCTTCAAGCAGATATTCCTCCTTTTTCCAAAGAAGGCTGCCACGTCGATTTTCCACGCGCACAGCAGCAAGGAAAGCAATTTCAGCTCTTTTTTAGAAGGATACGGCCTCTTGTGAAAGTAGTCTGTCAAAAACTGTTTCTGAGCCTCGTACGAGTTGTGATCATACAGTTTAGGGTCTACCGCTAGAAAGCGAAGATCCTCGTTAGAAGCAAGCTTCTTCAGCTCAGTCCTATTATTAATCTTCTGTCTTTTGAAAGGCACTACCCCTGAATTCACTTCTTTTTCCAGAGACAGAGCTATGCCAGTACTTAAGCTCAGAGGCTGCTGTTCCTTATTCCCTTGGTCTTCTGCGGCGAAGCAGGAATCCAACTGCTTTCTTTTCAGTACCACCGAATCGTGCTTTTCCCCGTTCACAAACGGGTCTTTCTTCTCCGTACGCTCGAGCTGCATCTTCACGCTCGAGTTGCTGTCTTTGGGAGCGCTTCGACAGCGGAGCAAATGCACAGCAATAGCTGTCAGAGTCATGTTGCCAGTGTACACGCCACAACAGTGGATGCACTTGAAAGCAGGGGACTTCAAGATCGTGTGCACGGTCGGCATTATGTGGTGCCGCTCTTTCAAATGCTTCTCATAGGTTTCTTTGCTGACAAAGGTACCAAAGCAGAAGGGACAGGTTAACACTTTTTTGTTGCATCTGTTGTTGGCTTCCGCCGCCTGAGGTTTCACTTTGATGTAAACAGGGACAAGCGTCCTCGAATTCAGTCCGGCGAGCACGGCCAAATGCACTTCCCTTTCGCCGATGTCCTCTCTCGGCAGCGCCGTGCTGAAATCGAAGTGCGGAAACACGAGGTCGCCCTGAGCATCGTTGCCGAGCTGAAATCCTCTGTTGCTGTAATCCGCGTGCAGCTGCTTCTTCCCGTTGTGTGTCGTTTTGTTGTGCTCCACCAGGCTTTTTAAGTCGTGGAAAGTAACTGTGCAAAACAAGCAAGCTAAGCCGTGCATCAAGAGGTGTTTCATGAGCTCTTCCTCACAGAGAAAGCACTTACAAGAGAAACACCGGACCGTCTTTTCCGTCATCCACCTCAGGAAGGGTGCGCAAGCCGCCAGTTTGTCGGGTTCTGGGGCTTCCTCCGTTTTCACTTCACCGGGTTTGTGGGCCACCTCCATGTGCACCTGGTAGACGTTGGATGGGAAAAGCTCGTTGCAAACGGGGCAAGTCTTCCACTGCTTAGCCTGTCTGATAGCCTGACTTGTTTCAGGACCAGGGGGAGAGGCTTGTAAGGATAGATTCTGAGAGGTTAAAACCACCGAGGGAGAGGGTGCCGGGGGCTGGGACAACTGAGCTACGGTCCCGGACTGCATCAGCTGGATGGGCACTTGAGGTGTAACAGTCGCCACTCCCCCACCAGGAGGTACGGGCAAAGTGACCGAAACCGGGGCGAGCGTGTACGTCGGTATCCCGTTAACCTGCTTGCCAGTTGGGATCAACTGCCTCAGTATGGAACCCGCCGTCAAAAAAGTCGTGTTTTGAGTAACCGCAGGTGGAATGGGCTGATTGACCGGGATAACTGCTGGGGCCACGGGCTGATTAAGCTGAAGGAAGCCAGGCCTGACAGGCTGCCTGACAGGCATGACCCCCCGGGCGACGGGCTGGTTGAGCTGCAGAACGCCCGAGGCCACGGTCTGCGTCACGGGGAGGACGGCGGGACCCAGGGGCCTGCTGACGGTCCCCAGGGGCTGGCTGACGGACAGAACCCCCGGCCCGAGGGGCTGGTTGGCGGGGCTGACGGGCTGAGGGACAGGCAGCCCGCCGGCCCCAACCGGCCCGTTTATGGCCCCCAGGGGCTGGTTGACCGGGAAGAGCCCCGGCCCGACAGGCTGGTTAAGAGGCAGAACCGCAGGGGCCACCGTGCTATTGACTGTCCCAACGGGATGACTGAGAGGAATAGGCCCAGCCCTCACCGGTTGGTTCAGGGGGAGCCTGTGAGAAACGAGGATAGGCTGGGAAGGTGATGGCTGAAGGTTAATGTTATTCTGACCTACAGGAAGATTACTAGATACAAGAGTAACGTGTGACGGGGTAACAGCCGGAGCGGAAGTTGTATGTGGAAGGCTACCAGAGGCACTTGGAACAGTCAGCGACCTGACTGTGTTTTGAACTGCTTTTGGTTGCATCACGCTCTGGGTTTGATTGTTCTGTGGAAACGAAAGCTGGATGCAAGCGGGGGCCGCGACGGAACCCCCAGGGTCAACGGCAGGCCCCGTGGCTGGCACGGCCACTGCCACACCCTGGGGAGGCTTTGGAGCAATATTCATTTGTTTCACTAGTCCCGGTTTCTTAATATGTTCTGAAATCACAGATCTAAGTTTGTTCTCCAGGTCTCGGTGTGTTTCAGCTGTCAAGACATGGTACATTAAAGAATCTTGGCTGTTTGCAGAAGCATTGCATTTTTTACAGTAGTGCTCAATAGAACTCTCTTTACTTTCATCGGGTTTCTGGCCAAAATACGTACTTATTAAGTTTTGAAAGTGGCTCATCAGAACATGTTTCTTCATGTTGTAATACAGTGTGTCTGTAAAGTGACATTTTAGACACGTAAAGTTTATGATGTCACTCCTAAATTGTTTCATGCCATCCAAAATGCTGACTGTATAGTTCTGTATCCTTTTATTAGACGAATGAAACATCCGGATATGCTTCCCCACTATTTTGGGATCAGAAGCAAATGCACATTTTGGGCAAGGAACCACCAGCTCTTGGTCCATTTCATCCTCATGGTAACGGTGCAAGTGGTTCTTGAATGAAGTAAGCAATTTTGACGAGAACTTGCATAAGCTACAGCAGTACGGCTTTGTTCTGTATCTCTGCAAACAAAACAAAAAGATCCACTTAGAAACTGCCACTTCCTACATCCCTGTTATCTGTTTTAACACAGGTCTGCACTATCACCTGCCAAAAACGTCTTCAGTGGATGCACAGCATGTTATCTTCTCAGTAGCTTCTGGGTTTGAAAGGCAGACTTAAAGATGGCATACTTAGAGAGAAACATTTGTGTCCTTTTTAGCCTCTTCTTAATTTATTAAGAAGCCTTAAGTGAGTTCCCTTCTACTCCAGTAGAAAGATGAGAATCCCAGAACAAGCTACAAAGGCTTTGTATGCCACTGTACATAGGAGGTGAAGCCTTAGCAATCAGGAACAGCAGCCCTTTTAATACGACCCTTTTAAAGCTTTATTTAGTTGAAGGCCACCTCCCATCTACTGGAGAAAGAGGGAAGAGAGAAGGGATGAGGGGGGTGTATTTCAATACCCTCCTCCTTCACCAAAAGCTCTCCACAAGTTCCTCTCCCAGCAAAGCCACAAAAGCCTGATTTTTTAAGAACATTCTTTTGTAGCCTGATTAATAATAGAAAGAGAAAGGAATAAACCCCCCTTTTACGATACAGCAGTACAAAGAGGTGACTGCTATCTTAACATACTGGACATCCCATCACAGTCTTTTCTTCTAAGAAGAGAACATAGATTCTTCTCAGAAAAATATTTTAACAGTATAAAGCTAAATCTATCTTCCACTAAAGAGTGGTTTGCTCCCTCAATTCCCTATCACTGGGCACCATCTCCTTCTGTAGCCCCGGGAACATCAGTCGCTCTTTCTGAAAAGCTGGTAGCCCTGTCAACCTTTGTTTTCCATCAGCATCCTAGGAAGTTAACGTTGGCTCCTGCCAAAAACTACAGAATCAGTCACAGCAACATCCAGCTGACAAATCTACACTCTCAAAGACCTCGTGGAACTTGTCTGGTCCCTCAGATGTGTTTTTCACCTGACTTCTGCCCCACACGAAACCCCATCCAAAGGCACCGAGCTGTCCCCCCAGGGCAGCACCCACCTGGCTCCATCACCCACATACACATCAGACACGTTACAAAGAAACACAGCAAAAGTTTTTGCAGTTATATTTTTGTCATTTCACACAGCCATGAGAGTGTCAGCTATCAGCAGTACTAGAGGAGCCTGCTGATGATGACATCTGACCTCCACCTTCCAGAGACTGGCTCTGATAGAGACACTGCCTGCTGACAGCTGCTGAAGAGCACACGGTGAAGTTACCAGTGAGTTATCCTCCACCTACACTCTGCAGGGGTCTGGGCTCAGCTGCTAGTAAACAGCACCACGACAAATTAGGAGAACCTTCAATCTTACTCTTAAAAGTACACTGAGGAGAGAAAGGCCACTGGCACTTCTGGAATCATGGCACATACAGAGCACTATTAAAAGCTGCACCTCACTAACCTTACTTCTGAAGAACTCAGGTGATAAAGAAAGGTGCTTTCTCATTTTAATTGATTGCCTGAGGCTTAGAAAAGCTTTTATGTTTTCAAATGTTGGGCCTATACACAATTTACTCCCCCCCATTTGTGGTTTGGGTCTTTCTGCTCCCATAAACTTACACCACAGTGTGATACGCTGTCAAGGTTCCCTTGCTCCCAAGTCTGAACAACTGCTGGGTGCAGTGAGAACACTCTACAAGGGGTCCAAGTGCTGAATTAATTTACTATTCTGTAATAACAATGTTTTTACTTCTTATACAAGCAAGAAACTAAGAACCTGCCCCAGTCCCTGCATACTGGTAAGCTTAGGGGAAATAATGTTCCATGCCTTCCTAGATCGTTTATTTTATTTATCAATGGAGGCAAAAATTGTGAGACTTCGGAAAAAAAAAAAAGAAAACAAGTTCTGTACCTCAAATTCTATCAAATGAGGATGAATCCTAAAGTCCTGCTACTCAGCTAAAAACCCAGTAACACCACAAAACTCTATTCCAGCAGAACACAAGTACCTGGAAGTCTGCTACTTTACGGTTTCTGTATCAAACAGAGCTCTTCTATTCACCTTAGAAAATCATTTTGCCAGCATATTCTCCTTGTATAGGCATCCAAGATGCTTTTTATGTCTGCAAGTGCTAGTACAGTCTACTGATGGCATCTCAGTCCTACAGAAAATCTGACAAAATAAGAATACTAAGCCACTTGGGAAAAACAAAGCGTCTTGGAGATTGACAAATACAACCCTGAATTGTACAAATGGAATCCAACAAGGCTTAGTAGAGGTACTTGGGAGATCTTGGTTAGTCCCACTCCAAAGAACATACCCCAGAAGGCAGTAACACTTCCCGTTGTGTGGTCTCTCATTCCCCACAACCTAGAGACAAGCAGAAAGACACGATAGCCTCCAAAACCTGAACTTCTTCCAGAGTTATTCACATCTCCCTGAAAACACTAGTTGGTAGTAGAAACTACCAACTCATCTAAGCAGACATCTTCTCCAGCCTGCTGAGTTTCCAGTATAGCTCAAACAACTTATTTTCCCCTTTTGGCAACAACTTTGGAAGAGAACATCCTGAAGGACTAACTCCTTTTCTCCCAAACTTAAGCAGCATGATGCCAAGATATGCAAGTGGTAAATACCAAGGAGCCATGGTTGGTAAATAAAATGGATGGGAACAAGGTTAGTATCCAAAAGACATAGCTTGTTGAATCTGTTCCACACAGACACATGATAAACTCTACACTGAAGTCCATCAGATCAGATTCCAACCTCATTTTCTGGACAGATATAAACACTACAGGTCATGCTGACCAGATGAGTCATGATCCATTTCTCCTGTCAGCCTGTACGTTGAGGGCTTCCTTAAAAAAATGCAACTATTGCACTTGGCAGCCAGTTTGATTTCAAGATGGTAAAGGCAGGTAACAAAATCCTGGCAGGCAAACCACCACCACACTATTCTAAACCACGATTTTCTGATTCAGAATGAAAAGAGCAGATCTGACACTCTCTACGTGCTGCTGACAGGCCTTACTCATGGAAGCAATTAGAAGCCCTACAACTCTTCAGCAAGACTAAGCCTACCTTTTCTTCTGGATAGACTTTTATGCTCTCCACAGTATCTTGGAACCTTGCAAGAACATACAATTACAGAAGCCCTTTTGTTCATCTCAACCTGCCTTTCTTGTAGATCCTTCCCTCACAAAAGATTCCAGCTACAGAGAACTGAAAGCTGTTTCACACACAGAAATTTAACTGGAATATGTTTTCCACTCCAACTCTATCCCAAGCCACTAACAGCAATTTCAGCTGAATCCCCTGGTCGCTGCAATCACATTTTCACACTTTCAATGAAACAAGAGTCACGCTGTATACAAGAGCATCTGAAGACTACACATCGAGATATACACACAGTCCTTATCACCAGCTGCATTACAAGGAAAAACATAGAGGAAACAAAAGATTCTTCCCTGCCTAACAGTATTTATTATTTTTTTTAACCATAAAAAGGTGCCTTTTAACTTTTCTGGGGCTTCTCCAAGTGATAAAATGAAGCAATGCCTCCTCCACATCCACCCCGAATCTCTAACACAAATATACATACCTTCCTTTTGCCCACAGACTCCCAAGGAGAGACATCACTCCATGAAGTGTTAGAGAAGTGTTTTTCACCCGGGTCAAAACTTTTAAGATCCTAAAAGAAAGAAGAAAACAAGAAATAACCTGCTTTTGCAGTCTGTTCTGAATACAAGGATAATCAGATAAATATGCTCAATACAGAGCAAGGAAAAAGAAGAAAGGAAAACCACACAAACAGAGGATGAACAGAAAGTCCACAGACTATTCACATATAGGTCTCAGAACTCAGCTCAAAGAAATTGCTTCTTTGACCCCTCTTTAGTTTATTTTACCTCAAATACTTGTTCTATGACTGCCTCATAATACAGTAGGAATTCCAAACACTTCGTAGTTACTGAAAGTAATCTTGGAGTGAAAATATTTACACTTTAATTCCATTGCTTCTTGCCAAGTTCACAGTGAACACCGAAAGATATTTTCTCCTCCTACCTCCCTCCTCCTAAATCTGCAATATTTCTCTATTTACTTCCACTTACTAAGTTACCACAATGATTTACTTTGCAACAGGTTTTAGTGTTAAATCTTCATAGCACAGCTATGCCTTTAACTTGGAAAAATGAAGACATTCCCAGAAATTTCAAAGAGCAGCAGTGTGTTTCCTCAAGCTGTAAAAGCACCAATATCATCGAGTCTGGAACAACCATGTCAAGGTAAACGACTTTCCTTACAGCTCTCTCCTACTCAATCCCTGCAGAGCAGTTTCTGTTGCTCAAGCCAAGGCCACATACTACTCAAAAATCTCCTCTCCAATTTCCTGAGGCCCACACATAGCCAAACACAAACTTAGTGAGAAAGGTAACTTGCTTGCTAGGCGTTAGTGAAAACACCAGTCTAGCCTCAAGAGCACACTGGTGTGTCTTAAATGGGACACAGGGTATGAGTCCAGGCGCAGCGTTGGCTCTCTCCTCTCCTTCTCCTCCCCTTTCACAAACCCCTCGACTCAAATTCTGCACCATGCTTAGAGAGGGTGAGGTGTTTTCAACTCTGCACCCAAGCCCACTAGAATAAAAACCATTCAAGATGGGAATAAAGACCTTCAAGATGGGAATAAAGACCTTCAAGATGGGAATAAAGACCATTTAAGATTAGATCATCTTCCAGAAGTGGAATTCATAAATCTAATAAGTTTGTGATTAAAAAAACCCACAACCAACATTTATGTGACATTTACAAGCAACACAGGACATCCTGAGTGACAAAAAGAAACAAAGCCTCTGGCAGTCAAACAGCTACACAATCCTATGTAGTGCAGGCCCTGTCTGCCCCGTGCAAACGTGAGCATCCCTGGGTGTGCAGCAATTTCAGTGAGCCACAAGGCCAAACCCCTGATACTTTCATTTCCATTAAATTAATCAAGAATTTAGAAAAACTATAGCTAAGTTTGCAATAAGCTTTCCAGCTTTTTCCACCCTCAAGTTTCCCCAAGGAGAATCCTGAAGAGCTCACAACAACAATAAAAAAACCCCAAACCCTTCTGTTCCAATCAACATCTAGGCACTGGATGACTCATCTATTTCCCCTTCAGCCAAACCTTCTCCAATGAAAAAAAACCCCCACACCTTGGAAAGAGTCCTTGCATGGAAAAAGAGAAGTCCCACAGCCTTAGAGAACACAGTGCTTTTCTTACATATGTTTGATAGAGAAAACAAAAGGAATCAGAACTAAGAATTCATCAGCTGTGCTGTAAATCACACAGGTAAAAAAAGTCTTCTTGAGGTTTATGGGCTACCCCAAACATGTTCTGCTTTTGGTTTGAGTACTGTCCACCAAGAGTGGCTGCTAGATTTGAACACCAGATCCCCCACAAGCCAAATGAGTGTGACAGCAGTCTAGATAACTTTGCTGAAATGGCTGTTGCCTACAGAGAAACAGTCACTGATAACCACTCTTATCACTACAATTAGTGCTGCCAACAGCTATTCTCACCTCTTCCTTTAAGCAGAGATCCACCCTGAAGACCCAGAAGCAAGCATGGATCAGTTAACTTGTTATGTCCTTCCCACATTTCTCACCTCGAGGGGAGCAGGGTTATAAAAAGAGAATAAAAACTCTAAAAAGCCTCATTAATCCTGTTGCACAGTGGATATTCCTAAGTTTAAGAGAAAACGATTTTACATCTAAGAACTGTTCTTACCTCTGCATTAAACCCATCACTGTTTTCCAGAATAAAAAGATGAAATGCTCAATTTAAATGAAGACTTAGAGATGACAATATGTTAAAGAAGCTAAAGCTGTTTACTAAAGCCTCTGACATGGCATCGTACTTAAAAGTACTACTTTGAGAATCAAACTCAGGGTTTCTTCCTAGCAGAGATTAAGAACTTCCAGCCTAAAAACTAATCCATCTATACCACTGCTCTCCAAGCTACAAAGAGATAGTAGTTTTATGTGGAATTCCTTCAACTCCCTCACAAAGTACTGTCCATCATCATGACAGTTCAAGGCCAATTTTAAGACCAGACAGCAGGTCAAGTTTGTATCATTTTATTTCCTACATTTGTCCAGCCTTAGAAGGTCAATATCCAGAAATCAATCTTAGTATTTGAGGAGAAAACCACCTTAAGCTGCTTCTCACCTATCAAGACATCACACACCTTACTCTACCACAAAGAAATACCATTATCATCAGAGTTAATTACAAATCAAGTTCTAAAAAACCCATTATTCTTGCTGAAGTTCTACTTTCTGCTAAAATTTTACCAAAACCAGTACCAGGTCACCTGGAAAAAAAAAAAACCCTGAAGTTATGAACTTGGTTGAGGGAGAATTATTTGCAAAAAACTAAAAAAACCCATTTTTTGGCCCACATCTCGCAGAGCTTTTTCCAGAACGGAAATTAATTAGAATTTATTATAAATGAAACCAAACAAATACACACCACCCTTACCCCCAAAACCCAACCACCACAAACAAAACTTACTCCTCATTCACCATCAAACCTCACACTGCAATCAATTTCACAGCAAAACCAACCTAGCATGACCAAAACATTTCTGCTTCAAAGGGTCAGGACAGAACAGCTTCTGACTCCCAGATTTCATTTCAAAGCAACGTAACAACACAAGAAAACCAGTAAGGAGATGGAAATTACTGGACAAATACACTTTTCCCTGAGGTCTTATGACATTTATTTATATATATCAAACATTGCTCAATTGAAATAACCAAGAATATTCCAGAATTAGTTATGCATGTGGATCTTAAGTTTTGGGGGTTTTTTTAATCATTATCTACTACACAGTTTTGGGGGGAAAAAAAAGGAAAAAACCAACACAACCCAAAATACAACAAACAGAAAAGACACAACAGCACCCCTATAGAGATGGTGTGAACTCCTCCTGCTTGTTGCACAATACTTTCTTCTCCTGTGAGTGCCAACAACAGTACTAGGTTCATCCTCATCACCCCCGTGCACTTGCATATAGCTTGTAATTCAGTTGTAGTTCAGTTCTGCAAGCCAATTTTGGTTCTTTTTCCCTGGATACAAAGCATAAAGGACTGCAGCAAGTTTACCAGGATTAACTGCTTGTCCCCTTTCAGAAAAGCTGGTGATTTGTGCCTCCTTCAGAGCCTTGATGCACGAGGCGATGCCTCTGAGTAGACTCAAGTCTACATCTGCTTGTGATTTTAGAAGAATTGCAAACAAGTTGCTGTGTCAAGCACAAACAATACTTCATTACTCTGCAGTGTCTGTCCTAAAGCTGGGCTGTTTCCTTTGGTTGAAATATTACCAGCAGAGAATAGACATCATCATTTGGAACATTTCTTGATAAAAAAAACAAGAGTTTCTTTCAACGTTAAGTAGTAAACCACCAAATTCCACCCTGGTATATAAGAAAGCAGTCATGAGTAATCCTTCCAGTACAAACCCCACCACAAAGCTCTATGGCAGAGGAGTATCATACACACGCTAAAAAGTGAAGTGTTTTGCAAGGGTTTACATTTCAGATTGGTTTCCATCATTCCAAATGCTTTACCTTCAACAATTCCCTGCAGCAGTCAAGCCCAAGATCCACCAGAATGCCCTTCACCTTTTTTCGAGCTTTCCTTATATTATCAAGATTTTGAACAGGAATTTGAAACATTTTGCACTTTTCCTGAAAAAGAAATGCAAAAGAACATTATGGAATGCTTGAACACAGGCACTTGCATTTAACAGTATTCAAACAAACACTGAAGTCTGAGAAATGCATTCTGAAATAGGAAAGCCCCAAAAGCCTTAAGATAAAGAACTAATCTCATTAATATTTCCCAGTAGATCACTTCCTTCCTCTTAAAGAAAACAGAATCTGATTGGGGGGAACCCTTTACATTTCTTCTCTTCTATTTAAACAAAACTGCAAGCTTTTCTTTCAGATCCTTCTGTGTCTATATGGCAGCTACACTGTCTTTTGGGATTTTGATTTTTCTTTTTTAAGAGAACATGCACACCAGAATTTTACTAAGCTCTATTCAAAAAAAATCACTATTATTTCCTTTAGGAAGGAGGAATTCAACACCTTTCCCCTTGACTGTTAGTGTCAAGATGAGAATCCTCTTTGATAATTTGGTTTGTTGGCAGGTGTGTAGATGCTTACAATACAACTGCTAGTAAAACCTACACCTCCTGCAGAAGTTTCTGCTGCTGTAAGCTCACGTGGACCATGCAAAAAATAAGCTACTACAACATGAATGCAGTAGAAATAAAATGTAATTAATATATGGGACTGATAGCTAAATATGGAAGTGGGATATTTAATATCCCTATGCTTTTAGATCTCCTCTGAAGAAGAAGTGTCTATAGGTCTATTATCTTCCCCTCCTCCAGGATTTGGATTTATACCCTGCCTTGATCCCTCCAGCAAGCTGTGATAGCTGGTGCCCAACATACAGAGGGGGATGCCTGAAGTAAGATTACAGAAAGACATTACCTGCTGCAGGCTGTCTATCTGACAGGCTGCTGTGCAGTGGGGTTGCCCATCTGTCTAGAATACACCACCAGGAAGGCTCTAGCACTTCCCTCCAGCTAGGCTTTTATCACTCCCCAGGGGCTGGGCTATGGACACACCAGTAGCTTACACCCTGTGAAGCTTAGCTGTAGAAGTTCCTGGCTTTTCAGAGTCAAGAAATTTAAATGGGCACAGAAAGCAATAAAACTACCCAGCACTGAAAGAGGTCACTGGGAGTTTCACAGGTACTTCTTTGTTCTTAAAAGCTGGTAGAGGACCCACAGAGTTTAAAAGATCTCAGTCCTTATTGCTAAATAATTCATGCATTCAGGACAAGTTCTAACAAGACAAAGAAAAAAATAAAGCAAATGCCCAAACAGTGCTTCAGCCTTGATGGTCCTGAATGAATGTCATGAAAAGCTGTACTTCTCAAAAAAAGAAAAAGCAAGATCACTGTCAACATGAAATCCTTGCCTTGAAAGGCAAAGCTTTCCTGTAAACAGCTGCAAAAAACCCTCCCAGGTAAGACAGAAGCTACAAGCTAAGCCTCACCAAAAGCAAAGCACTCAAGAAGATAAAAAAACCTCCAAACCTAAGTTCATGGGCAGAACATACAAGTGAAGTCTTTCGTATTAAAAGTCAAACAACTCACATGCTATTCTCCTCTTCTTCTCCCCCCAAAGGAAAGGTGTGTAGAGAGAAGTGGAGAGGGAGCCCCATTTGACAGATGCTAGTCTTGTTCTCTAATATTTTTTATCAGTAAGAAGTCTGGAAGACATTTTGATACCATTGGGGTGGGTGTGGAACAGGAACCTATGCAGAATGGAATAAATCAGAGTAACTAATCTGGCATTCTATCAAAGTCCAAGGAGTAACACTTAAGACATAAAATCCTCTTTTTAAAACCAAGTTTTTAAACGAAATTTGTACAGTCTCTAGGTAAAAGCTTTATGATCAATCCCTCTATGATAGCAGGTTATGTGCACCAACCCCATGGTCCACTGCAGGTGACAACTGAGCTGAGAGGATGTCACCATGCTCAGATCAGCCAGGAGATGTGGTTCAATACATTAGGCTCCACTGGAAACAGTTCCTCCATCTCAGTCCTTCAACTGATACAGTGGTGTTACTGAAGCAGAAGAAGCAGACATTTCTTGAGGCATGTCTGTCTCACAAAAAAGAAACATTAGTCTACAAAGGTGGTACAGTATGTGACAACCATGTATCTCAAGAGTCTTCTTAACCAGGAGTCTTTCTGAAATTGAAGTCATTCATCAAGGGGAGAGGGGGGGAAAAAAAAAAAGAAGAAATCACCCAAACCCAACTTTGAATACAAACATACAAATTACTTCTTTTACAGTTAGCAAGTAGCTTGTCTTCAGTCTTCTATCTCTGCATCACGTGGAAGGTTATTCAGCTGGTCTTTAAATAAACTGCTTGGGAGTAAGACTCAGGTAACATTCTCTGTATCCACTAGACCAGCAATGATGCCCCAGCATAAAGGTCACAAAATTTCAGCCTTCTAAGCTTATCCCTTCAAGCCCTCAGTGTAATTCCCTGGTTCCTATACAGTTTACCATCCACACATTTTTCCTACTCATTTATTTCTTCTGTATTTTGGACATTCTTCAAGCCCTACCTTGCACTTTGTTTCCATGCACACCTACAGCCCATCTTTTGTTGGTTCACATCTCATTCCTAACCACCAAATTCCACATGAAAGCACTACAACTTAAACCCGAGTTACT
Source organism: Actenoides hombroni (assembly GCA_024336885.1). Taxonomy (NCBI): domain Eukaryota; kingdom Metazoa; phylum Chordata; class Aves; order Coraciiformes; family Alcedinidae; genus Actenoides; species Actenoides hombroni. The sequence continues at coordinate 1,957,289 of WUAM01000377.1, read as the reverse complement.
CCAGCCCAAGAGTCTTGATCCTTTCCTGCACTGGCCACCTAAAAAGACAAATATATCTTCAAGTACCTTGAAGTGTAGCTTCCCAAAACCTGATAATCCATTGCCACTTCAGACAGCACCCTTTCCATAAATGGAACCAAGGCAAGTTAACAAGAGAATCATTGTAGCAGCTGGTGTCCCCAGCTCTGCTCTGAGAAGGTCATTTAAGCCCTGCTCAGGCATCAGCCTCTTCCTGCACTTCCTGTTCAGTCAGACAGCACCGTGACAACGCAGCAACCCAGAGTTCTACCCAACACTAGAAGTTCCCTTCCCTTCTGTGCCTGTAGCCATGTAACATCCAACTACATGCAGCTTTTCAACAAAAAAATCAAAGTGCAACTTTTCCCACCCAGCAGTACTGCAGTCTTTTCATCCTAAGCAACAAGGTAAGAGTCTGGTCAAAGACACAAACTAGCAGTATTCCAAGTAACTACCTTCACTCTCATTTCTCCACGTCAAAAAAAAAAAGGTAAAAATGCTAACATTGCACCTCTTCAAAGTGAGAAATCACCACAAAATGGGAAGCTGCTGTTGGCCTTCCTTTTAGTCTGCTCCTTGGAACACTACTCACCTTGGAAGGGACCTTAAGAGGACACCCAGTCCAGCCTCCCGACCACAGCAGACTCACCAGTGAACTGCAACCAGGACACCCTGCATCTTGGGCAGCCAGGTCTTGAAACCCTACACAGAGAGAGGTCTGACAGCCTCGCTGGGCAACCTCATCCAGTGATGGACTGTGTTGAGAGGGAGAAGTTTTTTCCTTACGTAAATCAGGACCAGTTTTATGTTCCTAAGGAAATGAGGCGTATACATCAAATTAAATACGAAGCTGGCACGGAGCTGATGATGCACACACATGCCTTGCCACGTGGATGCAAACATACCCAGGAAAATCCAACAGTACACTCACCTGGGCATTCCTAGAGATTTCAGGCAGGTAGAGAAAGCCCCTTAGAAGATCCAGAGAAAAAGGCTGCAATGTGGCCCCTTTTCAGACACTAAAGATTCTACACACAAGGCAAATCAGCGCAGAGCCCCAGAGATGCTGAAGGGAGTGGAACATCTCCCTGCTGAGGGAAGGCTGAGGGAGCTGGGGCTCTGCAGCTTGGAGGAGACTGAGGGGTGACCTCTTTCATGTTTATATGTAAAGGACAAGTGTCAGGAGGCTGGAGCCAGGCTCTGCTCAGTGACATCCAGTGACAGGACAAGGGGCAATGGGTGTAAACTGGAACACAGGAGGTTCCACATAAACATGAGAAAAAACTTCACAGTGAGGGTAACAGAGCACTGGAACGGGCTGCCCAGAGAGGCTGTGGGGTCTCCTTCTCTGGAGACTTTCCAACCCCCCTGGATCTGTTCCTGTGTGACCTGCTCCAGGTGACCCTGCTCTGGCAGGGGGGTTGGACTAGATGATCTTTTGAGGTCCCTTCCAACCCCTACTATGCTGTGATCTCCAGATGTCTTCCTCAGAATCTGGCCTTTACTAGTCTCCTGAAAGGCTTGGGGAATCTTGTCCTTTCATATTATTTGCTTTGGAAAGTCAACCACTCTTAATTTTTCTACCTTTTTATCTAGTAAACTGTCATTAGTAACCAGGGAAGAGATTTTTTTAAAGACTTTCAGGTTTGGGGATATTTGGGTGGTAAATATTTCCACAGGTTTATTTACCAACTTACACTCCAGCAGTTACCAGCCTTGACAACCACCAGGAAAGAATTCCTTATTTCCATTTTCATAAAGTCATTAGCATTTGATAATTGAATATTGAGACAACAACAGTAACAGCTTCATTCCTGAAAGTGAAATGAGAGCATGTGATCTACTAATTCTCAGAATCTGAACAAGAAAGTGTCGTTGCCACTGGAGAGCAAGGAGAGCAGCTAGGACAGAGCCCACTGGCACCATCAAAGCCTTGGGAGTGAGTCAAGAAATGGAGAGAGCTGCCTCTCAACACCTCTAGGTGTCTTAATAGCTTTGAAAGATTTCATTCTTGGAAAGGAAAACAGTTGAATAGAATACATACTATTCTTGTTCATTAATTCATTTGCTGTAAATTAAAATTATAATTAAACTGACTACAGGAAAAAAAAGATTAATAAAACTTGCTAAGTGTAGTTCTGGTCAACAAAATGATGCTACTTTATCTTAAGTTCCAATTTCTAAGTGCAATGTGATAGAAATCTTAGGTTTAAAAAAAAAAGAAACAAACAAAAACTTTCTTGTGCAACTGCATCAAAAACCTTTAGGTGTCTAGGATGAGAAAATCATAGCATGGTTTTGGGTCAGAAAGCACCTTTAAAAGCCATCTAGTTCAAGGCACTCTGCAGGGAGCTGGGACATCTGCAACTAGAGCAGGGTGCTCAGAGCCCTGACCAACCTCCCCTGCAATGTTTCAAGAGATGGGGCATCGACCACCTCTCTGGGCAGCCTGGGCCACTGTTACCAACACCATCATCATAAAAACATTTCTTCTTCCTATCTAGTCTGAATCTGCCTTCTTTTTGTTTAAAACCACTGCCCCTTGTCCTGTCACAACCGGCTCTGATAAAGAGATTTTTCCCATCTTTCTTATAGGTCCCCTTTAAGTACTGAAAGGCTGCAATAAGGTCTCCCTGGAGTATTCTCAGCCCCATCCCTCTCGGCCTTTCCCCACAGCAGAGGTGCTCCAGCCCTCTGATCATTTTTGTGGGCTCCTCTAGACCTGCCCCAACAGGGCCAAGGACTCCAGAGCTGGAGACAGTAACTCCAGGTGGGGTCTCAGCAGAGCAGAGTAGAGGGACAGAGTCACCCCCCTCGCCCTGCTGACACACTGCTGATGCAGCCCAGGGTATGGTTGGCCTTCTGGGCTGTGAGCACACAGTGCTGTGCCCACCAGTGCCTCCAAACCCTTTACCACAGGGCTACTCTCTATATAGATTTCTTAGTCACAATAACTTTGCTCTTTTCTTGGCTATAAATCCCATACCTGTTAAAAGAGTCACTATTCCAACACAACGATGGCCATCATTCAGTGGTTGCTAACCCAGCACAAAGCATTAAGGTAGGTGATTACATAGCTGAAGTTACAGTGCATCAGCCTGCATTTTACCTTACACCTCAAATCACATCAAATTTAGATCACTAACTTTATGCTGCTGTGGTTTAAGTAACAGTTCTGATGCTCCATTAACACACCATCAAGTCTCTGTTATCCAAGACCAGTTAGAAGAAGGAAACCTTCAACCTAAAGGAGCCTTCCTAGAGCACCGGGGCTCAGACAGAGCTTGGCTGCCCTGGGGACCAGCATCAGCCAGAAACTGAACCCAGCAGGACCCAAGGTCATTCCAGTTGACTTGAGCATCTACGTGGAGCCTACTGAAATCCCACAGGACTCACCAGCCCCGTGCAGCTGTGAGCAGATGTGCCACACACCGAGTCCAGGAGGTTCCACTGCATTTGTACTGCACTCCTCAGCCTTCAAGAAATGTCCCACAGATGGTCCACAACACAGGGAACACACAACCCCAGCAATCCAGCAAGGGGAGAGCACCAAAAGGAAAAAAGGTGGCTGTCCAACAGGTTTCAGTGAAAGGATTGAGGTGTTAAAACGTAAACCAGCTCTACCAGCATTCAACGAGGCTGGATCCAAACCAAGGAATGCCCAGTGGTAAAACATAAGACATTATAAACCTGCATTTGTGTGCTCTTCAGTGGGTCTGAAAATTGGCTATAAATGTGGGGAGTTTATTGTTGCTGGGTCTTTTTACAAAGCTTTCATGAAATGATCTATTAGAATGACACGCCTTATTATCACAGCTCACAACACAGCGTATTTACCACGTGTGGTTTGTCTAAATATCACCCTGAAGAAATCCCCTTGTTCAAAATTAAACTAAAAGTTCATTAAAAAAGAGCACTAGGATTGCTAGAATATAGACTGGATTGAAGAACCCAAGAGGGAGTCTTTGTAAGTATTTCATTATAAGTCTCTACAACTTTTAGGGGTTCAAACATGAGAGGTGGTGGAAGCCCCATCCTTGGAAGTGTTGAAGCCCAGGCTGGCTGGGGCTGTGAGCACCCTGCTCTAGTGGGAGGTGTCCCTGCCCATGGCAGGGGGCTTGGAACTGGATGAGCTTTAAGGTCCCTTCCAACCCAAACCATTCTCTGACGGTATGAAATCCCTTTAGCAGCAGGCAACACCAGTGACCCCCTCCAGCCCTGCTCTCCTGCACACTGACCTGCTCTTCCTGCTGCTGCTCATTTCCAGGGAGCCCCGTGCTCCTTCAGGAAGCGCTTCCCAGGCAGCCTCAGCATCTCCTCCTTCTCCCTACAGCACACGAGTCCCTGGCAGGAACCGGTGGCCACCCGGGGCGAGCGGGCCACGGAGATGTCATTAGCAGCACGCACGGCCCAGAGCTTGGGGAGCCCTGGTGGCCCCACGCTCCCGACAGAGCCGCTGAATCCGGTCCTGGCTTTTCGGGTCGGGGGGACCCCACGTGCCTCCTGATCCTGGGCTGGATTTGTGCTCAGCTGCTCGCTCTGATCGCCCGTTAAAGGTCTGCCAGCAGCCCCCAGCAGCTGGGGGAGTCCTCCAGGTCCATCCCCAAGCAACACTCTGCTGAGCCAAGAGCCGCCGACCAGAAAGTTCATTGGACGGGTGGTGCCCAACCCCCTCCCCAACACACCCGGGTCTTTATTTCCTCCTCGCAGCATCAGACAATGCTCTGCTTCACACCACCTCTGCTTCTCCCCTTCTTGCAGTCAGCCCCCAAATATTTCTTGCTTTCCCCCACCCCGCCCCGGTTCATTTTTTTTTTCTTTCTTTCTTTTCTTTTCTCTTCTCTTCTTTCTTTATTTTTTTTTTTTTTTGAACAAAAAAAAAAATGTTATTTTGTGCCTCCTGAGCCTTGCCGGCTGGGCTCGGCGTCTGTATCAGCTGGAGGAGCTTATGAGCCTCGTCTCCTCGGATTTAGACTGAAATTTTGATTTTCTGCCGCGCTCAGATAATGCGGAAATCCTGTTCCCCGATATTTACTGTTTATCAGCGCGGCACAGCGCGGTTCTGGGGGGAAGGGAATCTCTCCCTCCCTGCGTCCCCCCTCGCTCCCCTCCGCCCCCCATCCCGCATGCTAATGGAGTTTGACTTCAACAATGGCTTAATTACGGCGAGCGGAGGGGCAGGGGAACTCCCTGGCACAGAGGCTCTGCCTCGCTGGGATCAGCTCCCATCCCTGTGCCCGTCACCTGAGCACGGGGCTGCTCCCTCATCCTGCCAGGGATCACTAAGCCACCAAATCCTCCCTAGGCCCACTCCTAAACCAAGCTTTGTCACTTCAGGTGGACCCCAAGTCCCCTCGAGCTGTAGGAAGTTGAGGATGGGGAAGCGCAGGAGCACGGGGGGCCAAAGCCACGTCCGCTCCCCCCCAGCTCCGACCTGGATTCAGTGATCCTGTCACAGAATCCTTTGGGTTGGAAGAGACCTTTAGGATCATCGAGTCCAACCATTAACCCAGCACTGCCAGAAACTGGTGTGACCATCATGTCCAACCATTAACTCAGCACTGCCAGAGACTGGTGTGACCATCAAGTCCACCCATTAACCCAGCCCTGCCAGAGACTGGTGTGACCATCAAGACCAACCGTTAGCCCAGCCCTGCCAGAGACTGGTGTCACCATCAAGTCCAACCATTAACCCAGCCCTGCCAGAGACTTGTGCCTCATGTATCCAAGCCAGGTTGCCCTCAGCACCACTACGAAGCCACCTCCCTGTCCCTTTTGCTTCACATTTGTCCTGGAGGGAGCCTGTGTGTCTGGGGACCCCCCTGACAGCCTGGCTGCAAGCACTGTCCCCTTCCAAGGCACGTATCCTGCTCCCCCATGTGCCAACATGCACGCCAAGCCCTGCATCCCTCCAGTGAGCATTTAGTGTCACCAAGCCCAAACTCATTCCTGCAAGCAACCCGGAGGCGAGAAGGGAACGGGGAGGGGACACACACACGTGCTTCCCTGCCTGACGTGAACTAGGCAAGAAAAATAAACCAATAATTACAAAATCTGGGGCTCAGCAGCAGGGGAACAGCTCTGAGGAGCACTTAAGTGGCCAGCGGTGCGTAATGCCTGCCTGTTAATGAGACCTGCTGCCGACGCCTGAAAGGGTTGGTTATTGTCAGATAATGCACCAGGCTGCCACGCTCCCCCCAGCCCCTCACGGGGAGGGCAGGAAT
>WUAM01000377.1:1934285-1949123 GCA_024336885.1 Actenoides hombroni | reverse complement strand
CTGCCGCCGCCAGCCCGCCGCCCCGCTCCCGCCCTTCGGCCTCCGCCCGCTCCTCATCCAGAGCCAGAAAGAGAAAATGGCGCTCGATTTATCCCAGGAAGTGACGTCGGGTCTCATTTGCATGCCAGGCAGCCAGCCAATGGGAAGAGACTTCGGCCAATGCTCCCATTGGCTCCCCGGAGGAGCTGGGCGCGGCTAGGGGCGGGGCCTCAGGTGGTGGGGGGGATCTCCGGCCGCGGGGCTCACCTGCGCCCCCCACCTGCCCCTCCCGCTGCGCCCTGCGAGGGGCGCCCTGGGGCCTCTCGCGAGAGCTGCGGCCGTGATGTCATCCGGGGGGGTGGGCGGAGCCTGGTGACGTCACATCGCATGAGGTCATCACGTGACCAGCCAGCACCACTCTCCTGATTTGCACTGGCTGTCGAGCGAAGCCTCACTTCCTGCGGCTGGGCCGCAGGCCCCGCCCACCTCCACCGGCCAGTAGGTCGAGGGAGAGCGGGCAGCTGGGCTTGCCATTGGGGGAGGCCCCGCCTGGCACCTGCGGGCATGGCTCACACCTCTGCACCGGGGCCATGGCGGGGCTGAGGCCCAGGCGCTCTGGCGAGGCTCGGTGGGAGGTGGGAGTTCCAGCGGGACAGCTCTGGCGATGGCGTCGGGGAGCATGGCGGAAACGCCACCCCCGTGCTGGCAGCTCTGCTGAAAGGTGCACCTCTGGAGGTCAGTCCGTTGAGCTGCGTCCACTCGACATCTACACGTTGAACGGCAAATACAGTTCTTGCTCCCACCCTGACGGCAGATGGTTTCTGATGAACGTCAGATGGGAACAGGACTGGTCCCGTCTGCTGGCAGGTAACGCCACACCGCAAGCACCGAGACAACGTCAGCAGCGTGGGTGGCTCTCCGTGGAGGGTCGTGGCAGGAGGCGCGTGAAGCTGTGCTGGATCCCATCTCCCCAGGACCGGCTCCCTGCCATCCCTGCCAGCTTCCTGGGACAGCTGTTAGTCTTCCACTTCCCCGCAAGGTTGTCCTGGATCCGCTGAGGCCACCTCTGAAGGGTTCACAGACTAACTACTCCAACTAGAGGTTCTTCGAGGTTCCACCATGTGAATGAAGGGCTTATCACAGGGAGGCCAAGGGGAATTCTGCCCTCGGCCTCGGCCGTGCGATTTCACTCTTTGTCTGCACACAGCTCATACGCATGTCAAGGTGTTGGCCAACACCCACCAAAGACTGTGAAGGCCATGGCAGGGGACTGACTGGTATCCTGTTAAAAAGTAATACTAATAAAACACTCACATTGCTAGAAAATTAATTTTTTTTACAGTAGTGGCCGCAAAAATGATTTACCGTTGTAGTCAACAGTCTAATAAGTACCTGGAAACAGAAGTTGGTCTAAGTTTTTTGGGGGGTTATAAGTTTCCGTAATTCAAAATGTGTATGATGTATGTTCATTAGCCGTGCGCTTTCCACACCATTCTATAGAACGATAAAATCTTGTTCTGATGTGGTACAAGGAAGAACACGTCCCCGTTACCTAAAGTGTAGAACTTAAAATAAAGTTATTGGCTATAGTTTCATAAAGTAAAATAATTGACCATGATGGCCAAAGCGGACATGCCCAATGGCTCCCGTAGAACCAACAACATCAAGCTTCTGTTGGAACAAAATGCCACCAAACAATCGCGGAGTGTTTCGAACAACGGGTGTGTTTGAAAGATGAGGTGAAACGTTGAGGTTAAAAGCAAAGGGTCTTTCGTGGCTGAACGTTACAGCAAAACTGTGGAATATTTGTTCATTTTCACAGAAGCACAGAACAGTTGAGGTGGGAAGGGACCTCTGGAGGCCACCTCACCCAACTCCACCTGCTTGGGCAAGGCCACCTAGAGCCAGTTGCCCAGGATGATATCCAGACAGCTTTTGAAATCAGCCAGTGTTTTCCATGGCGGTCAGAACAGTGGGAGTTCCTTTATAAAGTGTGTAAATTAAACGTACTTACCTAATAACTTTATTTCTACATCTGGCACCTGACTATCTCCAGCTGCCCAGCCATGCAGCGTGCTCAGCAGTCTCGGGTCCCGTCTGAGGTGCGGTTACCGCTCGTTCACTCGGGAAAGGAGGTGACGTTTTCACAGGGCGGGAACATCAATAAATTGTAGGTCCGTTAACCTCCAGCACATGCTTAAGACTTTCCAAAATGAAACCTGTGACTGGACTTCAAATTCCTCCTCTTGTAAAAAACAAATAGGGGAGCAACACGCAAAGTTCATTTAGGAGGAGGAACTGGAAGACTAAAAATGGATAAAGTTAAAAGGGAGGAGCCATACATGCATGCATTTTTTTCCCCATAAGTTGACAAGTTCAAAATATGAAAATAAGTGGGTTTGAGCACAGCAGAGTGAAGAGAAGCCACTCTGCTTGAAGAGTAAAAAGTAAAAATTCAGTTTTCTTAGATAAAAGTAATGACTTTCGTCAACTAAATCCAATGGGATTGGTCATTTTCATTGGAAATGTATTTCAAGACAAGTACTTCTCCAACTAGGAGACATCAAGAAATTTGGTGACTGTGTTTTAATTACATGTAGCTTTGCTGTCACAGGGGAGTTGAGTATTTGTTTAGTTAGTTACACCCTCTAAGTAATATTTTAAGCAACATTTAAGGGCAATATATTAAGTAATATTTTCCCCTATGCTGTTGGACAGTGGAGGTCTTGAGGAAGTGATCCCAACAGCAAGAGAGTGCTTTGGCAGCTCGTAGTGACTTGTGAGCACCTTAGCACTGTCTTCTTCCTGTAGGCAAGATGCACAGCTTCAGCTCTGTCTCGTTAGCTCCCTGCAAGCAGAAGAGCAGGAGCAAAGAGGACCTACCTGGAGGTGTACAGCCAACAGCCGGGCTGGCAAACGGGACTCCTCAGAGTCTATAGAAAAGCCAGGAGGATTAAGGTCCATAGCTACCTTCCGGACCCTGCAGTAAGATCACAAACCATTACAGACCTAGATGGCTCTTCTGGGCAAGTAGAAGAGAACAGAGAAGAGCTCTGTCTTTTTAGATGGATTTTCAGCCAATACATTTTCTCTTCAACTCTTCAGTGCCTTTTCTACCATTCTCAGTGACCATTTTCAAAACTGCCTGTTGAATATTTCCATATTTTACAAGTTTAGAGATGAATGTTATTACTTTACAAAACCTCTTCCCAACAAACACAAGTTACAGTTCTCTCTTTGCATAGTCTATACATTTAAGTTGTCAGAAAAAGATGTTTCCTTGATTGCTGTAGTGTTGCCATGATTCTGGAGAAACAGAAGACCCTGGAAGATCTTTTGAAGGCACCATGCACCCACCTCCCACTGCCATCCCATTCTTCTGCTCTAATTCATCCTTCCTAAATAATAACACCCTAATAACAACAGTAAGTGTTAAGAGCTGAAGTACTTTTCACTTAAGTCCAATTAAAATAGCAGGGTATCTACCTGCTCAGGGTTTGGTGATGCAACCTGGCACAGCCTGTTCCCTTAGATCAGGCCCAAATTCCACTGAGGTCTGGAAAGCCTCTTACTGAACGCAATAGATTTTCAAGCAAGGTTTTGTCAAGAACGAAGGAGCTTCTCTTGTAGAAGAAGAAAAGGAAGTCAAGAAACAAAGCACAAAGAAAAGGCAAAGCACAATGGCAGGCAAGCAGGAATTATGCAAATAGTAAGCACATCCCAAACGTCTGGCTGTTTGTCCAACTTAAAGCACATTGAGAAGTCAGTGCTGGAGAAATTAAAAGGATGACAGAGTTGAAAAAACTGAGCACTGTTGTAAAATGCGAAATGGCTAGAGAAGCTCTTTCCAGGGAGGTCATCCTCTCATTGACTATAATAAAATGTTTTAATCACAGCTTGCTGTTTCCACTGCCGTAGCCAGGTGGCATGAGGCTTTCTTGAGAATGTTTTAAAACCCAAACTCTCATGTGGAAAATACACAACGGGTCTTAATTTCTATGCTGAAATGAGACACATTAGAAATGGTAATACAAACACGCGCTGGTCTCTAGCCTCAGTCTTCATTAGGTGATATTAACAAAACCAATAGATCATGTCATGTGACAGAATACAGTATCTAGGCCAAATTAACTTCTCCTTGATATTTATCCATAAATCAGTTGTATTACTTTGGATACTTAATGAAATTACCTCTCCTCATATTCTGTATGGATTATTTTTTTTTATATGAACATAATGTAAAGATTTCCGGAGGAAAAACTTATGACAATTACTTCTTAATTACAGCTGAAGCAAGATCACTTTCTTTACTAAACAAAACAATGTTTATCAGGATGTTTTTTCCTACAAAAATTTAAAATTTACCTACCAATTCACCTAAAAAAGATTTAAAATTACTGCTAAACTACGTGACGTATTTGGCCGAAAGAAAGATGGATCTTAAAAATCCAGGTCATGTTGTAGAAAAGAATTAATAATTCAGACAAATTAAGAAGTAAAGATAACAAGAAAAGAATGAGGAATCTTTCCAAGTCCATCTCCTGATTAGTACATCAGGCACTAATTCACAGTCAACATTAATCAAATTAATTTTAGAAATAATCCAATATATCTGAATCGCAAATGTCATCAGCAAACATTCAGTTTCATTTACACTTGAAGCATTTTAACCAAATTTGAAAAAAGTATGTCTGGAATGATTAAATATATCCGGTCAAAAAGATGTTCATCATAAAATGTGAACAGTAATCCAGGACAACAATCAGCAGGTGCAAATATTTCTGCTTCGAGAATTCCATTGGGAAACACAATTTCATTAAATATGGTGCTCTGCATTCATGGTCAATCTCAACAATTTCTAAGTTTCATTATAAAAACGTAATAATCCTATTTGAATATTCATAGGGTTGAAACTCCTTTGCCCTCTGCACAAGAAAACAGACATTTGACTTTACAATTATAGTGCTTTAGCTCTGTAACACCCTGAACGATCCCTACTCTAGTATGGATTCAGAGGCTTCATGAAATATTGCTGGCAGAAAAAAAAAAAATTTAACNNNTAAATAAATTATATATGTATATATATATAAAAAATAAAAGTCACTTACTGTGGAATCATAGCAGTCCCTCTAGATAGCTTAGCCAGTGCCCACCACTGATGACTAGCAGACTTGCTCTTGGAAATGAGACGCTTCACCTGGGTTAAAAATGGTTGTGGTGCTCGTCCCTCTCCCAAACTGACATATAAATCCAAGCCACACTACCTAAAAAGTTTAAGAGATTATTCCATTATACAACCTTTCAGGTGTCTCGTCTTGACATATTCCTAAAGCGGACAGGCAGGTTTATCTTGTATTTTGTAAAAGACTCAGTTTATGTTGAGTGTGAGAGGTCCACAGGTTAGCTGATAGTGCAGCAAGGAGATAACTTTTTGGTGGCTGATCCTGACTGGAAATACCTGGGTTGGAAAATGAATGAATTGGTTCTGTCAATGTGTCACAGCAAATGCGGAATGATTTAGTTGCATACAATTTCTTTTTTTCAAATTCTGATAATTGCTTGAAAAGAAGACAGATGAAGAGGCTGATTTAGATGATATTCTAAGACCACCTTGTCAAGATTAGGGTCTTCACGGTATCTTATCCTGATAGTTTGCCTCATACTGGGGTTTGGCTAGCAAGGTCCGAATGAAGGCTGCTGGAATCACAGGAAAATTGTAGAGGTCACAGGCAGGAGCAGATTCATGGCAAACAAAAAACTGCTCAAGAAAGGTGAAAAAAATGTGAGATTATTGTGAAGGTGGGCTTAATGCAGCTGAGCAGATTTGATTGAATTCAATGCCAGCACAGGAAGAACAGCATGGTGATGATCAGGTCGCATCTATTTCCTCAAAGCGCAGCACCTGGGGGTGGTTGCGAGAAGCCTCGTTCTGATCATATTTTTAATACCAGGAATGTGTTTGGAGCTGCTCATATGAAAGCCCTTCAGACACAACATTTCTTCAGCCTCGTCACAGATCTCTGGAGTTCTTGTCCTACCTGGGTGCTTTGGAACTTCTTCTTGGAGGAGCTATGTCTCACATCTAGCTAGCAGACTCTGGGTCTATTTCTAAGCTTAGTCCAACTATCAAAGTCTTGTTTGCAAGCAGGTACCAAAGCTGCCCATCTCAAAGAGGCTGGTACAGTTGCCTGAACAACTATCAGTGAGATAATTAGTGTCTGGGAAGTTCATGTTGAGGATGTCTGGGCTGAAGAACTGTTCTTCCTGATTCCCCATCAGAAGAAGGGTTATCAGTATCCTAGATGAGAAAAAGCCTAGATGAGCATGAGACATATTTAAAAGAGTGTTTGTGTTCCACCGTGAGTTATGACAACTGTTCCAAAGGTACTTGCCTCACTCCATCAGCCAAGTGGCAGCCTAATTTCTTCTGTGTGAAACATGGAGATAGGTAGCAGTTCTTCACAAAATAGGTTCCAAGAGGTTGAAAGAGGGAATCACATAGTGGACTGGATAGTTGCTGAGTTCAGATCTGCAGTCCCAAGGGTGTTGGTGAAGGCTTTAAATGTTCTGCTTTTTGTGAGCTTACATGGAAATATGATTATTGAAGCAAACTCAATATCATATGCGAGCCATTTGCATATCTGGAGTGAAATCCATGATGATGACATTGGAATCCTTGTGATGGACAGACACACTTTGAACTTGACTTGATATGGATGTTACTCCAGGCTTAAGGTAATACAAGATCAGACACAAAAGAGTTAAAGATCATGGCAGCCAAGCTGGACATCCCTTGACACCTATATAAATGTGAAGAAAAGAGTGGACAGAATAATGCAAGTAAAAAGGATCAGATAGGTTTAGGAATAGATGGGCTTTTTTATGGACAATATTTTATCATTGGGTTTCAGTATCTAATATGGGAAAAGCACCCCTCACATCTTTCTCCACAGCTGGGGCTTGCAGAACACCTTGCTCTTGTTTGGATTTTCTAGTGCCTAGTAACCTAGTTCATGCTGCAGTGTTTTGTCTTACCTCTGATGGGCTTCCTAAAGGTTTGCTGTTAATTATAAAAGGTGGTGATGCTCTACAGATAAAGGGGACTGGAAAACAAAAAAATTATATCTTTGTGTCAGGTCCCTGAATGCCCCAACAGACTCTGAACCTCTTCCCCCACCTTATCCTGAGGCATCTGGCTGCCTAGACTCAAGGTGATGTTCAGCTGCTGGGAGAAACCTCCAAGCTCAGGCCCTCACCTCCATTAGGCTGTAGGTATACCTCTGCCAGGACTTGTTCTTCTGGCTTCACCTCAGACCTGCCTTATCCCTAAGGGCCTGTTTGGTGACTGCTGGAGCACAACTGCCTGTGGTTAACTAAAGAAAAATATTATTTATCTGCCTCCAGTCATAAAAAATACAAAAGATCTCTCTTTTTCTCCTTCTAGCCAGCTGACAACACCAAGGACCCTCCTCTTACCTAATTCACGTGGTCTGTGATGAAGCTCTCTTGCCTTTCTCCTCCTCTGCTGGCAGAACAGGCTATTTTTAGAGCCACAGCGTTGACAGCCTTCTCCTCTTGGAAATGCTCCCGTCTCTTTGGCCTGGTTAAAAGTGGTTAATAGCTATCTGAACAGTATATGTAGTCAGTCAGCAGTTTCCCTAATGCTCAGTTAAGCTACAAGCAAATCACTAACCCCTTGAGAAGGTGGGTTAGTTGGTTAGAAGATGGGTTAGAAGAGTTAGATGGTCTTTTTGCTCTGCATGGAACCCAGTGAAGTTCACTGGGGAAAGCTTGTTTATCCCCAGGACCACACAGGTAACATAAAAGAAAGAATTTGATAAATACACTTTACATAACCACAAACAAAGCAGGGCAGCCCTGTAGCCCTTTCGCCTGAGTGAGACTGTGGCAAGGCAATACACATAGAGAAGACTGTGGTCTGGACCAGTGTCTCCAAGTCTTTCCCACTCACCTTCTTGCTTCCTGTGCCTTCTGTTGAACCGCTGCTGCTACTGTTACACACACACAAGCACTCATGCTTTCAATGTCCTCCAACCCAACAGTCTGCCCTACATCCCATTCCCCCATCCTTGACTCTCCTTGCTACTGTGAGCTCTGTCCTGTTCCTCACTTCAGGTGCTGCCCTGCCTGTGTCTTCAGGAAGAAGGATCCAGAAGGCCAGCAAAGGCTGACTTCTCATCCTGCCTTTGGCATTCACTCAGCACATGGTGTTTCATCAGCAAGTTTTGTCCCTGTCCTCCTGAAACTGAGACACTTCTCTCCAGGGTGCAATTTCAAACTTTGGGTTGTCTAGGGTCCTACACAAAACACAGAAAGAAATGAACTTCTCAGAAGGGGATCCAGGTGTGGTCTGTGTCCGTGAGCAGGGGACTTTGTCCAGCTATCCAATAAACCTTGTTTTGGTTTACAGAAGACTGTTCTATTGGTAGACAGAACCACTGAACGTAGTGTGGTGTCTCACAGGCTTTGAAATGCCATAGTATTTCACAGCCACCCACACTCCCCTCACCACCTTTGTGTCTGGTCTTCAAGAGAAACCAGAAGTGTGCTGTGTGCATTAATTCTAGTTGTAAAAGGCGTGGTTGCATATAAAACAGGGTTCATATAAAACAGCTTTGACTAGGAGTCGAATAATGCACGAGAAATTCTATTCTACAGTGGGCTAACAAACTGCTTAGGAGAGAGCCAGATATTATCCGGTCAGTTATTAGCAAACTCAGGTTCGTGGTATGTTAAGTGCTTCCACAGTGGGACCAGACAGTCCCTCATTGCTTAGAACAAAGCTCAAAAATCTTTTTTATTTAATGGAAGAAAAAAAAATATTTTTCCAGAGGACTGCAGAAGAATATGAACCTAAATAGCCATAACCATTTCTAGAGGACAAAGAGAGGTGGCAATCCCTAACTGCAGACCGTCTCCCATGGAGGCTAACCTAAGGTGCAGAATTGCTGACTGAGGTCAAGGGGTTGTGAAGAGTGAGCAGAGCACTACCTTCAAAATGGGAGAAACCTAAATGCTGAAGGAAGAAACAGGAATGGGGCAGTTCTCTTTTAATCTGCTTCTAATTGTTTCCACAGATCCTGCACCTTCTGGATTTCTGCGCGCATTTTGTAAGGGAATTGTTTTCTTCGGGTGTACCTTGACATGAAAACCAAAGAGTGGCTTCAGGGAAGGGGTGGGAGCAACAGTGCTCAGTTTTTCCATCATTGCAGTCCTTGCAACTGTGATGCAGGACCGCTGAAGATGAAGTGCTTCCCCGAGGCGTTCAGCCGGAGCAATACCACCTAACTGCACGGGGAACTGGGAGGGAGGAGTGCTCTGTGGAGGAGCTGGCATCAGGGGTAGCAGATGTTTCCTGACTGGAGCTGACGGTTGGGGAAAATAAGTCAGTTCTGAGGGGCTGTTTGTTATTTGTAGCAAAGCTGTGCCATGAGACTAAGTCTCAGAAGTTCTTCAAAATAAAGGATGCCAAATCTACGGATTGGCAATGCTTTTGGACTACTCAGGCTTCTACCACGATCAGTTCACTATGCACAGTGTCATTATGGATCTGAAGTCTTCCTTACCTCGTCAGCTGGGTTACGAAGCCAGCAGGCTGTCGATAGCCATAAACTGTGCTGGTTTTTTCATATCTGTCCCTGCTAGCATGAGCCAGATCAGAGATCAGGTCAGGGCAACCATGCGTCCAGTCAGGCACACATTTGGATGATCCCACCAGCTTTCAGCCTGCACAGAAGGAAACATCTCTGCTGGCACCTTTCAGCAGTAACGCGGCAATGTGGCTCTAACACCTGGACGGTTAGGCTGGTTTTTCCATCAGCATTAACCTTTAGACTTCAGCCGAGTGTTTATTCTGACTTCACTGAGGTCTGCTCTTGTCCATAAAAAAATAAAAGCATACAAGCATATCAAGACTGAGAAACTAGTTTTAAAATATTTTAATTGCTTAGAAGACCCAGACCTTTTAAAAGAGAAATAAAGAATGCCTTTTCTTTTCAGCTCTGTAACTGCTCTTGCAACTTGCCTGTCTCCCTTTCCAACATCTCCTAAACCAAGATCCCAGTGACACCTGACAGACAGTGACTGCCCACACTTTTTCCATGCTGGAAAACTCTTTCACTGCCTTGTGGAACAGACACAGCAAGCTGGTAGCTGCCTAGGAACGGGTGCAGAAAAGTAAGTTATTTTCTAGGTAACACTGATACTGTGACACAAATCATCTGCTGAGCCAAGAGCAGCTTCTACATTTGCCCTGCTAGTCAGGTAGTTTGTAACTTGGTGTAATAAATGGATCAACATTTTTTAGCCTGTCTTGAATTAGATTTTGAATTAGATTTTTAGAGTGCTATTAATAATCAGTCCCAAAGTGCATACACTGGACTCATAGGTAAATATATATATATATATGTGTGTGTGTGTCTGTGAATAGCAGGGCACTGTGCAGAGCTACAGTGTGACACTGCAGACCTGCTGGCTGAGAGTCGCTGCCTCAAAAACAGAATGAAAAGTAACATTGAAGTAACATTGAAGTAGAGTTTGTTACAGCTACTCTAAGAGGGTGAAGTAGGTGACCTATTCACAACTATGAGAAGTCCCTCAATTGCAAGCCCTTGCCCTCACGTGGAATTTCAGTCACCCAGATGTCTCCTAGGACAATAAAACAGGACTGTGCCAGCAAGCCATGAGTTTCCAAGGTTCCAGTCCCAACAATTTCTGAACGCAAATGCTGGATAAACTGCCCAGGTAATGCACTCCTTGACCTGCTCCTCACAAGCAGGGAGGAAGTGCTGGTAAATATGGCTGTAGACAGCGATTTGGGTTGCTGTGACCACCACGTCATATTGAGGATCAGAAGAAAGGTTAGCGGCAGAGCTGGGGCTTGGAATCTGAGGGAGTGACATTGGCTTATTCAAGGCAGAAGAGAAGCAGCATAAGGAGGGTTCCCTGATTTGCCACTGAACAGAAAGGCAAAAAGAGGGGAAACAATGGCAAGTGGAAAAGGAAAAGTATAAGTGCAAGGCTATTCTGGGTAAAATCAGGAAGGTCAAAGCTGAGATGGAACTAAAACTTCATGAGGTTATAAAGGTCAACAATAAGAATTTCTGTGAGTATAGTAGCAGCAGGGAGGTGAAGAGAAAATATGGGCCCATTGAGGAACGATGCGTACAACTTATTGGCAGACAACATGGAAAAGGCTGAATTGCTCAATGTCTTTTAACCTCACTCCTCCCAGGCAGAGACCCTCTAACCTGTGTGCACACCAGCACAGCTTGGGAAGGTGAGGTACAGCAAAACAGAAACTACTTAGAGAAAGTAGAGGTAAGATCTGTGGTGCTGGGTGGGGTACAGGCAAGATCTGAGAAAGCTCAGTTGGCTCAGTCTAGTGAAGAGAAGCCTGAGAGACAATCTCATTGCAGTGTAGAGCTACTTCAAGGGTCATTACAAAGACAACAGGACCAAACATTTCTCAATAGCGGTAGATGGTAAAATGAAGGATGGTGGCCACAAGTTGAAGGTTGTTCAGGTTGATCATTAAGAACCATTTCTTTCATATGAAGGTGGAACTAGCCCAGGGAGGTTGTGGCAGCTCCATCCTTAGAGGTTTCCATGGCTGGAACACGCAGAGCCAGGGCTGACCTCACTGTCAGCAGCCCATGTTTATACTCTGACTGAAATTAAAAATGAACACAGGGATGTGTCTGAGCTTTGTGCTCACTTTGAACAGCTCAAGAACTTCAGCTGAGAAACACAGGATTAATGACTGAAGTGTTGCTGTTGGGGAACCAGTGTTGCTGTTGGGGAACAAGTGTTGTTGGGGAACAGGCACTTTCAAGAATTTCTCTACCACTTTTAGCAGGATGTGGTCCTTTTATAATCACTTGATGGTTATGCTTATTTGCAGTCCAATCTAATAGTTAATACTGTATAGCACTGAGTATATACAAGGCCAAGACAGTTCAAAAGACTTTGCCATGTATTTTTCTAGGCTCATGACTCCACATATCACAATCTCCATTGCGATCAGAGTTTGGGGCAGGGGGATATTTTCCTATTATGAGAGCATTAATTTAATTTATCTCTGTCAGCCTTGGGAGGTGTCACAGTTTAGGGTCAGGGCAGCTCTGTAGACCTATAACAGATGCTCACAGTTAACACCCCTCCCTCCCCAAAAGGGAAGAGAAAGGGAATAAGGGAGAGAGACTTATCAACTAGAAAAGAAAGCTAGAACAACTTTTATGAAAATAATAATAAAATGGAATATACACAAATAGATACAAAACCAGTATCAAACCCAACTCCCCCGATGGTAATTCCATCCCTATCACCACTGATGCTGTGGAGCAGGCACTGGGGGAGTCCCAGGCTGGGCCCAGCAGCAGATGCAACTGGATTCAGGAACTGGATTCAGAAACACACGAATTGGGACTGACGGCAGAGCAGACAAAGTCTTCCTGGGATACCAGCCAGTGAAGAAGAGAACTTGACCCTCCTGATCCCTCAGCTTTGTACCAAATATGCCATCCATGGGCTGGGATCCCTTGTTGGTCAGTTTGGGGTCACCTGTCCTGGCCACTCCTCCCCACAGCTGCCCCATTTTACTTTCTGCACCCCCAGCATGATGCACAAGACCCAGCAGTGACCTTGGTCTGCACCCCACCTCTTGGCAGTCACTCTAAGCACGGGGTGTTATCAGTGCTGGGAGCAGCCACTGCCTGTGAAAATATCCTGTTAACTTCAGACAGCGCAGTTAGTTAGAAGGACTGAGCTGAAAAGTCAAACCACTGACCAGAATTAGTTCTGTTCTCACTCAAACCAGGACAGGAGGGTGGAAAACATTTTCCCACTCGGTAATTCCTCTTATTGTAAAAGAAAAAAGACAGCAGATACTACCTGGGAATAGTATAAAACAATTATCACAGTTTGAGTGTTACTGAACATAGGTGATATTTTCCAAAGAGAAGGTGAGGAAAGAATTAGAGCTTGCTGTGTACATAGGGTTAATCTTCCTGCACTACTAACAAGGGGAAAACATGAATTTAATTGACAATTTAGTTTCCCGGATCAGTCAGAACTGTCTCCACTGGGGAAAAATTAAAAAAAAAGAAAAAAAAAGAAAAAGAAAAAAACACCCCACCCCGCATCAAAAAAAAATACCTTCCTTGGTTTTTTTCCCTTTCTCTAGTGATTTATAAGCCGCCAGAGGACACTGAAGAGAGTAGGACCCCAGACCACTACCCTTCTACCTCTCTGAGACCTAAAAATGTATGTCACAAAGAGCTACAGAGCAGACAGTGAGGCTGTTGCAGCCTCCTCATGTTGCTGTGGTCTGCATCCGGTGAAACACTTTACAGGACAACATGCTACCTGTGACTGCTTCCCACAGCCCGTGCACCAGTGACTCCAGTGGAAGAGCTCCTGTCTCTGCTGGGAGCCAGCCCACGCTTACAGCAACGGTTACTCTGTTATTATAAAATGGCATTATTATGCAGCTCAGCTTCTAAACTGCAATCCTGCAACTGGCTTCCTTTTTTAAAGACACATATAGATAGTCTGATAGGTGCAGAGCAACATACAAATAAACACCAGGGCTCACGGCTGTGGTTTGAGCCCAGCCTGCAGCTAAGCCCAGCCTGCAGCTAAGTCCAGTCTGCAGCTAAGCCCGGTACAGCCACTCACTCGCTCCCCCCGGTAGGGAGGGGAGAGAATTGGAAGGGTAGAAGTCTGAAAACTCGTGGGTCGAGGTAAAGATAGTTCAATAGGTAAAGCAAAAGCCATGCACAGAAAAAAGGCAAAATAAAGAATTCACTCACCCCTTCAGCCATCTCAGGAGAGCCAGCATCCATCACGCGTAACCACTGCTCCAGAAAACAAACACCACAACTCCAAACATCTCCCCCTTCCTTCTTCTTCTTCCCCCAGCTTTATATGCCAAGCAATGATGTCCTAGAGTAGGAAATACCCCTTTGGTCAGCTGTGGCCCCTCACGGCTTCTTGTGCACCCCCAGCCTGCTCACTGCTGGGGTGGGAAGAGAAGGAGAAAAGTCCTTGGCCCTGTGTAAGCACCGCTCAGCAACAGTGAAAACATCCCTGTGTTATCACCACTGTTCCCAGCACAAATCCAAAACACAGCCCCATGCTAGCGACCCTGAAGAAAATTAACTCCACCCCAGCCTAAACCAGCGCAGTCGTGACAACATTAATTATTTTAGCCATGCACACACTCATCTGAACACTCATTAAGTTTAATATTTTAACCTGTCTATTTAATATGAGGCAAACTATAGCAGGAGAGGGCCAGGATTGCAGTTGCAGGTTTCCCCCTCTGCCCATTACCCGTTAAGTAAAACCAGTCTTATCGTGGGTCTCATTCTGCCTGACGTAAACAAGGTTGTCCATCCCTTTCATTATGGAATTCCTGTTGCTCACTTTCTGTTCTCTAATCACCTGGGGTTTCAAGCCTGTCTTATCAATTCCCTTTCAAACAGCAAGGGGTCAGGTTTCTTCTTGTTGTTAATTTTGAGATCCGTTTCCAGTTCAACCACTGCAGGTGCAGGTTGGCTGAAAAGGGTAGGATGCCAGTAGCAGTAGAAGAGGAAAAAGGAAGGCTCGGGATGGATCAGCTTTCACAGAACCACAGAATTGCTCAGGCTGGAAAAGACCTTCAAGATCATCGAGTCCAACCTCCACCTAACCCTGCTACCCTGACTGTAACAACCCCCTGCTAAACCATGTCCCCGAGCACCACATCCAAATGATGTTGTTCAGGGATGGTGACTCAACCACTTCCCTGGGCAGCCTGTTCCAGTGTCCAACACCCCTTTCTGTAAAGAAGATTTT
>WUAM01000377.1:1867378-1879822 GCA_024336885.1 Actenoides hombroni | reverse complement strand
CATTGGTACGGTCCAAGCGGCCCGCCCTCGGCCGTGGGCGCGCTCTGCCCCGCGCGCTGAGGAACCCCCGCCCCCTCGGCCGGAGGTGCGGTTGCCCGGGCCGTGTGAGCGCCTTTAGTCACTTCCGCTTCCTGAGGCTCTGTGGCCTCGAGCTCGGTTCTGCTGAGAGAAGGGAGCCCGCGGGGTGCGCGGGGCCGGGCAGCGGGACGGGACGGGACGGGACGGGACGGGACGGGACGGGACGGGACGGGCTGGGGGAGAGGCGGGCTGAGGGATCGGCAGCTCAGCCCCAGCCCCCGGTGGCCGCCGGGGTGTGGGCAGCGCTGGGCCGCGGGCGCTCAGCGCCGGGCTGGGCCTGGGGCCGGTGCGGCTGTGGGGGGCTGGCGGTGCCGTGCGAAGGCGGGCCGGGCTTTCAGCTCCCGGGTGCTTGCTGTCGCCCCGCAGGCCTGCCGCCTTCAGCCGTTCAGGATGTCGTATATGCTGCCGCACTTGCACAATGGCTGGCAGGTAGACCAGGCCATCCTCTCGGAAGAGGACCGGGTCGTGGTCATCCGCTTCGGGCACGACTGGGACCCGACCTGCATGAAGATGGATGAAGTCTTGTACAGCATTGCTGAGAAGGTAAAACTGGAGCCGCGACGCGAGGCGGTGGCTTTCAGCGCTCGGTGTTTCTGACAGCGTGTAGGAAGCCTGAAGCAGGTTACAGCTCAGCTCCTGGAGAGGCATTCCTGCTTTAGTAAGGAGCAAGAAAGTTATTCGGTTTGCTTCTGTCTCTCCTAGTCATCGACTGCCCTGATGTTTGTAGCGTTGAATGGGGTCAAAAGAGTGTTCCAAGTTCAGCAATCAAAATCGTTGCCTGTTAATAATCCCTCATGTGAGGAACACCATCCTTCGAGCAGAAACAGTTACTTGGCATTAGGACTGCTGTAGGTAGTGCAGTACTGTCACTTTGCATTCACAATGTACAGTAGCTTCAGGTTTCCATTGGAATAACTTGAAAAGGGACTTTCATTTTGATTCTTCAAAATGGTGAGATCCTGAAACGTACAGGGTGGTGTTGATTAATCTATCAGTGATAGTATTCATGGAGGCAAACGTGTTCCACTGCATGGGCTGGATTACAGATAGAAACTGTTTTCAGATGGAAACTGAATGCCCACTGACAGCAGGTCACTCAAGATAGATACTGAAGGAAGAATAAGCTGTTAACATAAACAATTAGCTATAATTTACCTTTTCTTGTACTTGGTAAAGGTCTTGCGTAGGGATAGGTGTAGAAAATGGGCAGCTCTCCTTTAACTGAATGCACACATAGGAAACCAAGAAAAAAAAACCTGACCCAGAATCAGTAACTTGGGTAGGAAAAGGAGTCAGCTGCCTTCATGTAAAATTGTGTGCATGCTGTGTAGCTTTGCTACAGAGTTTTTCTCCTGGTGTGCCCCTTTCTCTTTTAATGTTATTTTTAAATAAATGAACTCTAAAAGCTGCAGACTGACAGATCTATACCTATAGCTAAGTTAACACAGAGTAGATCATGGTAAGGAGCTGGGTCATGGTTTAATTTAGTCGGTTTGTGTTTGACATGGTGGGAGTGTCTGATGCTCAGGTGCTGTCAGCAGCAGCTTCTGGCAGGGTGCTCGGCCATTTGGCACCTAGGGGTGACTGGGGGAAGAAAGGACAATGTAACTTCTTATTTAAAAATCTCCCTCTGCAGAGTGGCAAATTAAAGGGGGAGATCCTTCCTCATCTTCTTGCTTACAAGCCATGTTTGGATCTCTGCTGTTTTAAAGAGTGAGTAAAAGTTCCGTTTGTACTGGAGAGTAACAGGGGGTGTAACGGTGCTGTAACTGTCTGCTGTGGTGGAGGGAAGTGTAGCCATGGTTTACATTTGGTACCATGGGACAATATTTTATCTTTTTGGAGTCCACAGCATATTTCTGGGTAGCAGTGACATTTATCTGTACATTATAATGGGAAACCAGTTTGAATCCTCTTGAGGGAAAAGAAACCAGAGTGCTACGTGACAATACAGAACAGGCTGTTTCCACTGAAGCGTACTGACTGCTCTTACAGCTGACAGGTTCCCCCCCCTCCACAGGGTTAGATGAAAAGGAAGCCAAGTTTCACTGAGTGTCAGAACGAATTATAATTGTAAGATTTTTCAGGTTTTGCTTAGTCAGGGTTTCAAACAAATATCTGAGAACTGAGTTTCACAAAATTCCTCAGAAACACCTTTTGTAAAAATACCCTTTTTTAAAAAAAAGGCTCACAGTTATAAACCCCATACCCCGAAGTACAGAACTTTGGCTGCTTAATTACTTTAATACCTCTTTTTTTAACAAATATTTTAAGCCCAGTTTACCTGGACTGAATACTGTAAATCAGATAACCCCTTGTGGAGCCAGGTCACTTGAACCATAGGTTCAGGGAGGACTGTTCAGATGGTTTGTATTTATTTAACTGTAATCAGAAGTGTGAATGGCTCTGGGCTTTGATCAGACATCAGTTGTGCTTCTGCCTTCCTGTTAAGGTTACATGAAAAGAGAGGGGAAAAGAAAGGAGGAGTGGGGAGGGAGCTATAAAAAAAGCACATTGGTATTGCAGTTCCTGCTGCTTGAAATTAAAATTGAGCAAAGTGAATCCATTTACTGAAGTCTATCATTTTCTTTTCCTAGAGAAATCTCACCTAAACTTAGCAGCATAAGTAGTAAGGAAAAAAATATTGCCAGTACAGCCTTTCAAGTCTTAAAACTTACTGTGCTTGCAGCCTGGTTCAGTTCAGTAGTGCAAGACTGCAACTTGACTGATTTGCTGCAAAACCTGCTCCCAGTTCCTGTATTTTCCTTGTCCATAAAAACACCCAAGCATAAACAAACCCATTGTCTAGAAACTGGTTAGGAAGATGAGAAGGAGCAACGTTAGATCTTGTCTCAGATTTCCTTAGGTCTTTGTTGTATGCACTTTAGGCCGTAAGGTGTAAGGTAAGCTGTGAGATTTGCTTCTTAAAAGGAGCAGAAATAGTAACAAAAAAATAATATTACTTATCCCTAACAGAAGTTTAAAGAAATGTCATGATTGTTGCCATTCCTTGTGGTTCTTGATTGTATTTCTGTGACAATCTCATATTGTAGGAATGTGTTAATTTTTTTTGAAAGACATTGGTAAGAAAATAAGGAGGGAGAAATTTGGAGGACAAATGAGATTTTATTTCATCTGGAATATAATTTTTCCTACACTTTTGTTTCCTGTTTTCCAGCAAGTGTGTGATGTTGATCAAGGTAGAATACCAAATCTGTGCCTGATGTTAAGGATCCTATAAATTCCTCTGATTTAGAGTCTTGAGCCATTCCATTTAAAGATTTCATAGTAGCCCACCCAAGCAGATAGAGTTCTGTGAAGTGTTAAAAAACCCTGTAACTATAGCTGGGCAATAATTTACTTCTGGATGTGCCTGTTGAGTGATACAGACTAATCTGTGAAGATACAGTAATTAGGAAAGGTGGTGGTGGAATAAAAATGAAATTGAAGCCCAACTGATGAAATTAAGTCTAATAAAATTTTGAATCCATGCTGCTGTTTGGCTTTCAGTCTCCTCCTCCATCCTGTCCCCACAGGCAGTAACTGTGTTGGCCTAGTAAGACAGTGGAAGTTTTGAAAGGTGGATAAAGGAAGTCAGTGT
Source organism: Actenoides hombroni (assembly GCA_024336885.1). NCBI lineage: Eukaryota > Metazoa > Chordata > Aves > Coraciiformes > Alcedinidae > Actenoides > Actenoides hombroni. The sequence continues at coordinate 1,876,143 of WUAM01000377.1, read as the reverse complement.
GTCAGAAAAAAATACATTCAGAAGGTAATAGCTGTCTTGTTTTTCTGCTGGAAAGGTTTTCATCCTCAGGTGTTGAACTGGTGTGGAGCTGTGCAAAAGGTTTATCACTGGAAGATGGTTTTGTTCCTTGTTTTTTTTCCAGAAAGCACCTGACTCAGTGCACTAAATTTACTATATTTTAGTGTATGTTAGGAGGTGAAGTACATTCAGAATAAACTTGTGTTGTTATGTGTTAAACTTCTAAAAAACCCAAACCCCACGAGGTGTTTTGCATATTGTCTGGATGCTAATATTTTAGTTCACATTAACAACCCCTGTGGAGTCTCAGTTACTACAACTGCTTTCATTTCGTGTGGTTTGCTGGCTCCACGTTGTTTTAAATGTTTGTTCTGTCATCTCTGTGCTTTGTCCCCAGTTACAACTCCAAAGCCTGAAAGAAAACTTCTTAGCAACCACTGCCTTGGAAAGTTAGTGAAGCTTGTTCTCTATAGAACTGACAGCTCTGTCTGGGGGATGGATTCACTTCCCAGTGGATGGGGGGAGGTTGAGCTTTGGTTTGTCACCAGAGATTTACTAGCTCAAGTGCAGATGAACTCCTACATCCATACCAGCCTGAATCCAGAAAGATTTCAGTTGGTTTTGCTTAAAATGAAGCCTAAGCCAAAGCCTCGTGAGTTAGTCAGCTGTACGTGAAGCTGCCTCAGGTGCTGCTCTGTGCTTTGAAGCTGGCTCTCTGCTGCTGTATCTTGGCTCAGACAGTAAGTGCTGCTTCAGGCTGGAGAACTGGTCAGCACGGTGCAGAGAGAGGCAGTAGTTCTGCAGGGCTTGCCTTGTGTTGAAATGAAGTGCTTGGTGGTGACAAACCTGTCCAGTCTGGCGTGGCCATTAAATGGTAGGCATTACAGCCACTGCAGTGCTCCTGTGTCACCCTTTCCCGATTTAGTGTCTTGCCCATGTTTTTTCTAGTTCATTTTTAGGCCTCCTGCTGTTACATCTATTGGAGTGTTGCGTGGCAAGGCCAGTGATGGAGGCAGCCTTGGCAACCAGTGTCCAAACTCAGCAAAGCACGTCCTTATTCAGTGGAGTTGCAAGCAGAGTGGATTTGGAGGCCTCATCTCGTCAGATCAGAAGTTAAGAAAGCAAGGGAGAAAGAATGGAGCCACTTGCAAAGTTCTCAGCTAAAATTTGAGACACTCTATCTAACTTTGAGGTCAGCTTTAGCCTTCATACAAGCTTTTGGGCAGGCAGTTGTCAGCAGTTCCATTCCTATAGAAGTAGGTAGCTGTGCTTTTATTCCCCTGTAGGTGAGAAGGAAGATTCAGTTCATGTCTGAGATGCTTGGATTATGGGGAGAACCTGCACTTAGGCTGTGCAAAGGTGACTGGAACGGTGCAGTCCTTTTGAGTGAGATAATTTAAGACTTCACTAGTCCAGTTCTCTTTCCTAAAAGTCTTAGGCTGTTGATGTTCACTGCTAGGGACAACCATTTCTGGTTCTGCAACACAATTAAATGTATAGAATGTAAAACTAAATGTGAAAGTTTAGTTGTTCCAGTCCTGCGTGGAGTACACCATCCTTGGAAGTTAAATCTTAGTTCAGCAAGTGCTTTTAGAGTGGTCTTTTATGTATAATCTCCTTGGGCTAATCCTTCAGTGAGCAAAGCAGGTCCTAAGAATGTTGTATTAATGGTTGCTTAACTGAAAATAATTTTCTAATCCCCAAATTAAATAATTGTTCAAAAATGACATTTAATAGAGTGTGAGAATTGCAGTGTGTGTTGTAGAAATTTCCCCACGTGGCAGAGCCCTGCTGCTGCTGCTGCTAAAAATGGCAGCAGGGTGGGAGAAGAAATTATAGGAGGCAATTAAAAAATGGCTTTTCAGGTTTTGTGAGTGAAAAATAGACAGAAAATAAACCCCCCTCCCTTCCAAAACCCACAACTGATTGAGGGAGCTGGTGACTGGCTTCAGCCACCTCTCAACTAAACTGAGATTCTGAATATCCCAGGAAGTTTCTTATGAATCTTTCCTGTGAAATGGAAATGGGGGTGAATGGTCACTGCTAGGTTGTGGTGGAGTTTGATATTATGCTGAATTGGGGTTTTCAAGGCTTTACCTCTTGCCTGTTTTGGAACATGGCTTAACTGAGATGTTTTCACTGGATTATCACCAGAAGCTAGGATGGTGACTGGGTCCACAAAACCACAGTAAAATCTGGGTACATGCTGTTTCACTCCAGAAGAGAATTTACTTTCTTTGCTACTAAAACTTATTTACATCTTTGAAGTTTGATAGTTTCTAAATTACAAAAAAACCCAGTGTTGAAGCAGAAGTCCACCAGTTTATTTACGGTGTGCTTCTGTTTTCTCCATGCTGTCTCAAAGTGCCTGCTAAGGTCTGTAAGTACAGAGTGCACCACACGGGATATTTTTGTGTTGCAGTCTAATCCTGTTTGGTGGACTAAAATAAAGCATCTTTAATACCAAGCAGAAATTACACTCCTCACAGCCTTTCCAGATCCTTGATAGCAGAATTAACAAGTGGGAAGTACTGTGACAAAGTTATCATAAATCTTAGACCACGTTTTATCTCAGACTGGTCATTTTGCATAGTCTAGTGGGAGGGATTGGCAGTGTATTGGTATAGAAGTGAGGAGTGGGGGGTGGGCAGGGCTGTGTGTACCTGGTACAGCCCATGAGTGCAGTTCCAGTCAGAGCTCTGGGTAATTAGATGCCTACTACCATATTTTCAGACATACATGTGTTAATTTCTACTGGGCATGTATGAGCTGAGTTTAGAAACTACCGCTCCCCCTAGTTCCACTTCAGGTCAAATGTGCTCCATCTAGGAAAGGAAAATGTGAACATGGTTTTCTTTCAGGAATGAAGACATTTAGCTGTTAAAAGGGAGGGATGAATGTGCATTCAACTCTGCAAAATTGAAGCCTGTTTTGCCAGGATTGCCCACAGAACAGCTGCTCATCGAGGTCGTTATCACTTGAATTTTTAAGCAGCTGTTTTGGCTTTACATCTCAAAAAAACCCCTTATCCGTTTTTATTATTATATTACTGGTTTTAGTTTCACTTAATGAGGCTTGTTAAACAAATTAGATGGTTAAGAGGAGGGAAAAAAATGCTTGGAGGCAGGCACCAGGGCATTTGAAATCAGTAATTTCCTGAAGTCTGTAAGCAGCTGACAGGCAAAATGTGTCAGCTTGGCTTGCACGAAGCAGTTACTCTGCTGGTTTAGAGCTGTGTGTGTCACTGTGAGGTCTCAGCTGCACAGAAAGAGCATTTATTTCTCTGGATGTTGTTTCAGCATAGCATCCTACCAGTTGCTAGTGGATGTGAAATGAACATCTTAGCTAGATTTAAAAATATTTTTCATGTTAATTGGTTAAAAATAATATCAGAACTGTTTACTGTGATTTTTATGACTTAATATTTTGGAAAATAAATGTTGCAATAATGAAATCTTCATGGTTTTTAATCAGTAATCAATCATATGGTAATATTTTGATTTTATATTTCATGTTTTCCTCTGTTTAGGTAAAAAACTTTGCTGTTATTTATCTAGTGGATATCACTGAAGTACCAGACTTCAACAAGATGTACGAGTTGTACGATCCCTGTACAGTCATGTTTTTCTTCAGGTACTTTATGGTTCTGGAATGTAACTCAGTTAACTTTTGTGTGTCAGATCCAGTGTCTCAGCAGGTGATTTCTAAATGCATCTCAGCACACTGATGCCTCTATTCTCATTGCTCCACAAAAGAATAATCTGATTAAATAGGAAAATGGCTTGTTTTCCAGCTAGCCTAGCATCAGTGTGGAGTACACATGAGTGATAGTGCAAACTGCTTTTGTTATCCACTGGTGTTGGTTCTAAACCTGAAACTCCCTGTATAGAACACTGCAGTAATACAGTAGTCAAGCTTGTCACTCTTGCTTTAAAGCTATACCCAAAGTATTCAGGTTTTTTGGAGCCAAGGTGTGTACACCGAGGAGCAGGGGGCTCCCTCTGGCATTAGACAGCAGTGGGAAAGAAATAGAAGCAGTGAGGAAGATGCTGAAGGGTAATTGCACTGAGCAGCAATCTTGAGGGCACGTTTGCAGACTTTGTTCTAGCTTTAGAATAGTAAAATGCCAGCTTGAGGGACAGGAGTGGATATTCTTTCTTTGAGGCTTATTTTGCAAGCCTGTTTATATTTTAAGGGCTGCTTCTGAATCCTACAGTGCATTCCTGGGGGGGATATGGGGCTTCTTTCTCAATTGTACCATGTTAACTTGTCTTTTCTTTTTTCTTTTCTCCCTTGAAAGGAACAAACACATCATGATTGATTTAGGTACAGGTAACAACAACAAGATCAACTGGGCAATGGAGGATAAGCAAGAGATGATTGACATTATAGAAACTGTTTATAGAGGAGCCCGCAAAGGTCGAGGTTTGGTGGTATCACCAAAAGATTATTCAACTAAATACAGATACTGACATTTCTTTGGGGCTGCCTTTTTTTTTTTTAACTCTTTGTCCACTTAAATTTGTTCTTGTGTCTCTGTACATATATATATATTAAAAAAAAACACCTACAAAACATTCAACTTGGATCATATTTGAATTCTTTAAAAGGTTTGAAGTCCATTCGGAAAAGTAGAAGACACGAGGCCTGGAACTGTCAGACTGCAGTGATACTGTAGATGAATTTTGTTCTGTTTATTGGGGTTTTTTTGTTTGCTTGTTTGTTTTTTAAGACTTTACTCCGTGCTATCCTTTTGGTATTACATATTTTTGTACACAAAAAGCCTGTTGGCAGAAAAACCTTTCAGCTGTTTATTTTTTTTTTTGCTTTTGTTATATAAATATCTGGGGAAAAAATAGCTTTTTAAAAGAATAAAGGGAGTTCTACTTATTCACCTTAATTTTCTTTAAGTAAATCTGAGAATAAAAACATGTAATTGGATGCAAAGTCATAATAGTGAAGATAAAAGGCTTATCACTTCTGTCAGGGTTTTCTTGCATAGTGTCTTGGTCTTCTGTATCCACTAAAAATACTAATAAAATACTAATGTGCAGTTAATATTTAGCTAAATGCAGAGAAAACATTTGCCATGACTTGGCACAGACCTCCACCCATCAGCTAAACTGACCTGTGGGGTTGGACTTCTTTTTCCTGCTGCCTGTGCATAGTCAGTTTGCAGTACCTTGTGCAGTGCCACGGCGCAACTCTGGTTGTCCCTTGGAGAAAGGATGAGCTGTGCTCTCTCTCCTTGGAGCTCCAGTTTGTCTCCTGGTCTGGTAAGGTGCATATATACTGGGGAGACTCAGATACTGACTGGGGTGTGGCTGTTGCCACCCTTCTAACTCTCCCTGAGGCTGGGGGCAGCCAGCACCCCAGGACTGCCCTGCAGCACAGGCCTACCCTGTCCTAGAGGCCTGGCTTGGCCCTTGCCTTGGAGCTTCATGAGGTTCCTGTTGGCCCATTCCCCCAGCCTCTCCTCAACCATATCGACCTCTCCCCCCAGTTTGATGTTGCCTGCAAATCCACACTGCTCCAGCAGTGACTAGAACCATTTCTTGGTGTTACTGAAGACTCTTGCACTAGGTGCCAGGTATTAACAGCTGCTGCAGTTTAAAGCAGTGTATTTACCCTTTGTTAGCTGAGCTGTTCTGCTCGTGGGGCAATGCTTCCATTTCTTGCCACAGGTCACAGTAAGGTCCCAACAAAGTCCTGCAAACAGTGCCAACAACCTCAAAGGTCCTGCAGCCAGCCTGTGTTCTCTGGCTGTCACATCTTGTTCAGGCCATGGTTGGTGGCTACAAGTCCTTATCCATCTCCCATTCTTTAAAACAGGCTCTTGCATCAAAGTGCCTGATGTTAGAGAGTGGGAATGGGCACAGTGCCACATACCTGGAGTGCAGCTTTGGGTGGGCTTGTGAAGAGCACCAGCTGTGACCTCTGCAAGTCCTGCCCTTCCTTGTACTGCATGACAGTTGAGATTCAACAGGCCCAGGCAGTTTTGCAAAGGTACCTGTGTAATAATCAGCTAAGAGAAGGTGAATTTGGTAACGTAAAACGTTCAAAGAAGCATCAAACCTACACAGGCAAAGGGAAAGGTTTTGTCATAGAAGGATCTTGTTGAGAATGTTTTGAGTTAAAAAGGCAACAAAAAATACAATGAAAATTTTATTATTATTAAATGAAATACATTTTCATGGCCAGTCACAGACTTTTTCAATGTAAGTTCACTATATAGGGTGTAGTTTTCTATCCAAAACAGAGGTGTTGCCTTCCCTGACACTAACAGTTCCTTCCCAGTTCCAGGAAACAAGTGTCCCAGTTAGATAAATAAACCAATAAAGCCAGCTTTATGCTTTTTCTTCATAGGGCAATAGTTTAAAAAAGAAACACAGTGAATTGAGATCCTCTAATGCTGTGGTGCAAGCATGTTTGCTTGCACTGGCACTTCCTGTGACTGGTAACACTGACTGTAAACTCCCAGGTCCAGTGTGGGGCTGTTCTCCCTTTATCTTCCTTGATTGCATCCTCTCTTCAGTGCTGCAAAGAACCAGTTAGTAAGTAGGTTAGTGGTTGCATTATTCATGAGAGTGATTCAGCATCAAACCCAAGATCTCTGTACAGTTAAATGCACCTTCACAGATCGTTTTTTTGTACTTCTGAAAACTATTCCATAGCTTATCAAGAAAAAAGGCATCAGGATGAAGGGGGTGCCTACATTATTTCAGTACATGTACAGACAGTGCTGCCTTTGGCAGGGCAAGGGGCCTCTGGAGGACCAGAGTGAGCGATGTGTCTCGGCTGGAATCGGGAAAGCAGGAGACAACAGGAAGAAGTCATCACTCAGAACAGGGGGCGATGTCTGATAAATACCAAGAACGCCGACTGAGGCAACTGCAGAGCTGGGTGGCATACTGTGCATCAATACAAAACCTGGCACACCATCCTGGCTTTACATTACAGACTATTCAACAATAACATTAAAATTAGCCTTGCTCCTTCCATCCCCCCCTCTCCCTGCTGCAAGAGAAAACTCCTGCTGTAGTCGGGGTGGATGTTTTTAGGAGATGTGCTCCGTGCCCTGCTGGGAAGCTGGGGCAGGTTTCAAAGCAGATGTACACACATTGCAGGAGGGAGAGGCCTCACTCAGCATACTCGAGGGACAGGAATGGTGGGCAGGGTGCTTTAAGCCACACACGTTCGATGATGAATGCGCAGCCTTAGTTTACACGTTTAGGATTCCTCTGCACTATCCCCTGTGTGCAGCACTCGGCTGGAACAGAAGCAGCACACTAGTTTTTCTTCTGAAAAAGCTGTGCCATTCTTTGGTTCTTGGCAAAAACAGATCCACAGTAATTTTGGTGGGTTTTTTTTTTTAAATCTCAGTATATTTAAAAATCCAAATAAATGCCGGTGTGATAAATATGTAAAAAAAGATTTTGGTGGTCAGTGTTGCCCAGAGTTCAAAACTAAGTGGGAATATAAAATACAGTCAAGCTTAATTGAAAGGCTCTTTACTCTCAGCTCGTCATCCGTGGTTTCTATCCCAGCCTCTGTCATCAGGTCAGCAACATGCTTCTCCAGGTCATCAATGCGCTCGCCCATTTCTTCCAGTAAAAAGTTAAAGAACAGTTCTAGAATTGTGTAAGTTTTAGGAGTTTTTTTCCTTATGTGAGAAAACCAAGCAGCTTTCTTCCAGATGTCTCAGCCTCTTACTCACATTTAAGGCAAGATGAAGCGTGCACAAGGCCGTGTTATTACAAGCCACTCTAACTTTCTCTTGCAAAAGGTAAGGATTCAAGTTCCTAATACTTTCAAATGCCTTCTCGCACACCCAGGAATGAACTGTGTTTTGGTGTAAGAGAGAGCTCCTTGGGAAGAAAACAATTTGAGGTCATACCTACAGTCAACCTACACAACCAGACCAAGCTAAAACCTTAACTCTTCTCCTACACCAAAGCAGCTGCTTCCTGAAGGGCTGTGTTTCAGAAAACATGGCAAATGCCTTTTCAGGAAGCAGAGGGAGTTTCCTAAGTGCACCTAACGAGAAAGCTCCGAGCCCCTTCGAGTCTGACCTCTGCCTTTGGAGGGCTCAGCATCCCATGCACCGGAGCCAGACGGCTCTTTGTTTGTAACCAAGGCCGTACAGCAAAGTGCCCATTTAAGTGATATTTCTGAAGCTGGTCGCTTTCCTAATGTACCTTCAGATCCCTTACACATAATCTGATGCTTATTTTACTCGAACGCAAGAACAGCCACACAGAGACTAGCTCACTGGGAACTGATGCTATTCGTAAAAGCTTTTTCAGGATTTCCTTCTTGGTAGAAGGAAAATTAAAGGGGCTTGGGGGGGGGCAGTTCAGCACTTTAGGGGTGTGTAGCGACGTCAATCATTGTATTTTCCTGTGCCGCTGAGGGGAAAGCGCATCCCGGTGTTAAAAGCGAAGCCCCCTGCACGTCAGGGCGCGGGGCGGGCACACCAAGGGCGGGCCAGCGGCGGAACCGCGGGAGTTGGACACCCGCCCCCATTCCACAGAGGATATTTCTCAGCGTTATCTTTTCAGTCAGAGCTTGAAAATTCTCCTGCACCTGACACAGCAGATTCTCCACCTGCGAGTAGAAAATAACGAGGCCTCAGAAAGCAGGAGCCCCGGGGGGTTGGCTGCGGCCCAGCGAGAGCGGGGCTCGGGCCGGCCCCGGCCACACGTTTCCCCCCCCCGCCCGCGCCCCTCCGCCGGCTGCCGGGCCCT
>WUAM01000377.1:1799757-1820544 GCA_024336885.1 Actenoides hombroni | reverse complement strand
GGGGGCCTTCTTGACCCTGCCTTTGTCCTCTGCTCCCCTGAGAACAAATCCTTACCCTCCTCCCGATTTTTGCAGCCTTTGACGCCATCTCCCCCCCCCCCCCGACATTAGAAGATGTCAAAAGTCAGGTCACCTCTAACTGCCCCAATTCTTGTGTTGTTTTGCAGAGAACATTTTTGTACGGTCAGCAGCTCCGCAGTGCTCTAAAGGAAGGTAATTCAGTGCTGCCCACCTCCCCCCTGCAGTGAGGATTTCCCTCCCTGATAAAAATACATAAGAAAAACCCCCTCCAAACGTGAGAGACATTGCATACAAACCCACTTACATAAGCCTTAAAATCCCGACATTTTTAAACTGGTATTTTTGTTCTCTTCCACTTGACTGTTGTTACTTGAGCCTTCGAGGTCGTGTATTTCAAGTGTTTCTCTGTGCTCATCGGGTCAAACTCTTCTTGAACAACAACGTGGAACTTGAAATTCTGATGCAATTGAGGTAGCACCAGAGATGAGCATTAAGGGACCTGCAGACAGAAGTCCCTGAGGCTGCCACACAAGGTCTGCCCAGGACCTGCAGAGCACTGAGTCCCCAGCACAGCACCTTTGGGTGCTCCCCTCAGATCCAGGGGTCAGGCTGAGCCACTTGTTCGAACCAGCTTCTGCAGGAAGAGTCAGAGGACAGACCCCCCCAATTCCAACTCTTCAGCAGCCCAACACTCAGGACCATTTGCCCAGTTCAGGAGAGATCACCCTCCTGCCCCCCACCTAAGCCAGCAGGGTGGCAGCGGGTACCTGCAGGAGCTCCTGGAGCACAGGGTGCTGGGCCATCACCATCCCAACTGTCACTGTCAAACGAAGATCTCCCCGAGAACAATTCCAGCAGAGCATTCCCATTCCCAGAAACACCTCCCCAGCAAAACCCAAAGACTTTGCTCACGCTAGCACTTTCCAATGAGAAGCAATTTTCTGATGAAAAGTGCTTTTCTGATGGAAGTGTCTAGCTAATTTTCACAGTAAGGATGACTTCATGACTCTTGCAGTGTGACCCACTGCTGGAAGGGCAGAGTCACACCCTGCCTTCAGCCCAGGCACTCTCCCCTCACTCCTGACCACCCAGACTCGGTGATTGTCAGCCAGTACCTCTTCCACTAAAGGCAGGGTGAGGCTGAGCCTGCAGCCAGCCTGCTCTAGTTCTTGTGCTCCAAGCAAAGATGATTCAGCTACTGCACGCTCTGTACCTCAGAGCTGGCTGGCCGTGAATTCAAAGTTAACAATTTCTGCTTTTAAAGTTGCCAGGTGGCCATGAGAGAGCCCTCTGCTTCTTGCTGTACACACTTTGATCTTTAACCACAGCTTAGTCCATGCTTCACCTCCAGCCCGGCTGATAGGAAAGGTAACCAGAGCCTTGCCTGCAGCAGGGAGAGTCGTCCCGAGCAGCCTGCGGTCTTATTATGGACACGAGATAGCTCTTGTACTATTGCTCCTGTACAGCTTGTCTTTGTTGAAGACAAAGGTCAAGGAGGTGGGCAGGAGCTACACTTTCAACTTGTCTCTCTGGATCTCCTTTGATCCCGAGACAGCACGGCCCCAAATCACCACCTTTGAAAACCTCTCAGCTTGTCATCTTTCTTCTGCCAGTGAAGCTGCAAACAAACACGGAACATCAACAGGAACACGGGAGATGCCAAGAGACTACGGCAGCTGCTAGAAGGTGACTTCAGGGTGTGCTAAATTCCACAGCCAGAGTCTAAGCAACTGGTAAATCTAGATGCTGTGCTATTCAGCTGCAGCCAAGGGGTTGCTGAAACACAGCTACCTGCCTTGGGGTTCTGTCTCAAGCTGCCCCTCCACCATGCAGCTACAGATCCAAACGGCTGTCTTCGTGGAAAGCTCAGGAAAGGGTCTGGGAGGGAAGAGAAGACCACGTGCGTGAGGAGTTCACCCGTGCACTCTGGTAGCCTATGACCACCCCTGCAGACTAAGTGGGCAGGAGACACAGATGATCCAGGAGCTTGCAGAGGGAATCAGTTGCGTTTCCTTCAGTTCCTCTGCCCCATCCACAAGCAGCCTGCTGCTTTGGGCCACTGCAGCCCTAAACTGCTAAAATTAGACCCTGTAGGTAGGACTTGCGGTTTTAAGCCACAAATATTGAGCCTTGAGACTCATTTAACTGTCACATTTTTCCCTGCAAGTATCGCAGATGTCTTAACAGCTGTGCTATGTGTGGATTTGGCATACACATCTGAGCTGTGGAGAAAGACACGGACACGGGGGATTTGATCACCTATCTACCAGGAAAGACTGTTGTCGCGATCCTCTGGCTGTCCTCCATTTCCCTGCCTCCTTCACTTACTGTCCCTGTCACATGTAGGTATATTCTTCACTCCACTGTCCTGCTTCTTTTTGCCCCAGCAGAATTGCTGGGAAGAATGGAAAGCAGGTAAGTAGTGCTACAGATGCCCAAAATCCCCTCTCCTTAGCATCTTCTTGCCAACCAGCTTTTCTCACACCTGCATCCACGTTTAGCACACGCTTCTCCAAAAGCAACAGTATTTGTTGTCTGGCTGTAAGTTACGGAAAGCGACCAAAACCTAACATCTGCAAGAAGCAAGAAACATATAAATAACAAACCAGCCGATAAATGCCTATGAAACGGAACACCAGCAGATGCCTAGGGGGAACAGCACAGCACCTCGCACGCAGAGGCTGAGGGGGTTGTAAAGACATCCAACATCTTGAAACGCCTCAGACTTGGTGACTGTGGCTGGGAGCAGCTTGAGGGAACGGTATGTGCTCCAGCAGCCAGCTGCCACTGTCCCCCAGTCTGACCAGACCACACACCAGGAGAGGGGCCGTACTGTAACTTAGGGAGGGGTGATGTACCCTGGGTAACATTTTCTTTAAGGTTACTTCTTCAGACTCTGCTCCATTCTCACTGCCTAGTGACCTCCTCGTGGTCAAACATTCCCTTCACTTTGTATTTCTTTAGGTTTCTCCTGGTTGTAATCTGCCTCACTACAATGAGTACACACAGCTCCTCACAACCTAGGGGTTTTCACCCTTGAACCAAGCCTTGGCACCAATTCCTTCTTGCTTATCACAAGACTTCTTGCTTTATATACACACACACACACTAAACAACCAGCACTTGTATTTGGAGCTTACTGATCCAATATGTCTCAACATGTAAGTGAAGGATTTGATTTCTTCAAGAACCACACAGTTCAACAAGGATGATTCAAAGTGGAATGAGTTGGGAGAGTAACCCAAGGTTACCTGGATAGGTAGTGAAATGGAAAACCTATCTTAAATTCATTTCACTTGTTTTCCATTATCTAATGAAGGCGGAAAAGAGACATGTTTCCTGTCTACAAATATACCAAGGGGATGAATAGAAACACTGCTTAATAGCATGGTCAAATGTTCTCATTCAAATCTATCTGGACCTGCTGAACGTACTACTATCTGCCTGGTTACACTCTGCTGCTCAGCCCACAGAATGGGACACATGACCATTCCTTAATCCTCTTCAAGTCAAACAGGATAACTCACTACTTGGTTCTGCTACAGCAGCTGACTTTGTTTGGGAGTGGCTGGGAAGGACGATACCATCAGCTAAGCAGTGGCAATCAACAGGTAAGGTAGGAGTGGGAAGGAGAAAGACCTAAAATGCTCGGTTTGCACCAGCTGTTTGCAAAGAGAACCCCTCACTAATTGAAAGGATGGTGATGGCAGGAGAAGAAAGAGCTAAACCAGCTTTCAGTTGTCTAGAAGATGCATGAGGTTTCAAAAAAGCCCCCCTGCAAGAACAGGGGTGACCAGAGAACTTTTAAGGTGAAGCTCCGCAGTTTCTAGAAATGATGCTGTGATGTGATTCTCATGGCAACAAGGGGCTGAACTCACCTCAGAGGACCCCTCCAAGTCCTACCTGCCCATAATGTTCAACTAGCAAAGGTAATTATATGCTTGATGCTGCTGGAGCTGGGCCTCTGGGTGTCCGAGATCCCTACCTGGCTTATGCCACAGCTTTCATCTGTGCATGCGTGTAAAACACATGTAGGCTAGTAACACTGTTTAGAGAATTGTGTGCAAGAACAAGGGTACAGCCATTTGTTTGAACAAATATTCTGAGTCAAAACACCGGGTTTGTACCTGGGGTCTGCTCTGGCAATCTGACAGCCTCTCAATGCAATCTGGAAATTGCCTGAAGACAAACAGCTATAGAATAAGAAACAGGTCCACGACCCCAAGGATAGTATACTTGAAACTCATCAAGTCTCACGGCATCCAAGGCAGGACTCCACAGGCTGCTGCCCACATGGCTTGCTCTAGCTCCTCTGCCCTGCAGCAGACCCCTCGGGGGGTGACATCCATCCGGGAGTGTCCACAGCTTCCCACTCCAGCTGCTGGGCTTGGACAGCACAGGGGATTTGCTCACCAGGGTCACTGCCGCGGGCAGGAACGCCGAGACACGAAGGGGGATTTCACCGAGCAATGGTGCCCCCCGAAGAACAGCCGCACTTTCGAAATACCAATGTTCTGAGTGTTTCTCAGTAAAAAATTACCTTGGAATTTTCTATTTCCAGAACGTTATTCTTGGTCTTGGCCTACTTTTTCACTGACAGTGAAAAAACCCCAAGAGAATAAAACAGCACCAGAAGCCTACTTGCTGACAAGTGTCTCCCTCTCCCCCTGACTTCACATGAACCAGAAATCTTCCTTCTCAGCCCATTCTCTTTTCTAGCTCTGATAGAAGCATCACATCCCCCAAGGCTTGGAAACTACAACATCTTTGTAAAAAAAAATCCATTCTCTGTGCTGCTAAGCAAATGCTTGATCCTGAGCTTCTATGTGAAGAAGCCCAGTTACCCTGCAAATCAGCAAACCTCTGGGCTTCTGGAGAACAATCCTAGCTTGTATTTTCTATTCCAGTGCTCTGAAAACAAGATAGACTCAGTCCTTGCTTGGAAAAAACTTGAGCACTGGCACTTGGCAGTGGCACAGCCCTGCTAGGGGTTATCCCCCTACGTGGCAGCATCAATCCCTGCAGAAACAGCGCGGGGCTGGGTCCTCACCAGGGGCACTCAATGGCAACACCCAGCCCCAGCCCCTTCCTCCGAAAAGAGCAGCCCAAGAGAGCCAGGGCTGTGTTACAAAGCAGGGCCGTTCCCAGTGCTCTCCCAGCTACCCCACAGCTGGGGGAACTGACGCTGCGGTGGCACGTGGTTCACAGCTACAGGCAGAAATACGGTGTCTACAACTCTACTCTTTCAAAACACATCGTCCCCTTTCTTCTCTTTTGGCTAAAGCTTCTCATCTCACACTAAAACAGAATCTCCATCTTGTTCTCTCTCTCACTTAGTAATTGTATTAAAAAGAACAACTGATTCTTAACAGCATTTTAAGTGTATTTCCCCTCTTATTTCCCCTAATTTTCCCATTCTTTCAAGCCCTGTCTTTCAATTCCCCATATTTTCAATTCCCTGTTCTTTCAATTCCCCATTCTTTCAATTCCCTGTTCTTTCAATTCCCCGTTCTCTCAATCAAGCTCTTCTTCTCCTCCTGCCTCCCACTCATCACTGCTTCTATTTTACTGACCCACATTAGTTGGACTGGTTCCTGTAACCCGCTGTAAAAGTTGTGGGTGTTTATTTATTCTCATGGAGGAATGGAGGATGGGGTCAAGCATACTCTCTTCCTCTCACGCTTCCAAACCTGTTTTCTCCCCTGGGCTCCTTCCCCTTACTCTATTCTCTGAGAGCGAGCGCAGCTTTGCCGCGTTGCCTGTGGGTAGAGTTGCTTTGGCGGTGGCTTAGTGGCTCGGTGGCTCAGTGGCTCGGTGGCAGCTGGCAGGCTGCTGATGCAGTGCCCTTGCACCAACATGCTGTGAGCTCTGCTCCTCCTCTTGCACAGTGGATGAATTTTTGCAAGGTAGTTTTGCACAGCCAAACCTGCACTCTCTCTGTTCTCCCCTTCTGCTTCAAGCACCAGTAACAGTGTTTTCTGTGACAGCACTGCAGACCTGAGAACTGCAGGGCTTGCCTTAAATTAGCCAGCATTTCCACTGTGTATGAGGGCAACTGGCTGGGGACTGGGAGTGAATACCCACAGGTTCTGCCCACAGACACTCAGGGTGTGGACCTTCCAGGAGGGTGCTGCAATTTCTGCTCTGTCACCGTCCCTACCCAGCGCAGCGTGTGCCAAGTTTCCAACACAGCTCAGGATGTACTGGATGGCTGGCACCTTCACACTATTCTCTCTATTTCCTGTTTGTCTCCAGGCTCAAAAAATGATCTGTAGCAGAGGTAAAGGCATTAAGGAGGGTGGGGGTGGGGGGCAGATCTGCCAGCAAATGGCCAGAAGGCTGGGCTGGCACGTACCCTGGTGAGCAGCCCCTTCCAGCTGAGGCATCCCGATGTGAGTGACCCACGAGTGCAGCTAATACCACCTGCCAGTTGCAGGTCCCAGCCCCTCGCAGCACCCCCCGTAAACCCAGTCAGTGCTGGAGAAGATGCCTCGGTGAGGATGCTTCCTTCATGGGGCTGGACCCCTGCCATCTCACTCCTCTTCAGAAAGCTTCCAGGCTTCTGAGGTTTTCTGGCTGCCCTCGCCTTTAATCACAATTATGAACTGCCACCGCTCATTGCAACTCACTGATGACTTCAGGTCTGGCTACACACAAGGGCCAAGGAAGCCCCAGCTGCTCAGCATCCTCGCTGGCACCTCCTGCACAAGCAAGCTGGGGACAGGATGGCAACTGCTCACCAGCCTGTAAGGCCAGAAGGGGCTCTCGAGCTAAGCCCCTGCAGAGCAGAGGATCTCACCAAGTGGCTCGTGAATCACACGCATGGTTTCAACTGAGCTGAGATGTAGGACTGACAAAATGTATTTAAAAACTGTATGAGATGCACTCAAGCATCTCTAAACAGTTTCCATTGCTAATTACCCACACTGTAATAATGCACTTTATTTACAGCATGAGTTTTTCTAGCTGCAGGTTCCAGATATTGTTCACTGCTGTCCACAGACATTCTCTTATTCTGCTGTTCACTGCGTTAAAAACTCTTCTAGTGTCTCATTATAAAGCAGACTTTTCAGATTTTAATTAATTCTTTTAATTTTTTTCCTCAACTTACCTGCTTAATGGATAACCAATCTGGACACAGTATCTCAAGCCTGTTTTCCCTCCTAACAAGCATGTCGGATGGGAAATCATATCCAGCCAGGAGTTCCCCAACACCCCAAATCCTTTCTGAGTCCCCACTTCCCAAACAACCCTTCTGTCCTGGGCTCTCCATGCTCTCTACACTTAGAGGTTTACATTCTGATGATGAACGTGCAGTTACCTCCCCATGCTCAAATCAGTTCAGCTAACTGTGCCAGGTGCTTGCAGTCCCTGCCTACTGTGTCATTCCTGTACATTTTGTTTGCAATTGTTTTATATTTTCTCCCAAATCACCAGCAAAACACTTAAGTAGCTGTGGGCCAGCACCAGAGACACTTGCAAGCCTTTCTGTGTACACTGTCACTGGATGATGAGTTCTCATTTTCTGCTACTTTGAGAACTAAGAGAAATTTTGCAAACACTTAATGAGGGTGGTAAGTTTTTTTTTTTAAATGCTGTTTTTATTAAGGAAGGATGTTGTGTGGCACTGATTTGAATGTCCTACAGAAGTACCTACATCAGAAGTTACTTTTCCAGAAAACTTTATACACTTCATAAAAATTACTCTAAGGCTGGCTAATGAGAGGTGTTCTACATAGACTAGAATTAATTATGCTGCTGTCCCTGACAATGGTGCTGCTTGTACTCAGTACCATCTTTTTCATGGTTTTACTTGGAACTAATATCATGTTTACTTTTAGAAAATCCAACAACCTTATTGTTTTCTTTTGGTTCTTAAGCCTTTGTTAAAAACCTATTGCAAAAAATGTTTTAACCTTTTTTTTGTTGTTGTTTTTTTGTATACCTCTCTTCTACCTGAAACCCAAATGTCTCCACGGACACTGCAGAAGTCCTCAGTTTAAAAAAACCACCTTCTGTATTTCATCCCAATCGCCACATTTTAATCAATGCAAATGTAAGTATTCATAATGTTAAATGATTTAATGCAATCTTTCTAAGTGCTGTACACATGAATCAGCTCATTACCTCAGCCTAGCTGTACCAGGTCTAGCCAAACATAAATCTGATCGCTTGCTTTCCTTCCAAACCTCCAGAACTGACAGCAACACAACCTAGAGCTCTGGGATGGAATACCCAGATGGCATTTTTATTAAAAATGAATGAAAGATTTCTCTCTCTCAGAACACTAGGACAGCACTCAATAAGCCCACAGCTTCCTTGCAAAAGGCAGTGGAGCAATCTAGAGTGAAGAAGCTGTACCCTGAGTGTATTACAGAGCAGGCTATACTGAGTAGCTGTAGTAATTTTACAAACATGATTGGAGGCCAGGCAACCATTATTGTGAGATTGCTTCAGAGACTCCCTGGATGATTTACCTGGAAGTTAGGAGAATAAATGCTATAGAGAGCTATGGTGGTGGGACCACGAAATATTAAAATGAAAAATTAAATATGGAGCATATTTTGCTGGGTGAGCCACATTGCACCAAACATAAACCAGTTCACAGCGTGACAAAGTTACCCATGTTTTTATGGAACAGTTTTATCTGTTTAATTATTTATCACTAATGTTATATTGCAGCATATTTATACAATATTTAAAAGAAGATGTAAGCCTGCTATTTATTCATGCGAAGATATCCTGTAGACTGAAAGAGTTCATTAGCACAACAGAAAGTTCTTAACAAGTCAACAGGAATTTTCTTTGATTCTTGCCTCACCCCCAGGCTGACAGTGGCTTACTCTCATATACTCTTAATTTTTTGACTTCTGAGCCTAAACCACTGCAGAGAGCCTCAGGTGGATCTCAAAGTCTGTATTGTAACCTACTGTCCTCAGTGTCTTCCAGGACACGCCCCCCCCCCATGAGGATTTCTCTCTTTGCTTGGGCAAAGCAATGTGGGAAAAGACACTGCAGTGAGATGTGAAGCTGCTGAGAGCCAGGCAGGAACAGCTCAGCTGGTGAGAGCCAGGCAGGAACAGCTCAGCTGGCAGCTGCTTTCGATGGGGAATACTGAGCAAAGGGGCTGCAAGCTCACTGCAGGACTCTGTGCAGACCTGTTCCACCCCCCAGCCTAAAGGCACCCCTTAGTGAAAGACATACAACAGTCCTCCCAACCCTCCTGATGCAACAGAGAAAGATTTTCTTACTGAGACCCTGTTTCCTTTATCTTCTCTTGAAGGAGTTGCCAAGACAGAACAACTAGGTATGGCTGCTGAAGTTCAAATTGCTTCAATCAAGCAGGAAGGCTGGGTTTTTTTCTTTCTTTCCAGGGGAGGGAGGACTGCAGAAAGTAATTATTTTTTTTTTTAGCCCCAGGAGGAGCAAACAAGCCAAGGAGAAGAAATAGCGAGAGCTCCTCTGAGGCAGTCACAACTAAACACAACTAGTTGTTATCCAGCGCTTTGTCCACGCAGCCAACGTCAAGAACACCCAATCGTTCCTTCAAACACCTTCTATTCATGAGCAGCTTAAGGCAGAAGGGGAAGGACCATCTCTCAGCCAGCAGTGCCAAGGACTCGCTGCACCAAACACCCCGGTGTGTGAATCCAACAGTCCCGAACGCGGGGAAACAAACCGGTACCGAGCCAGGCTGGGCGTGTTATGCTGGGTAATGCTAACAGATGGATTTGGATAACTTTAGATTCAGACCCACAAAGGAAAGATTAATACATGTATTTCGTTTACAGGAAGGACTGTATCATTCAGATGGTTGACAGACAAGCACAGTTCCCAGGAAAATGATCATCACTTCTTGGTATTTGCAAAGAACATTTTGCCATTAGTCTTATATTTGCAGATTCCATGGGAGTCAGACAAAAGACACACACCACTCAAAAACCCCACAGAACTCAGCATTTAAGGTTTAGATTGAGCAGTGCAGAAGTCCTTGACTCCTTTAAGCTCTCTGTGTGACCCATAGAAACAACATCACTTTTAGCTGTCAAGCTTCATCATTTTCAACTGCTTTCAGACAAACCTGAGCTGTGTGAAAAGCAACATGCACAGCAAATTTCACTGACCACCAGAGAAGACCTGGGAGACCACACTACGATGACTCAGACTTGCACTGCAGAACGCTGCAATTGCTCCTCAGTGTTGGACTCTAAGGCTGTTATACAGGAATGGTCTCTTGCATGGAGTAAGTTGGTCTCACTTATGAAAAGACAAACATTTCCTTGCTTAGAAACCCAGCTCACAGCCTGAGGCAGGAGGAATGTGTCCATGGACCTGAACAGCAGCATAGATGTAATTTGCATTTCTATTATGACGATGGTCATAGACCTTGTGTTTAAGACATTCTGTCCCAAAGCATTCACGATCTGAGTGCAGGACTGCACAGAAGAGATGATGAAGTGACATTAGGCAGACTGAGCACATAAACAAAGCAAACTTTTGGTTGTTGTTTTTGACTGAAGCTGTGGGTAAGGGATGCTCTCGAAGCTTGTTAACCTGGATACTGTGTTACCAGTTTGATTTAAGTCCCATCTGAGCTGAAAAAACTACTTGAAGCTTATGGAAGACAAAAAATAAGAACCCCCTTACTTTTAGTTAAAATACAGCTCTGCAAGGCTGTGGACGTGCAAGTGAACATGAGTCTCGTGTGTCTACAGGAGCTTCCTTGTGCACAACGTTGTAGGAAAGGCAGGTGACAATTGTTACTCGGCCATTTGGTCTTTCCCTGGTCTCAAGCCAGCTGTGGCCTCAACTGCCCAGAGCAGACACAACGTGCAAACCAGCACTGTAGAGGACGAGAGCATCAGCAGACCAGTACAGATGCATCAGCAGACCAGTTCAGATGCATCAGCAGACCAGTTCAGATGCCGTAACTGGTGATACAGTTACAACTCGTGGTTTTTGCATTTAACCAGCAGAGTTGCAAGAAGGGTATAATGAATTCTCAGGTGATCCCCAGGGAAATGTGTTAGTCCACTGCCCCACGATTCTTTTTAGAAAAAGTCAGCAGCAGTGCCTACACCCTACAAACAGCGACCTGTCAGACCAGCGGGGAGACACACGGGCTGCGAGTTTATTAAGATGTTCATTCAGGAAAACAAACCATCTATGCATCACATGAACACGTGGCTCTAAGTTCAAATCAAGAAGGCCTCAGGATCACATGCAGAAAACCAGCTGAACAGTCACGAAAGAGAGAAAGTCCTAAAAACGAGCTCTCCAGGAACTAAAAGCTTCATGCCAGAGTCTCCAGCCTAGTGCCATCTTAGGATGGAAAGCGCCAACAGCCACGACTATTTTACTCCTTTACATTACTTTTCACTGAAATAAGCAAATGATTTAATGTAAAAACAACAGTTTTCCACACCCAGAAGTACCTCAATATGCAGAAGTTTTGAGAGAAGTTGATATAATTAATTCAACACAATGTTGGTAATTGCTGATGCACTGAGGCCGAGAGTACTTGTATTTCTTCCTATTTAGATTACAAATCTAAACAAATCAATAGTTATAACCACAGAATCACAGAATGGCTGAGGTTGGATGGGACCTCTGGGGGTCACCTGGTCCAGCCCCCTCCACTTGCTCAAACAGGGCCATCCAGTTGCCCAGGATTGTGTCCGGACAGCTTTTGAATATCTCCAAGGATGGAGATGCCACAGCCACCCTGGGCAACCCACACCAGTGCTCGGTCACCTGCACAATGAAAAAGTGCCTCCTGATGTTCAGAGGCAACCTCCCGTGTTCCAGTTTGTGCCCATTGCCTCTGGTCCTTTCACTGGACAACCCTGAGAAGAGCCTGGCTCCATCCTCTTCGCACCTCCCTCAGCCTGCTGGCAATATGTTGCCTAATGTAGCCCAGGATACCAGTGGCCTTCTCTGCTGTAAGGGCACGTTGCTGGTTCATGGTTAACCTGGTGTCCACCAGCACCCCATGGTCCTTCTCTGCCAAGCTGCTTTCCAGCTGTGTGGCCCCAGCATATGCTGGTGTGGGGGGCTGTTCCTTTCCAGGTGCAGGACTCTGCATTGCTCCTCGATGAACTTTCTGAAGCTTCTGCCAGCCCCTTTCTCCAGCCTGCTGAGGTCATTCTGGACAGAAGCCCAACTCTCTGTCCTACCTGTCACTCGACCACAGTTTGTGTCAACAGCAAACTTGCTGAGGGTATGCTGCTCCATCATCCAGATCACTAACGAAGATGTCGAGCAGGACTCGACCCAGTATGGACCCACGGGGTACGCTGCTAGTCACTGGCCTCCAACTAGAAGTTGTGCCTCTGCTCACTGCCCTCCAGGCCTGGCCCTTCAGACAGCTTTCAACTGACTCCCCAGCCCACCCAGCCCCTGCATCAACCGCCTGCCTA
The DNA here is from genome assembly GCA_024336885.1 of Actenoides hombroni. Classification (NCBI taxonomy): domain Eukaryota; kingdom Metazoa; phylum Chordata; class Aves; order Coraciiformes; family Alcedinidae; genus Actenoides; species Actenoides hombroni. Next base: position 1,808,104 of record WUAM01000377.1, on the reverse strand, counting down.
TGAAAAGCTGTTGAGAATCATTATATAAAACACTCTTAACCTTCGCTGAAACCACTTTTGTCTGATTTTTTTGTTGTTGTTCATTGCACTACCTGTGAAATGAAATCTTTAGTCACAAGATTGTTTAAAACGCACATTCACAATTTATCTATTCCCCAGCCTCACCCGTATGAAAGTTGAAGCAGCCTGTAAATTAAGCTTAGAAGGTTAAATAGTTCCAGGCTTCTTTATCAGCTATTATTAACTTCATTATCTATGAGCGTCTCTCTTTGTTGTAAAGTTCTGCAGCTGAAGGTTATTGAACTGTAACTTCCTATCACAGCATCTTTAATTAGATGAGCTTCTCCCAGTCCGTTAGAAAGCACCATGTAGAAGGAAGTACTCTCTGGTCTTCTGGTTTACACTGTGGTCATTCAAATGACTGAGCTCAGCGGGACTCAGGCCCACAAATGCTTTTGTGAATTGGGACGAAACACTTGATATTAATCTCTGAGTTCACTGCCTGTTTTCTTGTGATGAGGAAGACTGTCTAAAAAAAAAAAAAAGAAAGAAGCTTTCTTCTTCAGATAGAAATGGTCACCATTTCTGTTTTCACCAAGAAAAAAATTCAGAGTATGATGGTATGACGGCCATCTGGCTTTCACTTGAATCTGTCAGTGTCTTTTGGTCGTTCAACTCTTTCTGTGTTGTTAAAGCTTTTGCTGTAACGAATCCCCAACTGGTTTAAGACCTGGGTGATGTATTAGCTGCTTTCCTTGAGTCACTCCATGCCTGCCATCCGTTTAGAGTTGAGAAGCCCACTTAAAGGTATCATATACCTAAAATGCCTAAAGGATACCCTATGCCTCTGGCTATTTTCATATCTTGGAGACCATTTTTGTGGTGGTCTTGAAAGCACTCAGTGCCCGAAGGCTTCTCCTATGATTTTGTCTCAGCAGCACTTTGTCTTAAGAGGGGACTTTTCACCATTAAATCTAGATCTTGCATAGAAATCTCCCGTGCTGAACATTCTGAAATTAAAAATTAATTATTGCTTTGTCACTTTACATGGAAGAACCTGACTCTCTTCACATATTTGTTTTCTTTATACATTTGAAATGTCCCCTTCCCGAGATTTTCAGGAGCAGCTATTATGTGCATTACTGGACTGATGGTTTTTCTTTAATTTAATTGGTAAATAAAACTTTAATGAGAATGAAAAAAAACCCAACAAGATAAAGTATATATCATAGTTTGGTAAGTAAAAAGTAGTTTGGGATCTGATTCTGTTAGCTTCATTGATAACCATGCAGCATCTGAAATACACGATACCACTTCCAAAAAAGAGCATTGCTTGAGAGGAGTTGGGTTGACCACTCCTCAGAACAAGACCATCTAGTACACAGGGACACGGTCCCTCCCACTTTGCTGAACCACTATGGATTGCCACTGTCACCTAGAACATCTGGAGCAGCTAATAAAGTAAACAAAAGGTATGAGTGATTCTTCTTCTGTGTTTTAAAAGAGACAGGCAGGCACCTAAACTAATCCCCTCACCCACTTGATATTGCTTCTAACTTTTAAGGTTCCACACTTACATCTGCATGAGGTCTGCAGGACATCACAAGGTGCAGCAGCTGGTCCATTCAGATGACATTAAAGGATCGGGGTATGAAAACTTGCTCTCCAGCAATGGGCTTTTTCCCCTCTCTCTCTTTCCCTGAAGCAGTAACAGGACAGATACGTGGCACATAAAGCTTCTGGTTTCGGGTAAATGTCAGCTCAAGGAAAAGCCCACTGCTTGTCAGCCAGGGTACCGACAGCAGCTCTGCCATGGAACCCTAACAGCAGTAATGCCAGCCAGGGAGCCTGGGAAGTGTACACGTCCAGCACCCTGTGTCCTTGAAATAGTACTTACTCTCTATTTGCTCCTCAGCCAGGAGGGATGCACATACATTTTCTGCTTGTCAGGAGACTGCAAAACCAGACCAAAAAGCATTCCCTGGGTAGGAATTTTAGGGCAGGTTCTGGGGACACAGCTCCGGATGATCAAGGTGACCTTGAATTCACATAAGCTCCTGTTCTCTGGTGAGCTGCACTGGCTGGCTAAGCCACCTACAGATGACAGGCAAGGAGTCTGCAGCCTTGGCCCCTGACCCTACGAGCAATTCCATGCGGGCAGCTGCCTGACTGTGCCCAGCCTTACTGAGGCTGAAAAGATCTGCATTGGTGTCTATATCCATTTGTGCAGGACCAAAATCAGTCACCCTGTACCCCTCCTGGCACAACTAATTACAACCGAGTGCTGACCTGCATTGATTCAAAGCAGGAAAGGAACACTGGGCATGAACTAAGCTATGCAAGAAGTGATCCTTTCTCTGCTCCCTGTGCTAGAGAACCACCTTTTTCTCGAACAAAAGAACCATTTCCACTCCATCCACAGACCTGCCCCGGCCAAAGGACAGAACAAAGGCTATTTGCAGGACCTCTGTGCTTGTAGAATTTAAGGGCACAGAACAACATCAGATTATTTATCCTGATCTCCTCTCTACTGCCAGCGTTTCACCTTTGTAGCTTGAACTGAAATCAGTAATTTACTTTTGATTGGAGTGTGTTTAGCTGAAGGCTACCTTCCAGAAAGGCACTGAGCTTTGAACTGAAAACATCAAAAAAAGTACAAAATCCACTAATTCTCTTCCTAGTCTGTCCCTGTAATTAATCACCATGGCATTAAATATTGGCACCCAGTTTCCCATATGAATTTATTAGGATTAGGATTCATCTTTTAACCATGCATCCTCTCCCTGCTTCATTTTAAAATCTTTTAGACGATACAGTTCTCCTGCACCCATAAAAACCACTTATTTGCTTAATCCACCTCTTTTTGATAAACTGAAATGTTCAAGTTTCTGATTGTATGTCATTTTCTCCAGGTGTCCAGTATTTACAGATTTTCCTCAGCCTCTCTAATTTTTCAAAACACCATTTAAAAACACGAGGGTGAGAACTGACTGCAGTATTCTGGTGTCAGTCTCCCCAGTGCTGCACACAATCATCCTCCAGCTTCTAATCGCTGCCCCCCAGCTTGGATATTCAAGGGTCACGTTGACCCTTCTGACTTCATGCTGCAATAGGAACTTCCATTCAGTTGCTTGCAGCCTGAATTCTATTTCGAGTCTTGTTTTGGGAATCAAACTCTGCTTTTGCAAGACCACGTCTGCATTCATCTCTACTGTACAGTTTTTTATTTGGCTATGAAAATGTGCTCCTTTTAATGGTCCTGGCTTACCGAGAAATCCAGGCTCATATACTTGGTCCACCCTCATTATTAACCTGCTCCACCCAACAAATACTATTAGCCTATTATTATGATTCCCTATGATGTTCAGATCATTAGTAAAAATATAAGATGCCTGATCTCTGGTAATTCTAAAAGCAATTACTGAACTCTCACTTAAACCCAGGAACAGCTAAACACTAAATACATCTCAGTTTTCTACAGCAGAATATCCCTTGTGCTTAAAATTGCAGCACACTGCAGCACTGGTGGCTAATTACAGTAAAAGGCATGTGTTTTGGAAACCGTCTCTTAAAAAAGATATTAGGACAGTATAGTTTTAACTAGTACCCAGTATTACTACCCTCAAATTTAGATAATAAAAAGCCTCTTAAACCAAAGATCCTATAACACATCAGATACCAACAACATACCAAATGTGTTGTCTTTTTTTTTTTTCCTGGCTGTTGCTGAATTAGTCTGATTCTAAATCAAATAACTCAGTTGCTGTCTCACCTGAGTATACCTTTCAAGCAAAGGGTGGGTTTAACTGCACGAGCTACCCAAACACAGGGGTCTCTAGAGTTGCTGGACCCATCAGCAGGCTTTTTACTTTCAATGCAATGGAACAGTAAATGCCTCCTGTCAGGTAACCAGCACTCTCTCTGCTGCTGGGGGCAGCGAGCCATCAGCCACCAGCACCCGATGATGGCACACAAGAAGGGTTCTACTTGCAGGAGAGCTGAGCCTTCAGCTGAGAGGCAGAACTCAACGGTATGAAGTACTGTCTTAGTAGCTGAAGTTTACAATCACATTTAATGACCATGGGGCTGGAAAATAAGCCCAAACATTTAGTGTCAGGCTTGGACTAAAGGGGCCATGAACTCTTTGAAAAGCCCCCACCCCCAAACTCCTCAGATTGCATTTCAGCACATATTTAATGAAAATGACAATGTCCTTCTCTATCCATCTTCAGATGATCTCTCATTGGCTGCATACATCTAATCCTAGGAAACTTGCACAAATAAGGGACTAAACCCTTAGGAAATTTCTTGAACTAAATAATAAACAAAGTATCTGTAAGATTTGATTTTCAAGGGCATGAAGCATCCACAGCTTCCACTTGAGAATACCAAGCACCTCTGAAAATTGGGACATTTGCTTTGTTTCTCCTGTTAAACAGCTGCCTCTGTTTCTCTGCCTTTTACCTTATCAAAATATTTCAGATGTGGTTTTTACAGCGGGGTACTGAGGGTTCATTCGAAGGGGTATGTTCAAGTACCTCTAAGGAAAGCTGAGCTGTTAGCTCTTAAGCTAACTTCAAAACACTAAGCCTCAAGCAAGGCTGATTTTTGTATCCACAATAGCCAGTTTCTCATCTGGTTAGAGATGTCAGGAAAAACTGTCTGTTAGGTAAAGCTGCCTGCTGGTGTGACCTGGCAAAGCTGTGCTGGCAAGGCAGAGTTTGGCCCAATTTTCCCTCAGTATTAAGTGATGTAATGCGTTCTGTGCTCTGCCCGGGCCAGCCCTCCACATCACAAATACTGAATGCAGTACTTGTGTTATTGCTGATATGCCTTTGTCCCTCACCTTCCCCCAGGAGACAACAATGCAAAACACGCTTCAGCGCGAGAAAAGCTGCACTCACCCGGTCTTCTTCTTCTCTGACATCTGGCATGGTGCTGATGCAGAGGCTGACTGCAGTGATGGCAACGAAAGAGACTGAAATACAAGCAAAGATCTTTCCCGGGATCCCTGAGTGGGGGTTCTCCACCATGTCTCTGAGCTTTCTCATGCACAAACTCAACCGGCTATTGTCCTGGAAGGCACGTTGCGTAGCTTCACTAAATACCATCTCCCCTTCGTACAGCCTGGCCTCAGCTGCCTCCTCCTCTCTCTGCCGCAATCTCTTTTTACAGCACCACTCCAGGTGGTCCTCTTCTATCCCCCAGTACACAAGCTCCTCCTGAAAAGAGAGAGCACACATCTCCCTGAGAAGCCTCAGCTTCCCAGCGGTCAGGAAAGTCATGATCGTTCTGAAGGCACTAGGATTACGGTCAAAAAAAAATTCATTGCAGCTAACATCGTAATCGTCGCAGATGTTCATGATCTCATCATAATTGTTGCACGATTTTAGCTTCCCCAGTCTGGTCAAGGGGCAGTTCTCCAAGGTGGTCCATGGAACTTTGTATTTAATACCACCTACATTGATGATCACAAACCTGGTCCGGTCATCCAGGTGGGCTAAGCAGCACAAGTCTTCCCCAGGGTGCAGAAGTTTGGCGTTCTTGTAGAAGAATCCTTTCTTGCTTTGCACTTCACACAAGTTTTCCAAGTTATTAAAGGAGTAGGAGGTGAAGTCAGGATCTGCATTCCCAGTGAGCAATGCCATCTCGTGATACATTGGTTGAGTCCATAAGGAGGTCAATGCTACTCAAATAGACACATGACTGGAGAGTCAATCTGTAAAACAGAATTTTAAAGTTAAAATAAAATTAGGGCATTTGTAGGTGAAAAACAATCCTATTCTCTCAATCCCAAGAAACTTTTCTCCATGGCATTGGTTTTTTTCCCCTATTATTTTAGGACTCTCTTTGCTTGATAGTCGCTTGAGGAAAGAACTTATGTTGCAGTAATGTCAGAAGTCATGGTGATACTTCCACAGGGTTTAGTCAGTGAATGAAAGGAAACAAAACCAGGGTATTATCATTCTTCAGAAATTCCTTTTCAAGATGTTCGAGCTGTATCCTGGCCATCAATGGATACTGGAAAGAAAAACGGATCTTTTGGATAGATGGCAATTTACATTTTCGCAACTTAATAAACTTAATTACAATTTTTTAAAATTATTATTACTTTTGCCCTTCAATATCATGTTTCTATTACAAAATGCCAACAGTGTGAGGATAAAATGGATACCTACAGTACAGTCAGAAGTGGGATTGCAGAAATGCTGATAATTCCCAATTTAAAGTCACTTAAGCTTAGGTACCAACAGCAGTGATTATGTGGGAGCTGGAAATCCAGCCTGCAGCCATCACCCAAGCAGGTTCAGGTGCTTGAGCACAAAGTGTGTGCTACTGAGGTTCACTTGCCGCTGGCACCCCAACTAACTGGATTAAACCAATATTGGGCATATCCACCTGAATGGCCCCATCTATGAAAGGCAGAAACCCTTTTGTTGTCGTGCTGGAGTGCCTGCCACCCCGGCTAGTGACATCTCCTGCAGAGAGGGGTGCAGCCCAGGTCTGAGCAGGGACCAGAGCTCACCTGGGACCCAGAGTTGCTGGAGGCTCTGCAGTGGTTTTCACTGCAGGAGGTGGACAGGGTGCCCAGCAGCCTGGCAGCAGCTCTGAAACAAGAGACTGAACCCAAGAATGAAGCAGAGCTGGAAGCGACCCCCTTGCTGCTCTTACTTCTGAACAATGCAAAACCCAACAGGTCACATTTAGCAGGAATCATGCACATTATTCAGAATTCCAGGATTTAATCTGTGCCTTCTGCTTGCCCCTCCTTTACCACATCACAATCCACAGAGCTCCTGAACACATTTTTTCACCTGCCACATTGCTGCCTCCTTTTCTCTAGAGGTCTTTGCCCAGGGTCTCCAAAGCTGTCTCTCCAAAGCAGTACTAGGAGGTCTTGAAATGCTACTATGCAATCCCATTAGTGAATCATCCAAAACTTCCTGAATTGCTCACATATGAAACAGAAAAGAAGAAATGGGCACAGGACTGTCCAGACTCCACACAAAAGACCTGGACTGAGAACAGATGTGGTAGTGGGGAACAATCTTAAGCAGGGGATGTAGAAACCTTACAAATTGACGACAGACAGAAGAAGCAGCGGAGCTGTGAAGGATAGTCTGATGTTATTGATGACAGGATGGTAACCATGAGGCAGTAACTCTGTAATTTATAAGCAACGTTCTCCTGTTCCCTTTGATTTTCATGCCTGCATGAGAACACTGAGCAAGTGGATGCTAGGAAAAACTGTAGAGCACTCAAACACATTCCCAGAGCAGCATCTCTCCTTATCCATCATCAACTCACTAACTCTTAACTCAGTAGATTCAGTCAAAACAATTCCCAAGAGAAAGATAGAAAGACTTGCTACTGACAGTCCTGAGCCACCCTCTAAATACTCAAACAACCAGGGGGCAGCAACGGCAGAGCTGCTTCAACCACGCTGTGAGCATCTGGCCATGGCACTGCAGCAAGGCATGTACAGTGGGCAGCTGGAACAGCCAGAGAAGGGCTGGTTTACAGAAGTCAAGTCACCTCAAGATACTTTCCTGCACTGTGAAAATTTCAGAAGAACTAACAACGGCAAAATCTCTCCAACTTCACTTTGGGAAAAAAACCAACCCCAATTGTTTCAGCGCCAGTTTATATGGGGCAACAGGAACAACAGAGAAAAGCTTCTTGGGCTGGCTAAGGGCCAATGAAGGGTAAGAGGCAGCAACAGCGTTCCGAGAACCGGCTGCTTTGCCAGCAGAGGCTGGAGTGCAGCTGGGATCCCAGACACCATCACTGTCATGACTAGAGTGTGCGGTCAGCACGGCAAGCGCGTTAAGGATGTAGCCTCTTCTTGCTTTTGGTTGGCCAGATAAAATATTCACTGCCGCTACTTAGGGTGCTGCGCTTTTGTCTTCACGCCTCGCATGTTACACGAGTCAACGTGCAAAAAGTAGTTTCTGTTGTTTAGACATCAAGGTCAGGATTTGCTTTTCTCCTCTCGCCCATGTGGCAGGCGGTTGCATAAAGGAGCCAAGTACATTTCACAGAATTATTTTGAATCTAATCATACATGTGCTTCTTTCTTTCTCCAAGAATCAGCTAACTGGGGTTGTTCAGGCTGGAGAAGAGAAGGCTCCGGGGAGACCTTATTGTGACCTTCCAGTATCTGAAGGGGCTACAAGAAAGCTGGGGAGGGACTTGTAAGGCTGTGGGGCAGTGATAGGACTGGAGGGAATGGATTAAAACTAGAGATGGGTCGATTCAGGTTAGACAGGAGGAAGAATTTCTTCCCCATGAGGGTGGTGAGACACTGGAACAAGTTGCCCAGAGAGGTGGTGGAAGCCCCATCCTT
>WUAM01000377.1:1758148-1769084 GCA_024336885.1 Actenoides hombroni | reverse complement strand
TGTATCCTGGACACTGGGTTACACTGTCTGATAAATATTGGCTGTAAAGAAACATAAAATATATAATAATTGTTTTAATAACAGAGTCTTACAAGTTTTGAAAATAAAAGTTCCAAATGAACAGTTGATAAAAAATATCCCTTTTTACCTACACAAAAACATGCATCATCTAACAATGGTTTTAGTGTTAATATTACTTTTGTAACTATATAACAAAATATGACACTTTTTGCACTCTTCTTAAACAAGGCCGTCAGATTTTGGTTATGATTTGCAGGCTACTTTGTAGTAAATTAAATGCACTGCTACATCCTGCACATGTCAAGGTTTTGATCTGTAGAAAAACAAATTAGAACACTGAAATTTATATGTTTAAAGAAACCTATATGAACAAGCTGTTAATCTGTAGCGTTTTCCATAAAATACAGAAAGTGCTGCCTTACTTTCTCCATCGTCACTTTGTTCTGAAACCCTGTGAGTTCTCAAGTTAGCATGGATTTTTCTATCATCCCAGGTATAGAACAACCTTTAAAAAATGTGGATTAGTGGAGAAGTCTAGAATTAGCTAAAAAGAACAGACTATTCTATGTATTTATTTTAGTCCATCATTTTAATGGCTTTCATAAAAGAAAGGTGAAGTGTCAGAACTGATAGTAGAAGCAGTTGCAGCTACCACAGTGTCCATTCCTGCCTCTCTCACTGCTGCCACAGCAGGACTAACAGATCTGCTCATGAGTCACCTTATTAATTGCTATTTTTTCATGAGCCTGCATTGTGTAAGATCAAACATTCAGTTACAAGTCAACTTCTGCCTGTTCCTCGGAGCCCTCAAACATTAAGATGAACCCACACATGACAAAAAGTACCTGGTTAAAGAAGCTTAAATGCAGGAGGTCTCCACCCTCCTCTTCGTACCACTGGTTTTACCTCGAATTTTCTTATTTAGAATAATAAGATAAAAGCCATTTGAATAGGATTGGGCTTTCTTAGTTTGGGGGTTTGTTGTTGGGTTGGGTTTTTGTGTTTTTTTGGTTTGTGTTCTCACTTTGTATTTTCTCTTACAACAAATTTACAGTAGAATTTTTAGCATGAAAAGCCAGTGAAAGACTCAGACCCAATTTCAGTGCAAGTCCTTTTGTTTACAGTTGTGACTTATGAAGATATAATTTTATAAACACGGTCATTCCGCACTCTTTCTTCTTTAAACTATATTTAATACTTGTTGATGCATACTGGTCATGTAAACAGATTATAATTTTTGTAAACTATCTTTAAATTCCACTATTTGTAGAATTATTAGGGGATGACAGTGGGACATTCTAATTTACCTGGAAGCTGAAGGTAGATTTGAACTAATAAGAAGAAACTTTTTCAAATCTATGAGTGACTTAAGTCCTTGAAAACCTTACCAAAGGCTTGGTACCTTAGTACTAAATGTATTTAGAACAATAAGAATATCTTCCTAACAAAATATGTCCTAACTGAACCGTAAATTGCAGATTTGGGACAGTAATTATTAACGAAGTTCTACTGTTTGTGTTACAGAGGAAATGAAACCAGACATCCACTATGGTCTACATTATCAGCAGACCAAAAGAAGTGTAGTGTAAGAGTTTGATCCAAAACTAACAAAATCCCAGCAGATATAACTGAGCTTTAAACAAGATGGTAAAGGTAAGATCAAGACCAAATCAAGAAATACTCAAAAGTCATCAAAATGTGTCAACTCTATGCATTGCACCTGTATTTCAACACAATTATTCACCTTGTAGATCTATCCATGTAATATCAAGAACCATTTTTATCTCAAACTGAATTTTTCTTTTGTACTCACTCACACAAATCCTTCAGCGGTGAAGTTAAAATAGCCAGCACAGAGAGCAGGCTATGGCAGTGGATATGTATTTTGTAGATCTTGAGATCTCTGTCCTCCTGTGGATTCAGAAACTCCTGTACAGAGCTGCAAACTGACCACAAAATATCTTCAGTGGACATCAAAATTGCTGCAATGTCAGTTCTGTGAAGGAAAACAAGTGAAATTTACCTTACTTAGGACATCAGGATAGCAATAAATTCCGGCCAATTAGAGCTTCCCTCTGATGACATAAAATACCTAAATCATAGCAAGGACTTCAAATTTCATCTTCCATCAGTAGTTTAGGAATTCTGACCCAACTAAACCAGAAAAATTCAGGTTTTCCACAGAAAAGTTGTTACTGAAAGTAGTCAAAAGAATACTTGAAAATATGGGTATTTCCTCCTCCAAAGGACAACGCCACTAGACAGGAGTAACTTACTTTCCAAACATCATGTAACTAAAATTAAATTTGGTTTTCTTTATGATAAAGTATAACTACAATATACATACTATTTTCAAATCCTGCTGGAGCACAGAAGTAATGACAATTGAACTAAATCTTCAATCTGCAAAACTTGAACTGCCAGACAACATACGATGTGGAATGTTTCTGAGTCAGGTTGGCAGAGCATCATGGATCATTCATAGAATCATAGAACTGTCAGGGCTGGAAGGGACCTTAAAGATCATCCAGTACCAACCCCCCTGCCACGGGCAGGGACACCTCCCACTACAGCAGGTTGCTCACAGCCCTATCCAGCCTGGGCTTAAACACTTCCAAGGATGGGGCTTCCACCACATCTCTGGGCAACCTGTGCCAGTGTCTCACCACCCTCCTGGGGAAGAAATTCTTCCTACTGTCTAACCTGAATCAACCTATCTCTAGTTTTAATCCTAGAACTGCTATGACTGGAGTTGTTCCTGCCTTCTTGTAGGCTGAAGAGTGGACCACAACTTTCCCTTAATCAGCAAACACAAATTCAACTGGAAAAAGATACAGAAAATTTAGCTGGGAACTAAGGCTGAATGTATTACCCTACATACTGCCACAGGAACCATCTCCACAATTAAATATAACAGGGTCAGGGTTTCACCGTGTGCTTCTGGACACTGAAAGGCATCACAGGCACGATATCATTCAAAGTAAGCAGACCCAGACACATTAATAGAACCCACAAACAAGCCTCTCGTGGCTCCACTGATAGCTTAGGTCTGGCAGCTCAGTCCAGCCATTATTCTGAGCTCAGAATTCTGGTCAGTGGGTGTTGCTGCAAACAAATTGAACAGCTCAGCTGTAGAACAATGTGTGTCAGCCTGAGATGATGGCAAAAAGTACAGTAATGGTAACAAAGTGATACTAATCTGCCTGGACACACTGTAGGTCTCTGCCTTCAAAACAGTCTGCAAATTCACTACAAGAAAAAAAAAATAAAAGAGGGAAGGAAGCATGAAATAAGGGCAGTCCAATCTTGATGATCTGTCATAACTTTCATTAACTAGAAGCACATTACAGTGACCTCTAAAGCAGGAATTTCTGATCTTGAGTTAGAAACTAGATGTGCTCCATGTCCTGGGAAATACATGTTTTTTGAAGTATCTCCTTCTTAACTCAATAATGTTATCAAAAGAGTGTTCATTCTTGAGAACCAAGCAAAAACTTCATCCTGGCAGCTAAGAATAAAGTAGAATCGTAACCCATACAGACTTCAGCCTTGGAATAATATTTGAAAAGCTTTAAACTAAAGAGATTCGGGTTACACTCAGAGTTTAGTTGAATGAATTTATATTATGACTGCAAAGTCTCCATGGAGGCTCCAGCTTTCTGGCTTTACCAGTTGAAAAAACTGCACTGATAATCTGAAGAAAAACAACTGTTTCCTCTGCTGTCCATCACAATCTGTTCAGCACAGAGTACCTAGGATTCTTATGCTTCCCTCTGAGAAATTCAAAAACTCCTCATCTTCCCTCAAGCTCAGTCTATCCTCTACCCTATTATTTCGACCATTCAGTGACTTACAGTGTTGACAATGCACTTTCTCTAGCAATTGTTGCCATCTCATTTCCAAAGCAGGATGTTCCTTGTTTTAAATATATATATATATAAAAACCCCTAACAAACAAAACAGAACATTTTTTTGACACACTGAAAAAAATCTGTCCATCAGTGTGATAGCCAAATTCAGACAGTAGATTGGGCTCCTGGCTGACACTGCTTCACACCACCAGTGCAAGCAACATGACCTCAACTCATTAATGAGAATCACATATTGTTTCCTACATTAATCTACACAGATTCATAGAATACCAGGTTGGAAGGGACCTCAAGGATTACCCAGTCCAACCTTTCAAGGCTAAAAAAAAAGTAAAAAATTAAAAGTTTTAAATAAGCTTGCCCAGCATCCTGTCAAGCTGAGTCTTAAACCTGTCCAATGCAGGGGGATCCACCACTTCCCTTGGGAGATGATTCCAATCTCTAATGGTTCTCACAGTTTTCTTCTGGAGTCCAATCAGAATCTCCCCAGGGGTAACTTGTACCCATCGCCCCTTGTCTTCTCCATGTGACCCCTTGTGAAAAGGGAGTCTCCATCTTCTTGTTGGCCACCTTTTATGTCCCATGTAGCTAAACCAGCACATTCCTGTTGTTACTGATGCTGAATACAACATCCTTATATTTTTGCTCACCCGATTCAGTGCAACTTCAGCCACTCAACCAAATTTTGAGTTTAGCTGTGAATGAAGCAATTCCAGCTCAGGCCAGTAACAGCCCAGTAATCCCAAACCCACCTGCACCAGCAGCAGTATAAGGCAGAGAAACCAGAGCTCATGATCCATGCGCTGCTGAGCCCCATGGCAAGGGAGGGACCGAGGTGGAGGAAGCAGCAAAAGAGAGACTGTGAGATGCTGCAAATTTTCACAATTCAAAATCACCATACCAAGCAGATCTGCCCTAAGATCTGACCTGTTTTCAGCTGAAAAAGTAACCAAGCAATATCTTCCCTGATTCAAAGCTGGTTTGATATGACAAAGATTTAAATGCTATAGCCTAGGTCCAGTTCTAACTGGAGCAATTAAGAAGTGGGTGGAAATGGGCTTCCCATTCAGGATCCAGTTCCATTCAACACCCTGGATAGATAAAATCTCAAAGTCTCAGAAATGAGCTAGACTTGAAGTCAGGTATATTTTGCAAGGGTACAAGGCTTGACACAAAAATATTATTCTTGCAGCTTGTGCCAAACCCCTGGAGGATCCTAAATCTGACTAGTTTATTTCTCTTTTTTTCCTTCATCTGTCCAGTGTCTCCTTAAACATTTTAAAATTACAGATGTCTTGTAATCCAGACAGTGGGGTAAATATGCATGAAATGACAACACGTGAGAAATTTGCTTCACAGCCAACACATGATGCCTGCTTTGCTGTACATCTGAGAAACGTAATTTTCATCATTCCAATAATGTGTCTGACTAGAAACGGTTAAAAAAAAAAAGAAAAATAACAAATCAGATGATGGTGGAAGATACACACATTCAGGACGGCTCTTCTCAGAAAATGAACACATTTATCATTCCAAAGTTCTCAGGGTACCATGCTCAAATCCCAGGGATACCAAGCAAAGACAACAGAGTGGTGGACTCTGTAGTGTTAGATCAGCAGCTGGACTCAATGGTCTTAAGGGTCTCTTCCAACCTAAATGATTCTGTGTCAGCACCACTTACCACCTGGGGAGTGAAGTAGCTCAGATGGAGAAGGGTATCACCAGTACATCCACAGCTGTTCCCACTGAGCTCCTATTCACCGATGGGTGGGTAGTGGGCATCGTGGCACAAGACAACCTTGCACACAGACAGTGCTGGATCCTACCCTTTATTCCCTGCCCTGTTGAGCTCAGCCCACTTATTCTGCTAATGGAGCCATTTATAGAAGGCTGAGCCAAATGGTTCTACCTCAACTGTCAAAACCCTGCTCACCAGTCTAAACATCATCTCAGTCTAAACAAGAAATGGAAAGCTCTGAAAAGAAGACAAGACTATTCTCCATAATCACCAGCATGTGTAGTTCTTCACCTTTTGAAACACTGAAAGGATACATTTTTAATGCTTTATTTTGTTTCATCTCAGTTGCTTTAATATTCCTCAGATCTTGAGTACAATGTTTTTCCTTTTAAATGCTCATGTTCTTTCCTATTTGTTTAATGTTGATTTACCACCCGCCAGTTGAGCAGAACTCTAATTTAAATGTGCTTTAGTCGGATCCCTTGTTTTCAACAAACTTTGTGAATTCTACCAAGAGAGCTCAGAAAACAAAAGACTCGAGCAGCACGGAGCATGGAGAACCATTATTTGTGTAAATATACTGTAAACACAGTGGCTTTATGTTTATTGTCACCAATAGCTGGCATCACAGTTAACAGCCTTAATTATCCTTATTTTTAATGTAGTTCTTTAGAATACTGAAAGACAACAAGAAAGAGATCATTTGGGACCTTTTCTACTCAGAGGTAGGAACACATTAAAGTGACTTGATTCAATTATATTAAATCAAAATCTTCCTTTAGTTTTCTGACGTTTGGAAAAGATACCACCAAACTCTGGCTTGCTTTGATTTGCTTTTTAGATTTCATCACCAAATGGTTGTGAAATGGCAAATTTGTTAGTGTAACCTGAACGATTATCAGAGATGCCAGTTCGTGTCAAGAAGCATGGAGACTGTGTATTACTCATCTTTCTCCAGGGTGAAAAAAAAAACCATAAAGAGGTTTTAAATATTTAATAAGAAGAGCAATGCTCCAGAAACTTCTTCAGTGAAATACATACACCTAAGGTTAGTGGAAGCACGGAAAGTCTTAGAATGTAAAGCACTCATCCTAAAGCACATCAGCTTTTAGTAAGACATCAGAGTTGATTTTTGAGTTGGTAAGGGCAGAAGGACAATATTAAGGCAGCAGAAGGACCCTGACCCCTCTCTCATCTTGGGTAACATGGGGAGCATCTGACCATTCTGCTGGGAAGTCAGGGCAGAGCCGCCCAGCTTCTATCAGCCAATATGACCAGTGCTAGAGTTTTCAAATATGTGACTGCTTTATTCTGTTCACCATTTAACCACATCACACAGAATCTTAATTTCCCTTGGTATCTTAGTCCCATTTGAAGAAAAAAGCAAGGAGCAAGGAAAAGGTCTTCCACAGGCAAGGCATTACACAAGAGGAATGGAAGCAACGGAGTCTGACGTTCCATATGGCTAAACTGCCTCCTGAAATGGGGTGCAGTTTCAGCTGGGATACAGAATAAGAACACAGCAGGAAAGCAGTACAAAATAACTTGAAGTTGTCGGGTTTAATTAATAGATACTTAAAAATGTCCAGCTGAAGCAAACACAGCATTAATGTCCATTGATTACAATAGGTGTCATAATCAATCTGATGAAGATGTTAATCTGAGTAGGGAAACATGCAAGTCACATAACTCAAAATTGATGTCTTAATTAAGTAAATAAGCTACTCAATGCAATGCAAGTCACACCAAATATTTAAAGTACCTGGCCAGAGCTGATATGGCTTCTTCATTTTTTATTTTCTTTTGTAGTAGAGGTACAAAAAAACTGAAAAGAAACAATCTCAGTACTTATCACTTACATACGTCTGACAAAGATTTTGAGCCCCATACTGAGACCCATCTATATCACACATTTAACACTCTGGTCCTTGTCTGCCTATGTCATTTTTAAAAGAGGAGAAAGGCTGCTCGATCACTGCCACCTTTAGAAAATGCGTAAGAGTTTTCACTGCCTCCAGTTTTCTGTTTCTTCCCTTAATACCATTCAGATTGAAAATTTATTTTTACCATCTATTCAGTCGTAAAGTGGCTGGCTCTCTTTCTGCCTTGCAAACAATCTGAGGACATAGTGATGACATCCAGTTCTGTCCTTCCCCTGATTGCTCAAAACAAGTAATCAAATAGTGGTCTACACGCAAGTTCACAAGCTAAAAGCTATGCTGAGCACTCAGAAGACAATACTCTGGAATACATCACCATCTGGATACTCTTACCCTGCACCAACAGTACCTGTTCACAACATCAGCACAGGTTTGCTACAGCACTGTCAGTTCCCACCAGCTTTTCTGGCTCTAGCATCTCCAATTAGACAGGTCTTGTGCTACTGAAGTAAGAGGGTTTCCACAGTGTATAAAAATTGATCCAACACTGGCCTTACTACTGATCCTGTCTTGATTGCAGACAGTCCTGGTTTCAGTGCAAGGCACAATCCGATTACCTGGACTGTCATGAAATTGTCAGGCATTTAAAAGGATTTCTCCCTGAATCAAACACAACGACGATGAAGTAAAGGGAAAGTCAAGAAGCATCCAAAGACCATCACAACCCTGCCCCAGCATCCTGTTCAGCAAAGAAATGCAACTCTTCTCTTGTCCGTTTTATCAACACAGAGCTGCTAATAGGAAATCAAAATATTACCCCATACATTTTAGAGCTTCAAAACCAAAGCCACACAAACAAAGCAGGGCTTTATTAATGGGGACACTGATGATAGATCCAGGCACCACTCGAGTTATTCATACACAGAGCTGCATCACATTTGAAAGCTGAAACTTTGTGTGCAGTTTTAAAACCATTCTGTAATTAAGCCCAAAGAGATGACAGACATTTATTGACAGTTAATGCGGTGCTCCCACGATGTATTATTAGGCACAAGACCAAAGGCACAAGGCCAAGTGCTGTTAATCTCCTAGCAAGAGTGCAGTAGCGTCTCAGATAAGTACTGCCTGAAAATATCTGGTGATACTGCAAATATTTTTTAAAGTCTTGACTTATCACAGAAACTGAGACACTAATTAACTCACCAAAATGTGTCATGGAAAAAAATCCGGAGACAATTCTAGTTTTTAATCCCCCTTCCCCATATAAGGGGTGATGTATAAAAAAGGACAACACTCCTTTGCCTTACCTCATGTTTTACTTCAGCAGTGTCAAATCTGATCTTTTGTACTTGGCTAGAAACCTTTCCAAAGCAAGTGGAAACGTCTATCAGCTCTCACCCAAGGGAAAGGAAGTGCTGAATATTCAGCCATAGGTTTCCTTCCAAATGCTCTGCTTGTTTGTTTTAGGGAAGTCTTAAGAAGAGCAAATAAAAGAGGTTTGAAATCCTCTGAGCATAGCTGACTTCTTTCTCTGAAGGTCATCACCAAGTCATTTCAGAACCACGGAAATAGCCAGGGGGGATAAGCAGACTTGAAAAACGCCTTTGCTTCTGAAATAACTTCGGTGCTGAAGGCTGAACTAAAGACATACCCTCGGGCGAAGGTCTGCCACCTTTTATGGACCCAGTCCATCTTCCCCCGGGGAGAAAGATGAGGTAGGAAGTTCTTGCAAAAGTAACTCCGGCACAAGCACTGCAGGGAAAGGAGAGCTCACCTCTTCAGAAGACTCCACGAGAAGTGATCAGGGTGGTCAAGGATCTTAACAGACCAAAATCTTCTTTCTCAAGGCAAATCTTAACTCCTGTTTTCAGGGCCAATACTAAAGCCGGTGTATTAAAACAGGACAACGTGGTCCTGAGTCAAGCCAGACCCTTGATATTCCTCCACAATGTATACAGTCTGATCTTACAGAGAATATGTACTCAAATGTTTAGTAATGCATTTAGCAAACTATGACTGACATGCACATTCAGAGCAAATTTTGCTTAGGATCCAAGCCGAAATTCACAATCACGTTAGCTATACATATTATTTAGCGGATGTTGCAACCTGACTGAAGATTTCATTTTGTGTAAACCTCGACAAAGACCCGGGAACCCTACGGGAGCTCTGCCTAAACAAAAACTACAGGTCTGGGGCTCCTGCGCAGTTACATACCAGGGCACAGCATCGTCATTTCAGCGACAGCTCAACACACCCCATTTCTGTAACTAAAAGGAAATGCCACCCCAAAAAAACCAAGCACGCAAGCAGGCACACAAAAGAAAGTATTCTCAGGCGGTTCGGAGCAAACGCTGCCCACCCTCTACACCCCCCGAGCGCCACGACCCCCGGCTCCCGGCCCCAGCCCCCTTCGTTACCTTCGACTGCCGCTCGCGGGGTGCGGGAGGGAGGACGAGGTGCGGGAGGACGGGGTGCCCGGGGGCCGGGCGGGGTGGGCCGGCGGCGACCCCCGCGCCCACCTCCCGCTGCGCCGACCGCCCCGTTCCTCAGGAACCGCATCGTGGGCAATTAGGATTCATCATCTAAATAGGCTCGCAGCCGTATCTCTGGGAAGTCGCGTCCAAATTAAATCACACCGGGCTTTTAGGTTTCCAGACACCGCATCTGTCCGCGGAGCAAGCGCCTTTCGGCTCGGGCAAGTTCCCCGCCGCCCTCTCCCGCACCGTCCCCCCGCTGCACCGTCCCGCAGCCCCCCGCGTCCGGGCTGGGCCCGGGCCGTACTCACATCTCGGTGACATTGTCGCCCTCGGCGCTCCGCTGCGGCACGGGGAAGGAGGCGATGCCCGGCGCTGTCTCCACGCACCAGATCCGCCAGGAGTTGCAGCGGCAGGACGCGGGGCAGCCCAGCGCGCCCCGCCAGCAGCCCAGCACCAGGCAGCACAAGCCCCACAGCCGCGCCAGGCCGGGCCCCGGCCTCCGCTGCCAGGACACCATGCCGCCCCCGCTCACTCCAGCTCTGCCCCGACGGCCTCCTCCGGCTCCTGCTCCCGCGGCCGCCGCCGCTGCCGGGGCGCACGCCGGGAGGGTGCGCAGCCTTCCGCGCCGCGGGCGGGCACCCCGCAGCCGGAGCTCACATGGGCGCGCCGCAGCCTCTGCCTCTGCCGCAGCCGCCCCGCGGCGCTGTCCGCCCCGAGGGCTCCGCGGGGCGGCAGGAGCCGGGAGCCGGGCGCTTCGGGGGAGAGGGGCGAGCGAGACCGCCGACGCGGCGCGGCACCTGCCCTCGGGCCCGCGGGCGAACGGACAGCGGCGCCGCCTGCCCCCGCGGCGGCTCCCGATGATGCTGCAAAACGCGCGGAGCGGCGGGGCAGGTGGCGGAGCCGACGCTCCTACCTGCGGGGGGCTCGGGTGGCCGCTGCCCGCCGGAG
>WUAM01000377.1:1737466-1757283 GCA_024336885.1 Actenoides hombroni | reverse complement strand
GAGCCGCCGGGCGCGAAAGGGCGGGGGGGGGAGCGACGCGAAATCGCGGTTCTAGCCCGTGGGCCCCCCCCCCCCCCCATCTCGGGGCATCCCGCGCGCCCCGGTGCCCGGGGCTACTGTCTCCCGTGGCTAGTAGCCCCCTCCCGCAAGCAGCTGCCGCGAGCTGCCCAGAAACTAAGCCCGAGCCTTAATTTAACGCACTTTGGGAAGTGAACGCGCTCTCCCGCTCGGCGGATTTGCGGCGGTCGCGCTGTCGGTCTCCGGTAAGTTCACCCGTTCCCAGTCCCCTCGCTGGCTCAGCGCAGCAGCCACAGCCCGACTCCGGCAGGCGAGGGCTGCCGGCGAGCCCACGGTGCGTGTGAAAAGCTTCCCACGAACGGGGAGAGCTGTCCTCCCGAGTTTCTGCCTAAATCGGGTGCAGCTGCTGCCTGACCGCGTCCAGGAGCCCGGCTGGGAGGCGCGTTTGGAAGTAGTGCCCAACTGCTAACAGCGCCCGACTGCAGCTGCCTTTGCGAGGTGGGGATTTTGTACGGACCCTGTTCCAAGTGGGGTTTGCGTGTGCTGGGGTCTGCCAGGCCCCCTGGGTAGGCACAGTGGGTCACAGCCGTTCGGGCAGAGCCGTTCCCCTGCCTCCTGTCTGCGATCTGCCAGCAGGCACTTGGGAAGATGTAAAGCCGTTTGGTGCTGGTGTGTGTTGAGGGATGCAGGATGCCGCTCCACCATGCCAACAGAAGACATCAATCACACTTGGAACTTTTAGGGGTTTAATAGTGAGGATGTCTTGCTGGATTTGCCCTCTGCACACCCCTCCCCCCCCCCAAACACTCACACACACCCGGTACTACATCAAGTTGCGACTTAATTGGAAGGGTTCTAAGACCTTTACCTCTTGCCAGCTTCTTCACCATGTCTCTGTAGCTGGTATCTGGCTCCAACTTTTTGTCAGTCTTTCCATCTTTTAATTTACTGTGCATTCTGGCGTTTGTTCTGTTTTTTTAATATTTATCTCCTTTCCCTCCCTGGTGAAACTTCTGGCTAGTTCTGGCATCTGGCATGATATTTTGCCTCTTCAGAGTGAAACAAAGATTATATGTGTGTTAATCAATGTTTTTTTTCTCAGTTAGGATCACGTACAAGAATATATTGGATCACACTTGATAAAACCTGCTAATCCCAGGCAGCCCCTTGTCTCTGCAAGGACCCAGCTCTGCATGTCTCAGAGGAGGCAGCACGTAGTTTTATTGATTCTATCTGTAGATGTTAGGGAGGCTCTCTTTGCATGTACATATACATTTCATGCTTCTACTGATTAGCTCTTCAATTCTCTACAAAATTTACCAGGTTTCAAGGGAACACTTCATTGCTCTTGAACTACTTGATTTTCAAGGTAACATTAAAGAAGTAATTATGAATTTAAATACCTCGCCTTCTAATTTAATTTCATATTCCGTTGTTCTTGCATTATGAAAAGAAGAACAAACAGGACCACCCCTTCAACCTTGTTTATGTCCTTTTCAGCTGCTTCTTGGCACCACTGCTTGCGTGCTCTCCATGAATCACCGCTGTTGAAGTTTGTGGAAGTGAGACAGACACCGCAATATCTGACCTTGTGTTTACCAATACGAAAGAACCATCTGAAACCACCTGCCTTGCTTATACAGCCAGGTCTTTTTTTCTTTTAATTTGTTTGCTGCTTGACAGCACGCATGGCCTGGGACATACTTCCACTGGCATGAGGTTTTCACGCATTTACTTTCTTTTGTGCCTGTTCTATTTATCGGTTTAGCTTCATCTGTGCACAGCTTGCATTACCTCAAAATGGTCTGTGTTAAAACACACCAGGGTATACCTTAATTATTTCCTTTTTCTAACCCCCTAGTTCCTAACCAGTGATTTGGCAAGGCTATGGACATTAGAAGCCCAATTCTATCCACAAACTGATGTGGTACCATTATCTTCAGAGGTTACCCTTCGGCTTGCACTGGATCAAGCCCTGCTGTGTGTCATTAGTCCCCAGGAGGGAATAGTGAGCATGACTGCACAGCTGTAATTCCACTTTTGATTATGGCCAAAGTATTAAACAGTATTTTTTCCCCCCAGATTCCACTGGATTGCAGTACTTTACTTACATCTAGTTCTGATGATAGTGAAGAGCGATAGTGAAGATCCATAGTGGAATGACATTTACAAGGTCATGTTTCAAAAATAATACAAGTCCAGAGATGGAGATGGAGAAAAGTGTGCATGGAGCAGTTAACTGGTTTGGACAGGATTGTGTTTGTACAGTCTTGGCAGAACTGATGTTGAAAGCTGAGTTTCTGGCTCCAGCCTTCTTCACACAGTGATGTTGCTTTTGTGCTACTTCGGGCTCATATTCCTTTCAGGCCATCTCCTGTGTGCCATCCCCTGTCTCATGCAGCACCCACAATGGCAGCAGTGAGGCTATAGCCTCCTTTCCGATCCTTCGCAAGACCCTAGCAGCAAAAGTGACCCACAAAAGGTAAAACAGCAGCTTTGTTTCTTGCCCATGCCTGTAGAAGAGTGGGATAGCCACCATTCTTTCTTGCTGTTGTTCCCATGCTTGCCTGGGGTAAATGCCATTGAGTTTAGTTTACAATCAAGCCTTCCGACTGCAATTAAAATGACATTTTTATGGTTTTCTGAGAGGAGCTCTCTTTATATGGGAGCGTAGGTATGCAAACTCACCAGTCATCCAGTTTAAAAATGCTGCTTTCTAGTGGGACCTGGTCCTGCTCCAAATGCAATGACCACCTGAAGCCCCAGTGGTGTCAAAAGCAGCACAGCGACACGCTTTGCAGGTGTGGTCACCCCTTTCTTCCTGATCCATCCCACCAGTGTTGCTCTTGCTTCTGTTCCACAGACAGCAGCGACGGGGCAAACACAGAAGCCAGAGTGCACCTCAGTTTCACTTGTTCAATTAGTTAAAAATTTCTTTAATAAGTTGCTTTTCTTTTGTTGGGTTTGTTTGGGGTTTTTTTGGTGTTCGTTTGGTTTTTTGTTTGGTTTTTTTATGGTTTTTTTTTTGTTTTGTTTTTATGTTTGGTTGGTTTGGTTTGGGTTTTTTTTAAGTAATAAATATAAAAGCAATTACACTTTATAAGCTTGTGCTGGTCACTGAGAGCTACTTTCATAAAGAAAAAACCCATCTTTCAGTCAACACTTAAAGGGTTTTTTATTTGAAAGCCGAGAAAAGCTGGACTGAAGTCTCCGAGCTGTGAAGAGGAAAAGATTACCCTTTCCTCTAGACTCCCAACAGGATGAGTCTTAGCATTGCTTTTCTTGTTGACTTCTGTGGATTATTTCATCATCTCAGCTGTTACTACTGCCATGCTGAATTTGGTTTAGGATTTGTATTATGTAACCCCAAAAGGATTTTACAGGTCAGTAAGATGTTGAAAAGCACTTTTCAAATCTATTCAGCTTCTCGGGACTCTTTTGGGGTGAGTAGTGTTAGGGATTGGGGCTGATGTAGTAGTTCATGTGCTCTACAGGTGGAGAGCCTGAGCCACCACGGTTAAATTGCTTCACTGCTGACCAAAGAAGCAGGTCATGGCTGTAGGCAGTACAAACCTGTACTAAAGCTGTAATTCTGTAGTTTCACCCCAGTGTCCCAGTCAGACAAGTTGTTTTAGCTGCAGACTGGTATAAAAAGTTGTCTGCATCTGTCTGTAAGGGACCAAGTGGTGCGATTGATGCTCTGGAAGCCTTTGCAGAGGACGTGCTTATCAACGCTGGCATGAGGCAGAAGCTGAGGTGTAGGTGCTATTCTCATGAAAAAGAGGAATCACGAAAAGGGACAGAAGGTGAATGAATTTGGGGTGCCTGGGGTGTGTGTAGAGTGCGGAGGTGGGTATAGAAACCCGCTTCTCAGAATTGCTGGGAGGAATTAAAGGGAGCCCCTGGAAATGCGAGTCCCACTCCTCAGCTCTCACAGCAGACAGAAATGGGTAAGCACACGTGTCTGTGGAGGCTGTGTTGAAAACTATTATTGTCATGGGTTTGATCCATTGTCACAAAGTATTGCTGAGTGTGCCTTTGAAGGGAGAGAGGGGCAGACAGCAAAATTTTGGTCCCTGTCATGGAGATAATTATTTTTGTAGCTGGGAAAAGGATGAGGTAGCAGGGCACAAGAAAGGGAAATGAAGCATCGCTTGCTTCAGGTAAGGGTGGCTTGTTTGATTTTTTTTTCAAACAGGAAAATAATTAAGCTGAACTTCTATTTATGTGACTGCAACTGATTCCATTCAGGGCAGCTGATGCGAACGAAGTTCTTATTGCTAAGAAACTATCCTGCAGATAGCAGTGTAGGGGGGAGGGATAATATAATTGTATCAATGACAGCAGTGGAGAAAATACAGTAGTTTCCCCCCCAGGTTATTTGTGAGTAACGTGGTTGTGTGCCTGTGCAAAATATTAATGGTCTATTGTAATAGTCCCCATGTGTATATATTACATAAATGTAGTATTTTCTATGCATTTATATTCTTTTGTAGAATAAGAAGGGGATTTTAGATATTTCTGCAAACTATATATAGAAATTATATAACCTACTGAAAGCAAGAGGTCATTTCTATATTAACGCAGATTTTTCAAATTATTTCAGGGAAAATTACCCAGGTTGGAAAAATCACAAGAGTTAAATAAACAATGGGAATGAAGAAGGTCAAAGAAGACATCGTAGAGCTACTGTGACTTATAAACACTCCATATCTTTTGTGTGTGGAAATAATATTACGGTGAGTTACAGCTCTAGTATTTCCTCTTTTATTAAACATCAGGTTACGTTACTGCAGCTCTGCTGAGAGTCACAGCAGTGAATTCAGGTCTCTATAGTCTCTTGTATTCAGTTACAAGAGCACAGTTGTAACAAAGGGCATAAAAAACACCTTCCAGTTAAAGTTAAGCTCAATTGTAAGGTAGCATAAGCAAGCTTACCCTGGAACAGAAACCACATTAAGCTTGTTATGTACAAAGGTGTTTATTTTCTTCTTCTTGTGTTTATCTCCGAAGCCATGGGGGTGGTGGAGGGGAGCGTAACTCTGCCAAGCAAGAAACGGTGAGCTGCTTGGCTCTTCGCTTTGGAAAGGAGACCCAGGTGTACATATTAACAGCATTTATCAGAACAGGAGCCTTGTGAGAACAACGTGTACTGATTTCAACTCCTTTTTCCAGAGCAGATGCAAACTTCCACCGTAGACTGTCCTCACGTAGAGATCTGACCACGCTGCCAAACCCCAGGGGCCCGGCAGTGTACCTCTGACCCAGGCAGCAATATTGTCCTGATGTCACCCACGCTACATGTCAAGACGTGTGCACCTCTGTGTCGGTAAAACGAAACCCAGCAGCTGTGCTCGGGCTGAGAAGATATTCCGTGAGTGTCGGGGTTTGCCCACTCAAAATGGCAAAGCGGATAACAGTCGATAAATGGGAAGAAATAGAGAGCATCAACTGCAAGCACTTTGGAAATTAGGTTTGGTCTCTCAAACCCAACATAAGCACGCGAGGCTCTGAGATAAAACCACGCTTGCTGAATAAAGACATGGTCAGTCGGCCAAACAAATGGATAAAGAATCCAACAGTGTTAAGCTTGAAGCTGTCCTGCATCAGTGAAAATTTCCACCTCAGGGGTTAATGCTTCTTAAATACAATTCGTTGTGTAAATTCAACAGGACACCTAAAAGTGTTGTATTTGCTGTGTTACAGGCTTTGTGGTCTCAAGGGTTCTCCTAAGCCATTTGGCAGAAGATCAAGGACGATGAGAGAAGAATAATATCAGGATGATCTCTGTGGGGCTTATCTACACTGTGGGTCTTGACCGAAATTAATCCAAATTGACTAGTTTCAGATTTTTAAAAAGGATCATTAAACCAAGCTAAGCTCCTGTGTTGACTCTCCTATTCAGAACTAAGGTTTTCACAGTAAATTGTACTTTATTTTGGAAACAAAAAATGAAGCGCATCCCCTTTAACCCTGTACGTCAATACACAGAAATTGAAAACAGTTTAACAAAGCCACTCTGAAA
Source organism: Actenoides hombroni (assembly GCA_024336885.1). Classification (NCBI taxonomy): domain Eukaryota; kingdom Metazoa; phylum Chordata; class Aves; order Coraciiformes; family Alcedinidae; genus Actenoides; species Actenoides hombroni. Next base: position 1,751,240 of record WUAM01000377.1, on the reverse strand, counting down.
GTTGATTCAGATTAGTATTTAATCACCCAGTCTGGAGCTTTATGAGCAGGGGAAACTTAATGTGCTCTAAAGTAGCTTTTACATTGTTATTGAAGGAGAAAATGCCATTTTCAGGGAAGAGTCAACTGCTGGTCTGAGCAGTCTACAGAAAGAGTTAGTGTACAGTGAGTGGAACTGTAAACATCCTAACTTCACAGTAACGCCTGCTGTAGACATACACCCAGATAGGTGGAATTTCTGTATTATTCAGCTTTGCCCACGTTGCAGCACTTTGGGTACAAAATGGATCAGAGCACAAACAGAGACTGATGGCTCGGTCTACATTAGGAGCAGAATGATGATGAAGGCCCAACATCTGCACTCTGTTTCAGGGGATTTTTTTCCTTCAGAGCAGCTGGAACTACTCAATGTCCATTAGTAGCTGAAGCACATCTTTCAGTTTAGCTCCTGCAGAAGGACCCTGGGTCAGGCAGTATGAACCAAAGCACAGAAAATGGGGAGATTTGAGAGACCGTTTTCAAAAGCACAGTCCTAATGGGAGCCGCAGTGCTAGGGGAGATGTACCCAAGCAGAGAGTGCCTTCCACAGAAGGGCTAGCCAAATGCCAGCCTGGGTGCTCTGCGAGGCTGGGCTGACCTGGAGAACTGCTAGAGAAGGGCTGGAGGTCTCCCTGAGTTAGCAGCGAGGCTGGTATTTCCCATTTTATGGAAAAAAAGGGTGCAGAAGAGCACTCTTCCTCTTGATGCCTATGGCACCATTCAGACTGTCACAGCACTTGATGCAGAAGTAAGAGAGACTTTGTTCAGAACACGCACAGCACTCTGTTATGAAAAACACATTATAAAGATTGCATTGAGAACTGCCCCTGAAGCTTTTCTTTCCCCAACCCATTCGCCATGAGAAACAATCAGTTAAATAACGTTGGAAACACCAGACCCCTATATGTAATGAGCAGGCAGCCCACAACATTCACTAAGCAAAGGTCAGTGGACTTCATGAATTTGACTGGGTCTTTTTAAAGACTTTGTATTAATAATAACTTTTTCAGCTTCTTTGTGCAGGCTGAAGTTACTGCAGAGCTTTTGAAACAGATTTCAGGGCTTGGGAAGGGGCGTGCTATTCTTATTTTCAGTGTTGCATCTGTTAGCTCCGTACACTGCTGTGAGTATCATCTTCTGGCCTTGAATACACTTACGGCTGAACAGGAAACAATCAGGTAACTGATTTGCTTGTGTTGCGATTGTTGCCGTGTTGTTGGTATGTGTGGTATCTTTTTCACAAGTAAAGAACAGACCTACCATTCCAGCAGCTGGCAACAGAAACCAGAGGCAACTGTGAGGTTCAGCAAGCGTGCTTTTGCTCTTTACATAGCACTTTAGATTGAGAGGAAAAGAGATGGCTATAGGTGGGTGCCAGGTGACTACACCCAAACCTCAAACAGTCACCTTTTGGGGTGCTGGTGGGTTTTGAACAACCCGTGAGCTGTTCATGAAGTAGTCACATAGGTACTAGCCTGTTCCTGCACATGAGAGAGGTGGGAATGGCTGCTGGGAAGGGGAGGTTTGGGCAGCAAGATGCACACTGTGTCATCTGTGAACGCTGTCAGTTATGGATTTAAAACAAACAAACAAAAAAGGAGAGTTAAAATGGGTGGATGATGGCACAGATGTCGACATCCAGAGGAGGGAAGTTTGGAGGAGAGGGAGGGAGTATGGTTGCTCCATTAATTCTGGCATGGCTCACGTTAGCAGTGTGTCTTAAAACCCAAATGGGATGCTGCTAAGACTTGTGAGGGAAGGTCTGATGTGTGCCACATCAGTTGTTAAGTTGACTGATGTTGAAATTATTATTTTTTTGTGAATGCCTCTGGCTGAGCTATAGCACGAAGCAGAACAAAGCCACTGCAGTGGAGAACGTGAGTAATTGCAGCGATGGTAACTGCAGAATTATTTAAGCAGATTTGTGTGATAACTGGGGATTTTCTCACAGTGTTTAGTCTTGATGAGAACAAGAGTGATGTCCTATTTACTCTGCTTATCACATTTACTGCATAATAGCAACAGAGCTGCTGAAAACAAGCAACCAAAAAATTGTCAGGAAAGTCGAGTGATTGCATTACCGTGTAATGAATGCCCAGAGTCACCAGTGGTATTTTTGGCAAAATAAAAAAAAAGAAGAAAAGTCTTTTCACAATTTGCGGGACTGAAGTGATTGCTCAGAAGCCTCACTGGGGAAGCATCAGCAGGAGGTGTCACAAAAGAGCCATTTGCCTTTGGCTTCTTCTCTCTCATAGTGATGAAGGAACCTTCTCCACATCCCCAGCGGGGGAACTGTCCCCACACTGAGCAGAAGGATGAACAAGCAAGGAGAGGGAGGGAGGCAGTTTGTCAAGGAGCAGCAGCTGTCTTGCATGCCTCTTTGGCTTGTTTTCTGAAGTGCAGCCAGTTTCAGAGGAAGGTAGCTCAGCGGACCAGTAGGTGCTAGGCTGCTCGGGAGCTGGCAGGCTGCCCCTCCTTGACCTACTACTCTCAGCTAGAAGATAAAGCTGCTTCTTTGTGAAATACTTGTTGTCACGTAATGGTCATGACAGAGATGAAAGTGCTGGGGAGTACAAAATGGACTGACGTACACAAGTTACAACCTGGCTGACAGTGTTCACAGCAGCCCCATCAAACCGTGCTTCGTGCTGGGCCATCCTTGAGCTGAATAACTGCAGGCAAAAAAAAGTTTCGCTCATTTCCCATCATCCTCTTTCAGATACTTTGGGGATGTGGTTTGATTAATTTAAACAGAACCCAACAATCCCATTAATATTGTTTTTTGAGCTTTTTTTTAATTTTAGACCGACACATCTCAAACCTTTTTGTTTGATGGTGCACATTGAGAAGGCATCTTCGCTGAACCTTTCACAACGACCTTATCTTTTTTTATGTGTTTGTTTGGTTGTGTTTTTTTAATGGGGAAGTCACGGCTCATGTAGAGCCCAAGAGCATGCCTGGAACATTCAAATGAGTTCCAGCTGAGACAGCTCTGGGTACTGTGTGAAAACAGGGAGTTTGCTTGGCTTGAGAAAGTCATCCTATAGCAGGACATCTCCCCTACCTATCTGTCTTCAGTAAAACCAAGGTGACAGTCTAGATGTCACCAACAACCTTTTAATTAATGTCTCTTTTGAATGAATCAACAGACACGTATGACTCATCTTTTTATAAGTATTTTACTATTAAATCCTATTTCACTATTTTACTTCAGTGGTGCTATTGCTATTTGCACGCATTGCAAAACATCCTTTCGAAGCCCAAACAGAAATGGTAATTGATTAAACACCCAGTATGTTGCCAAAAGCTATCTGAAAATTGAGCATGAGCAGCTTCAGAAGCTAGAAACATTAGTCTAAAACTTTTTTCTGCTAATGACATGTTCTCTACCCCATGGAGAGTCCAGAGCAGGATGTCCTTGTTTACAAGGATGCTGACTAGGAAGTCTAAGCAGACCTCACACCCACAGTACACACAAAAACTGGGTGGTTAGATCGCTTAGGTGAAAGCCCTAGAGAGAATCAGTGCCTAGCTGGTGGGCACTGGGATGACAGTCCTGTCCCTTGTGATTTTGAGATAGTATTAGGCTTGTCCCAGTGCAAAACAAAAAGCCATCTAAAGTACTGAAAACTGTTTCTGTGTTGCTAGGGAAGTCAGTTCAGTGGGGCAAGCACAGTGTTTTCCTTTCTTCATCCACCCTCATTCTGTGACCCGTCCCTGGGTTCATTCTTCATTAGCAGTTTTGCAAGAAATACTAATCCAGCACTTTCTGGATAACAGGAACATTTCAAAAAGCTGAACAATAATTCTACTATTTTCTCAAGGCAGTACTAGTCAGACACCTTTATGATCCATGGGGCTCCTAAACTGTGAACAAAGCAGATTGTAGATAGATTAGATCCATCTTATTTTTATCATGCTCTCCTATATGTACTGCCATGGAAGTAAACAGGTTTTCCTGAGCTTACACTGAGGAACTGGACCAATTCTGTGTGTGTTTCTCATTGCGCTGCTCCCCTTGCTGCTAAAACCCCCCTATTTCTTTGCACTCTATGAAATTTTCAAGCACGAATTTAATCAGTTCCACATGACCAGCTTCCCACCCCTCCCTAGTTATTTTACAGGTCATTATGCCTGGGACACTATCATGGAGGAAAAGACCTTCCAGAGCTGAGGCTGAGCGTTCCAGTCATCAGACTGGGAATTTGTGCCACTGTCAGTCTTCCAGCTCTTAATCTACTCCCTGACCTGAAGCTTGGGAGAGAAACCACCTTGGTAAGTCAAAGGAATGTCATGTACCATGGCCCCATCGCTGGACAGACTTAACCAGCAGCTAGCAACTAGCTTGTCAGTGGGAAAAGGAACCATTCAGCTGCAATGTCGACTGAAAAATGCAGTATAATAAAGCTCAAGATTGTTATATGTTCTGCAGATATTAGCAACATCCATCAAAATGTTTTTTTCATCCTACTACTTAATTCAATTTATAATAATATAGCCATTGCCCAGGAGCACAGACATGTTCATATGCATGAAGCAAATTAACTCAATAAATTTTTGACAAAACCAAACAAACCTAATGGCTTTTACCCAGCATAACATCCCCTCAACCATTATCAAACAAAAGTTACCTGTGTGAAAATCTTATGCTTCACGTGCCCTCACTGGCACCGCTCTATTCATGACACAAACCCATGCAGTTTATTACAGCACACAGGAAAATTATTTCTATCTGCAAATATCTTGTATTAGCTCTCTCTTGCACATGAATTATGGGGCCATTCACTACCAAATAAGAAATACCTGCTCATATACATGGCATGTGGCCACCTTGGAAGGGCCAGGGGAAGCTCGTGCCTAATGAGGTCACCCTGGGAAATGTACGCAGAGTCAGGCATGTCTATTAGCAAGCTTACAGAAACAGGGTCTGCAAGAAGATACTTCTCCGTCACTTCTCAGGCTGTGCAGATGGCGCTTACTCCAGACTGCTCCACTTTGCATTTGAACGTCTTTAATATGCAAGTTCAACCTATTCTATTCCAGGCTGAACAAATTCAAGAACCTGGATCAAACCAGTCTCAGGGAAAGTGTCAGGACAATGCTTGCAGCTTTTCACCACAGACTCTGGTAGTTATCATCAGACCTGCTCCCTGCAGGAAGAGTTTCAGTAAGAGTTAAGGATTACAGCTGATGGATTTCAGGCTGGGATTTAGACAACTAAACATATTGGTGTCTTATTTTCTTTATCATAAGTGGTTTGCTTGTGGTGACACAAGAGGCTTGTGCTCTAATAGACACTGAGTCAAGCCCTAAACTATATCCAATCTGTTGGATTAGCCATAAAACGGTAGCGAGTCACCAATACATTGTCTCAGATGGCTGGATGTGGAAAGAATCAGTGGTCTAAGTCCAGAGGCTAAAAGCAGGTATGAAAATAATAAAAATCACCAAAACGAATGCCATTAAGTGACCACTTGCCTTGACCACTCAGCACAGTGTATCAGGAAGCTGGAGAGAGGTAGGGGCAACTGTGACTGGGAGAGTGCAAGAGAAGAGGAGCTTCATACCAAGGAAGAATAGTGTTGGCACATTCAGAGATGCAGAATGAAAGAAAGGAGTTAAGTGTGTGCCAGGCTTTCAGTAGTGTAAGGAAGAATGTGCTATTTCATCTCTGAAAATTGCAAACTCGACCATAAAATAGCATTCTTCTGTGGGAATCTGAATACCAAGATTTTAGTTGAACAAGAAACTGCAGTTACAGGCAGAAAAATGTATGGTCTGAAAGAGTTAATCAAAAGAAAGTACAAAATGTCCAAAGAGCTCGATATTACATACGATATCTTGGGCTGCCAGTGAAAAAAATCAGAAAAATACTTTAGTTCTAAAATGGAAGGCACCATCTTCCAAATGGAACTGAAACCACTTGCAGTTTCACTATGCAGTACACAGGTTACAGCACACGGTACCCACATTGCTGATCCCCAGATGGAGAGGACGATACATGACCCAGGTAAAGTCTGAAGAAGAGCCATAACAGACCCTTAAATGGTGGTGAACTGACAAAAAAAAAACCAACAAACCAACCCAAAAGGATAAAACACAGCTGCAATTACATTGTAACTCAACTATAACCAAGTATGCGCAAAGTAAAACGAGCTCTGGCTCAAGTTTCTCAGAGAAAATCAGTACTGCCTAAAAAAAAATAAGTGGGAGAAGAATGTATCCTTTTGCAAATGCATTTTTCTACATTATGCTTTTAACTACCAGCTCTTAAATCGTGTCTGAAGAGGCCTGGTAAAACATTAGCATTTCTCCACAAGTGCCGTGCTTGAACATGGTTGGCTCGTGGCGAGGGGAAAGAAGATTTCCGTGCTCAGTATAGACAAAGCCCAAAGGCTGTTGGCATAAGCACAAAGCCAGAGTAGTGATTCAAGAAAACAGAAAGAAAATGCATTTAAAGCAGGATCCACCAAAAAGACATTAAACAGCAAACAGGAGAGAGGGTCTCTGAGAGCAGCATTTAATTAGGTCAACGCTCAGTCGCAGAGCTCTTTTGTGGCCAGTGAAGGTGTTCTACCATAGGAGTCAGGAGCCTGCTGGAAGCCAATTTGCCTGCCTGTTTCAGAACCCCCCCTGCATCCCCTGGTTCAGTTTTCACCATCATAGTGATCAGACTGCCAGGGCAACTGATAACAGCAAATTGACTGTTAACTTCCAAAACTGCTCACTGCTGGTCTTGAAGAATGAAAGGAGGAGCTCCGGGCAGCAGCGGCTGCCAGCAGCGTGCCTCTGAGCCGCTCGCACAGCCCATGACAGGCAGTGACAGACTATCAGCAGTTTCGTGTGTAGAAGGACATGATGCAACGCAGAGTTACCAACTGCATTTAAAAAGTCTCATTTTCTGTGACCGTTCCTCTCCTTTCCCTCTCTCCAGGCCAGCAGAGCACTTACACGTGCACTGTATTTTAAAGCACAAGCTGAGGTCTCACGTGCATTTCTGCCTTGGCGTTTGTAGGTGCTGGCAGCAGCTCTGGCAGAAAAATGCCATTCAAGTGACTATCAGCCAGTGGTTGCACCCTGCAGCCAGAGGAAGATTTCACACTTGAGAGAGACAAGCTGAGGCTGCTGTGTGCTACTGCGGAGCAGGAGAAGTAAGCAGAGAAATGGCATCTGCCAGCACACGGGACGAAGCACGTCAGCCCCTGCTGTTCTAGTGAATGCCTTCCCATTGCTTTTCTTTCTTCAAGCTTAAATTATTTCCTTTTTTTTTTAATATTTTTTTTTTCCTCCAAAAAGGAGATCACGTGATTGATGAGAAACTTGCGTGTGAAGGAGAAGCTTGTGTGTGACGGAGAAACTCCTGTGTGAAGGAGAAACTCCCGTGTGAAGGAGAGCACTTGCACTCTCAAAGGCAGCCTCTGGCTGGGTGCGCTGGCACCTCTGAGGCAGATGGGCGCAGATTTCCAGTTGCCCATTAAGCTGTGTGGAGCTGGGAGTGAAGCCCAGTGCTGCTTTAGGCCGGTCTGTGCGCAGTGTGGGTGCTTTTCCAGACACTGCTTCAACTTCCAGTGTCGTTTTGTTCCTCGGGCGCTGCTTAGCAATCCAGGGGCCGACACGTCTGGCCTGCAGACCCGGCCCAGGCCCACTGCGCGCCGGCTGTGAAGGGGTTCCCGCCACCAGAGCAACGAGCGGAGACGGGACTGGGCTGAGGAGCTGAGGAGCTGTGCTGGGCTTCTGGGAAGGCAAATGGGAGCTGAGAGCCGAGGGGAAGGCTCATCTGTCAGCCAGGAGTCAGAGCAGCGCTGGCACTGGAGCAAAACCCGCTGAGCAAAGCACTGCCAGATTAGGCCCAGATTAGATCTGCAGCCAGAAGCTCAGGCAGCCCTTAAAAAAGAGTTGACACAGCCAGAGCAGAGACGTGGCGAGGTGGTGGTCATCTTTGGGTACCTCAAAGGGTGCATCAGCCCCCTCAAGGGCATCACCGCAGCCCTCACAATGGACTCAGAGCTCCAAGGCTGTGGAGAAGAAGAGCATGGGGCAAACTATTTGCAGTCCCATCTGTCCTGCACGCTTACGGGCGTCAAAGTAACACACAGGGACTATTGTTTCAGTCTAGTGGGAATGCTGTTCTCTGTGTTCCTTCTTTAGTGCAATTAAATTTTTGCTTCTGTTTTATGGTAAGGGAAGTAGAAGAAAGTGTCAATAAATCTCAGAAACACTTCTCAGGAAAATGTGTTCAAGGTATATGTGCTTGGGATTTTATTGCACATATGTTTTTTCCAGTTAATGTGGAAACAATTTTAAGGGTTCTGTGTTATAAAATTTTAGATAATTTAAAACCGATTTTCATGGCTAAGCTGAAGTTTTCTTTTACATTTTTGCACTAGTGCTGTATAATCGTTAGATTTAATTGTAGATTTAATCGATGGAGGCATCTTCAGGTTTTGGTGTTTAGTCTTACCTTCCTGTGTAAGGTCTGCTTTAAACCACCTGAAATCACAGGAGGTGGATCCTACTGAACAACAATGTTCAGCAAGCTATCATTGGCCTCCATACAATTAACAGAGTTTAAGAAAGTGCTGGCATATGTGCTGGTTTATGACATCACTGTTCCTAAAAGGAACTGTTTCTCATCAATTCAACATTTGGGATTAATTGTGAGGGACGGAGTGGACCCTCAGCAAGTTTGCTGATGATACTAAACTGGGAGGAGTGGCTGAGACACTGGGAGGCTGTGCTGCCATCCAGCGAGATCTGGACGGGCTGGGGAGCTGGGCAAAGGGGAACCTATTGAAGTTCAACAAGGGCAAGTGCAAGGTCCTGCACCTGGGTTGGGGCAATGCCCAGCACAAATACAGGCTGGTGGATTATGGATTGGGAGCAGCCCTGGGGAGAAAGACTTGGGGCTACTGATTGATGAAAAGCTGGACATGAGCCAGCAATGTGCAGGTGCAGCCCAGAAAGCCCCAACTGTGTCCTGGGCTGCATCAAGAGAAGCATGGCCAGCAGGTCAAGGGAGATGATTCACCCTCTCCACTCCTGCGAGACCTCACCTGGAGTGCTGCGTCCAGTTCTGGAGCCCCCAGCACAAGAAGGACATGGAACTGGTGGAGCGAGTTCAGAGGAGGACCATGAAAATGATCAGAGGGCTGGAGCACCTCTTCTATGAGGACAGGCTGAGAAAGTTGGGCTTGTTCAGTCTGGAGAAGAGAAGGCTCTGGGGAGACCTTATTGCAGCCTCCGGTATCTGGAGGGGGCTACAGGAAAGCTGGGAAGGGACTTTTTACAAAGGCCCATAGTAACAGGACAAGGGGTAATGGTGTGAAACTGGAAGAGGGTAGATTTATATTGGAAATAAGAAGGAAATTCTTCACCATGAGGGTGGTGAGACACTGGAACAGGTTTCCCAGAGAAGCTTATTGGAAATTATTGGAAGAACTGAATTATGCTTCAAAAAAACAGGACCCTGATTTATGCTGTAAACTCCAGGATTTTACCTTTCATGAGAGTGGTTTCCATATGCAATCAGCATTGGGCCAAATTTTTGACTAATTTCACTGGAAACACAAATAATTAAGATAATTTCTAGTTTCCAGTAGTCTGGAATGTTTAAAGGTAATGTCCTTTCAGAGCTGCAGATTTTTTGATTTTTTTCTTTTTATTTTTCAACCCCAAAAAGGAGTCAGTAATGCAAAGTACAGAAATGTCACATCTTTCTGAGCACCCTTTTTTGTCAGGGCTAATAGACAACAGAAAAAATACAAAGCCAACAGCTCTGGGAAAACAACGTATGTAATACAGACTCTGCAGACAAAAAAAGACTGCAGTGGCCATCTCAAGTGCCCTGCTGTTATATTTGGAGTTATTTGTGAAATATTTTATGAGTGTGTCCATTGAATCTTTGTCTCAGCATCATTTACTAGACTTAAGAGATGAACACGTCTTTTAAAACGAAAATTAAACATCATAAACAAATGGCTGTAGTAATGACTTCTAGACCAGCAGGGACATTAGCAGAGAGATTTGTTAAATAACGTGCATCTGTCCTTTCTTGCTTTTACCAGTTATCTGAAGTAGGGGCTAAAGAACATATTAATGAATATCCCAGATATATGAAACTGAGGGAGATTACTAATGCAAAAAAAGACATTAAAAAATAGGAAAGAGCTCACCCAGATAAAACAGACGAGGAGAAAGTAAGAAAATGAGATACCATTTATGGTATTTACTCAATCGAAATGAAAAGCTATTCTAATTCACAAGGGGAGAGAAGAATCTCAGACATGAACAATCAAATGGAAAGAATCTTAGGGGACTGTATTTGCAACGCAGGATAGTGACGTAAAATAGCCAGAGCAACAGATAATGAGGCTGGAATAGAGAGATACAATCTTTTCACAGTCACACCTGGAATACCCTGTTCATTTCTTTCTCAGATGAAGAAGGTATGATAAATGGCAGAGAATTCAGTTCAGCGCAGCAAACAGATCCATCAGGGTCCAGGTCTGATTTGTGAGGAAGAATGAAAAGACTTCAAAAAGTATTAAATTAGTTAGATTAAGAGACAAGTACAGCCTGGGAACAAAGGAACAATCTGAAAACACATAAACCCTATAAATAATGTAGATAAAGGGACTTAACTCAAAGCAAACATAAATAAATAGGTGAAACTAAGACAGAAGGAGTTCAGCCTAGATGTCAGCAGGCCCCTTCCTAGCAGCATATCCTATCAGCCTGCACAGTGATCCCATGGGAGACATAATGAAAGAAACTTCACTTGGCCCATTGGAAACATGAGGAAAAACTGTGCAAGAGGAGACAGCCTGGAGTGGGCAGATTTGGCTGCCCAGCTAGAAGTGATTTATATTCTCCTGCCCTCCTTCCTTCAGCCCCTCAGATCTCACCAGAGGGATGTCACAAGGCAGTACCAAGTCCGTTGGCTGCAGAGACTCTGGTCAGTGCTACCCCTACACCCTGCTCATGGCTGGTTAACTGTTTCTTGCTCTTTGTGAGGTGCTTTCAGGTGCCAATGAACCTCCATCCCACCAGAAGTCAGATTTGCCTGCCTTGGTTCTAGTGTTTCCTGGTCACGCAGCGAGTCTGTGCTGGAAGAATGACACCGTTTGTTTTGCCAATCCAGACTGTCCAGAGGATGCTCACAGGATGTCTCAGCCTGGCCAGTACAAGAGCATCAGTGGGGAAGGGTGTCTGTTGGTAATGAGAAGCCCTAACTGGGCAGCTGTGAGGCTGACCATGTCCTTGGGAAGAAGGGCAGCTCTGTGTCCTGTTTCACAAAGCAGAGAGCAGCGGGTGAGATTTGAATGGCAAATGTAGGGAGCCAAGAGTGATGCTGTGGTTCAGCAACCTGGCAGTGTAGAAACTGGAAAAATGTGTGTTAAATTTCTTGTCATTAATGTCCCACTGAGAAGTTAAGCTGTATAGCATGGAAAGTGAGTTGCTGGAAGGTAATATCTGCTCTGTCCACCTCTCTGATCCAAGGGGATATTTCCCTCAAACTCTGGGCCAGCGTTTCAGCACCAGCCCTGCGATAAAGGACGATGTGCTCAATAGCACAGGCAATCCTGCTGCAGGGACAATGTGCCCCAACACACAGTTCCTATTTCCCTACACCAACTTTTCTGTAGCTATTAGCAAAGGATATCGTGTTATTCATTAAACCTTTTATTAGCGTGCTGCTGGCTTTCATTGTCTAACAATACCCACTGTGTTAATGATCATTGAGTGTGATGTTGAATCTGTACGGTGGGAAATAACGCACATAATACAGGCAGGAGGGCAATTGATTGGACAGTTTAATCTACTGGTTTACTCCCCTGCTGCCGTTAGGAAGTCGATATCACCGAGTGAAAACGCCAAGACATCATCCTGTGAGAAATCTTGCCTTCTTCGGTGGGATTTAAAGCAATGAAAAGTAAAGAGGCCATTAAAACAATGCTTATATAGAACTTTCAGGCCCAAATTAGTCACACTATGTTTGCAGTTGGACAGATACTGATTCCAAGCAGTACGTTCCTACAGTAGCACTGAACGGCTTTCAGCTCCATTTGCTGGAGCGAGTAAAATGCAGTGACCTTTCCATGTTTTCACTAGATAAGCCTGAATCAGAATCCCAAACCCAAACACCCCCAAATGGTGGGGACATTTGGATCTGATAGATTAACTAGGTAGTTAGGGATAAGTTTAGATATCTGTGGAGGAGGGAAAAGAAATCTTGCAGTATGTTATAGCCTGCGTAGCTGTAAGAGCTGCATGGGAAGAGCGCGTGTGTGAAAAGAGGAGCGTGACAGCTGAGATAGAGGAGAATGAAGACAAATACATGGGGGAGGGATGAAGTTTTCCAGGCACTGGGAAAGGCACTGTGATGGGCACAAGCCACCTGACCTACTGGAGTGAGATGAGGCCCAAGTGAATGCAGGGCCACCTGGGAGGCAGCTGCAGCAGCACGTCTGCTGTGGTGTGAGAGGCTAAAAACAGCAGCCACAGCTGGGCTGGGTACCTGAAACAACATCTTATCCAGCAAGGGAAAGAGAAGCATTGTCTCAGTGATTTACACCAACCCCTTTCCAGTTCTGTGTTGGCAAACTGGTGGCATAAGTGTGGCTGAGCCACACGAACTACTTGGAAGAGGAGTTATGGTAGAGGAGCTGTGTGAGTCCCGCAGTATCACTTCTGGAGTGCCCCTTTCTCTACTTGGCTTTATGCTAATGGGGAGAAGCTGGAAAGCCGGAACAAAACCCAAAAGGCGAAAGATTAAACGTGACCACAGAGACACATTTCCTACCAAAGCCTCAGAGCTGAAGAGCCACAAAAGACTGAAGTGTTTGTGGCTGTGACTTTCTTGGCATTTGAGAAGTGCAAGCAGCAAGGTTAGCAAAAGCTGGCAAAGCTGACCCCTAAAAACTATGGTTCAGATATTAGGAGGAGAAGTTTCCAGGTGATCAGTTTGCTGGACAGCACTCCAGCAAAACATTACTCTAAGGAAATGGCTAATGTTAGTTTGGGTTCTTTCCACTAACTCACCAAACCATGAAGAAATTCATGAAAGAGAATGCTGAGCAGGAGGAGTGGGTAAAAATGATGAAGTGCTTTGTAGCAACTATGCTTTTCTGAACATTTCTACAACGACCCCAGCCTTTATGTGCTAAGGGGCAGAAATTCCACCGGCAATTGCACATCATCTGCAGTTTGCTATGGAAAACCACCAGGGAAGGCACGTTTCTGTCTTGCAGCGACTGCAGGCAGGGTGCATGTGCCACGGCTGACACCTACACCAGGAGCTGCCGACAGCTGAGGAGCAGCTGGCTTTTCAAGGGAACGCCCTGCACGTTGGGCAGTGGGTGGTGAGTTGTCTCCATCCCTGCTGTCTGTGATGTAGTTGGATAGGATGCCAGGTTGCTGGCAGGCCCAGAAGTTGGTGCTCCCAGGGGACTGGACTTGAAAGGTCTATGTTGGGCAGCATGACTCCGTTTTGCTAAAACAAGAGGAAGGCCAAAAGTCTGAAGCCCTCAGTCCCAACACCGTGTCTAGTGCTGTTTCTTGTCACTAGAGTGGGAAAAAGTTAACACATCTGGATCCCTTTCCCCTTCCTCTTTCCCTTCCCCTTCCTCTTTCCCTTACCCTTCCCTTGCCCCATCCCCTTCCCTCCTTTCCTTTCCTTTCCTTTCCTTTCCTTTCCTTTCCTTTCCTTTCCTTTCCTTTCCTTTCCTTTCCTTTCC
>WUAM01000377.1:1707734-1717952 GCA_024336885.1 Actenoides hombroni | reverse complement strand
CATTACCTCTCATCCTATCCCAGGGCACCACTGACAAGAGCCTGGCCCCTTCTCCTTGACACCCACCCTGCAGAGATCTGTAGACAGATTATTAATAAGATTCCCCTCTCAGGCTTCTCCAGAGAAGAGCTCATAACACATGGACTGTGCTAACCAAGAAGGCTAGAATTAGGATTTAGTATTCTCTTACTTTTGTGGTGGCTTTTAAAATTAGATATTCACAGATTATCTTAATATGCATGTTAAAACATATGTTATGTCTAAGTTATACTGAAAGCTAAGATGATTTTCTCTAAGCTTGTAACTCTGATTTTGACTAACTCTTCTATTACTTTGTCATTGTTTTCAATAAATTACTGAGATGAAAATGCAAGTGGCTAAAACCAACATCCTTCTAGGATGGTCATTCACTGACTAATGGCTTTACTCACAAGAATATTAAGAACGTCTCTGTTTCTTCATAATGTATCAAAAATAACACAAAAGACATCCCCTAGTCTGTATGGATACTGGTAGCACTGCCCCTGGAGCACAGAAGAGACTTAAAATTCCTTTCAAATATTGCACTCCAAGAGGGTAAAATACACACACTCTTTCCCTGCAGGTACGTCCAGCCATGAAGTGTACCAGCTCACTCCTGTCCCTCATCCTCCTCACATTCCCAGATGGTTTAACTGGACACTCTCTCAGTTTATTGCCTAAGTTGGGCTAAGCCAGTTAAATCCTCTTGCAGAGCAAGTTGCCCACTGCCCATCTTCCAGGGATGGCAAGACATGCTGCTCTGGCACTCCTCATCCCCCCACTCCTCCTCCTCCACCAAACTCCCAGCCCCATCAGCTTAGATTTTCCTTTATTTATTGATAGAAACATTATACAATAAATCCTTTTTTCCACGCAATACAGGTTTGGGAAGACTTTGTTTTGGAGACAGAACAGCAGTGAATTTCAAAGCTGCAAAGAGCCTAGAAAATAATTTATCAGCATTAAAAAGTTCAATTTTAAGTCGACATTTTGCTTCAGACATGGCAGTAGGCTTCAAAACAAAAAAGAAAAAAGCAAAGCTGGTAAATTACAAGCTGAAGTGACAACAAGGGAGGAGGTCACCACTTGGGAGAAGACATTTTGAATTTCAATTTGCTAGAAATTTGGGCTAGAAATTGCTAAGTTTCCATGAGAAAGAGAGGGAAGTGGTGTCAAGACTTGGTTTACAACTATGAAAAATTTCAGTTACAGTTGTAGGAGCACCTGACAGAACTCCAGGACTTTTACATGGTCTGCATGTATGATGTATGTAGCATAACACATGTAACACGCTCCAAAGAGAACGCCCCATGTCTCTAAGAGCGCAATCCTAACCAGCTCCCTAAAAAGCAGCTCTGCATTCATTACATGCAGATCTCTGCAATACCGGGCCACTGAACGTCCCAAATTCAGTCTGGATGGGATTGGCACGTACCAGCCTGTCTGCCAAAGCACCTCACACCTCAGAGAATTCACCGTACCTGTTGTTTTCACACTAGCTCAGCCACGACAAACTGCCCAGCGCAGCAGATCGCAGCTCCGCTGCCTCACGGCGCTCGCTCCCATCTGCAGTCTGCTCTGCACTTCTTCCTGTCAGGATTTCTGGAACAAATCTGAACTAGCAGAGGCAGTTTATACTTGGTCTGTACTTTTTGTTGTGCAGTCACCAGTTTTTTGGGATGGTGTTGTCCCAAACCCCAGACTGACTGCATCGTTCAGGGGCAGCCTTTCTTGTGTCACTCACGGAGAAGGCGAATGAAGAAGATGCTTCGTGTCTATTATGACTCCAGTGTAACAGGTTGCTACTGGTCTTACCAACATAGTGGTACCAGCCACAGATCCTGTAGAGAGCAGGTCCATGAAGAAACTGTACCTCGTTGCCAGCTGATTATTTCTTAAAAGCAAAGAGCAGTTCATTTACCAAATAATTAAGGCAAAGATTTGCAAAGTTACTAAGGCTCATATATAAAGTACAGTTATGGAGTCAGCTGGATATATGGCTGCATGCCAGAGGAATGTATGCAAAGGTGTTTCTCTGGGCCCAAAATGACTACTGAGAGACACACACAACTTCAAACACTGAACAAAAACTGTCTGCAACGAGCTGATCTCTTTCCACTCGCTGTCCGAGGAGGAGATCTCCGGGCTGGTGCAGGGACCAGGAGCAAGGTCTGGCCTGCCAGGCAAGAGCCTGACTGGAGAGGGACCGGACACTTCCCTCTGCCTGACTCTGGGAGTACCCCCACCTTGCAGGCTCTCCTGGAACTGCCCGTGCGTGCTCCAGAGCTGCAGTGTCTGGAGCACAGACCTCCCGGGCTGTATTCCTGCTCCCCTTGGGGGGCAGGGACCAGCCTGGCCATGTACAGCTGCTTGAGGGCTTGCAGGCAGCTCAGGGGTGGGTTACCCACCTGCAGCACTAAAACCCACCCCTGCAGGTAGTGCCACTCCAGACACAGAGGTCTGAAGTGAACAGCAATTGCAGTGGGGAGACCTACACTGCACGTGAAGCTGGAACAAGGGAGGTTTAGACTGGACACCAGGAAAAAATTCTTCACAGAAAGAGTGGTGAGAGATTGGAATGGGCTGCCCAGGGAGGGGGTTGAGTGGCCATCCCTGGGTGTGTTTAAGCATCGCTGGGATGTGGTGTTGGGGGACATGGTCTAGGGGTGAGCTTGTAGAGTAGGGTTAGTGGTTGGACCCAAGGGTCTATTCCAACCTGAATGATTCTGTGACCTGTCTTTTGTATTTCTGAAAGCTCTGCAGACCCTCTGCCTTGCAGGAATGTTTTCTGGAGAGGCATTTAACGTGACCTGGTTTGGCTGAGGAGTTATTTCACTCTGTCTGGCAAAACTATTGCTGCCATGTATTCAATTCAGTTTTCCATTAAATGTTTCCTGGGGTGGTTGAAGCCACACTGGTAGTTGGCAGAGGACACCTCTGCTGTCGTGACATCTACTGCAGGGTAGGGAATTAGAAGACCCATAGTCTGCTTTTCACACGCTTGGCCAATAACAGTGCAGGGACAATTCCCCACAATCAGTTCCATACAAGCAACTTCTGAAACAGGTTCAAGTTTTCTACAAAATCTGACTTTGTTTTTCCCAATGGAAAAACCTACTAGGAGTTCAAATGACTAATAAACTACTCACGAATGGGAAGATGTAGCCATTTCAACTCCTGGGATTTTTCTTCCCCTCCTGCATCAAGCAGCAGCACTGCTTCTCTTCTACCAACATTTCTAGCACGTGCTTCAATCAGGCATTTTGATACACACTGCTGCCTACCAGCCATCACAGACTCACAGGGGTCAAGAGTAACACACAATAGTTATTATACAAAATTTAGAATACTTTCAGAATTCATTAGGGAATTAGGCTGTAAGATGTCAGCTAGTTTTCCTAACCCAAACAATGTTGCCTGACAGCACTCTTGCTAATGTCCTAGGTCTGAATATTGACACAGAATGAAGGATTGAAAACCTTCACTAAGACTTGTTAATGTACTTCTTGATTTCCTTATTCTCAAGAGACATTCAGATAGCCATACATCTTCCTAAGAAAGAACATAAAATGTTTAATAGCTTTTGAATTGCACTGAAGCATTCAGCCTGACTAAAGGAAAAATACTGCCTAAATTATCTGAGGAGCCCAGCCCTGGGCTATTCCTCAGTCTGCACACCAGTGTTCTCACTGCTACACCAACTGAAGTTACTAGTTTCCCTCACCCTGAATTTCTACTTTTATGTCTTTCTTACTCCTCTCCATTCCTTCAAAGCCACAGATGCAAGCCAGCATTAACAGCTGTAGACTACTGAAATAGGGTAGTGGTGGTAATAAAATATCCACCCAGTGCTGGGGCAACTCTCTCTCATCTGAGCAGGAGCAGGATGCTGGAGCCTGGTATATGTAATTGCTCCTGTGGAGAAAGCCAAGCTGATGCTTAGAACTGATCTGAATTCAGATCACATCAGAGAACTGCCCCACCTGTGGCACAAGTCCTCAAGCCACAGAGTGAAATGTTTTTCTGACATCTCCTCTTGTAAGTGAACACTAAAAGCTAAGGTTTTTCAAGTCCACTCAGGCTGCCAGTCCTCTCTTGCGCTGGCAATCGTGGGAGCCAAGCTGGGGCTGCTGATCCTCCAGGGTGGCAGAATGGGTAACAGACCCTTAGGCAGATCAAATCAACACTCCCAACTCTTTCCCTATTGTCCTAGTTTCTTGCAGCCTTCACTCCTTCAACATTAAATTGTACTCTGGGCGTTTTCTGGATCTTGTTTCACACAACAGCACCTCTCCCAGCCGGGCTATGGAGCCAGCATCAGGTAACAGCCCTCTGTGCTTTCCTGTGAAAACTCCTCGCTCCTACCCGAGGTGGTTTTGGACAGACCCACGGCCAACAGTCTCACGGGGTAGCATTACACAGCCAGAGCTCTCCACTGGCAGCTCCCACGTCCCTGGGCTGAGATGAGGCTGGGTCCTCCTCAGCACAGGCTCTCCTCCTCTCGCACCATTGCTGTAGGTTCCAACATTTGGCCAGAGCTTTTCTTACTCCCAAGTAGCTTCCATACACTCTTTCCTCCAACTCTAACCTCAGCAATGCTGATTTTACACTTCACTGAAGGGAGATATGCTAATTAAAGCAATCAAAACACTCATTCCTGATTTTGAGACAAACTCCTCTTTGCTGCAGAAGGCAGAGCTAGATAAAAAGACAAACGTTTTCTCTCGCTAGTCTAGATCCCTCCTTAAGGTTGGGGTCCTAAAGGGTGCCAGGATCATCCCTGCTGCACGTGGACTTATCTCCAAACTGGAGTGTTGTTTCTCCAATGCTTTGCACTTTCTTCTTCAGCTGGTCTCAGCTAAACAAGAATCCTCTGCTAGAAAGCATGTCTCTCTTCTCTGTTCTCTTCTGATTTTGTGAGTGCCTCTCCTGACAAGAACAAGGTAAATACTCTTATGCTCCATGACCTACGTCAGGGTTCTAAACTTTTGATCCTGTCTGAAGTAGAAAAAAGCTGCATCTTAACATTCTCAGTTCATTTCACACTTTTTATGGAAACTGCAAGTGAAGCCTATTTAGTTTTAAAGTAAATTGAGAAAATAAAGATCTATTTTAACAGCACTCTCTTAATTCTAGTGACATACAGACTTTTAATTGCCTACCCTTGCTCTTAAGTATTAGAGCTGTTAGAGCTTAAGCATCATATAAACTTACACTTAAGCCACGTAGCACTGAGGTAGGAAAACTCATTAGGAAAAAAATGGTATTGATGACTTTGTTGTTAATGAATTATCTAAGACACTAGCATTCAAATCTGTTACTGCAAACACTTAGAATAGGAGAAGTTGATGCTACTTTTCACTTTTCTAAAGATACTTCTCTTTCTCATCTCAGCTGCATAACCATTATGTCCTGCAATAGGTAAAACCTCAGCCTCACATATAATTCAAGTTCTATTACCTGCATACAGAGAGACACCCGGGCTGGATAATATGATAGTATTGTATCAAAACCACTGCTAGAGGTTTTCACAGCAGACAGTAAAAGAAACTGATGGCAGAGGGTCATTCTAGCCAGGCTGTGTTTCAAAGCATTTTCAAGCTTCCCATCTGACGTGCTCGAACACAAACAGGTACTGCAAACCAGCACTCTGTCCGAAAAGCAGGCTGGGGCCACCATCACCACGGGGCCACCACCATCACAGAACCTTTCTTTAAACACAGCCAGGGACGGTGACTCCACCACCTCCCTGGGCATCTCATTCCAATGGCTGATCAGCCTCTCTGTCAGGAAGGGCTTCCTGATATCCAACCATGCCCTTCATTGATTTGAATCTTCCATATTATGGAGGGAAATGTGAAGATACCACACAATCATGATAAAGTGTCTCCTACAAGTTCAAAGTACCACTGCTCAGCTCTATAGTGAACAATGAAAGAAACCTATTTATAGAACTGTAACATCTTACATTATCCTTAATGTAAAATTTATTAGATTTGGGTGACAGTCAAAGTGGAGAATACCTCACTTATCATACCACCAAATGCTAAAGAAACTTGGCAAAGAAGCAACTTCATATCCATATGGACAGAGACTTTGGAAAAAATCTCTTCGAAAATGGAAAGAAGGTTAAAAAAAATCAACTGCTCTTTATATTTGATACGTTTGATTTGAAAAAACCCCTCATGTTTTGTGGATATGAATGTCACTGAGAAACAATTTATTCAAGCTGTTTAAGAAGACTGTACAAGAAGTGTAGATGATATCTCTAGAAAGGACCAGGAGAAACCAGCAAAAACCAGTCAGTCCCCATGAAACTTCAGCTATGGCACCTCGAATCATAGAATGGGGGGGTTGGAAGGGACCTCTGGAGATGGAGCCCAACCCTCCTGCCAGAGCAGGGTCACCCAGGGCAGGCCACAGAGGAAGATACACCTACCATGTAAGATTTATTAAAACCCTCCAGGTATGAAGTTTATAGGGATCCAACCCCCATCAGCACCGCAGCAGCCGGCAGCACCCTCGCGCACGCTCCCGCTGTCGTCGGCAGGGCAGAAGCAGCCCCTGGAGAGCCTGCAAGCACTGGCCCAGCTCTCCTGGGACACGTGCCACGGGCAGAGTGTGGGGAACTACAACTCTTGGCATTTTAGGACTGTGGAAGTGTCCCAGCTGCTACGCCAGGCTCTAGGGCACGGCAGCAGGGTGAAGCTGGCTGCTGCTCACGCTCATTCTGCCTCAGGCTTTGCCTGGGTGAGCCAGAGAAGTTCCAGCTCGCTTCCCAAAGCCTCGAGCAGGGTGAGTGTCTCTGTTTTAGAGGAGAAAAAAAAAACCCAAACTGCAATGGAAACTTCGCAGCTTGACATTTTCAACAAACATGCACAAGCTGTGTACTTGCTCCTTGTAGCAAACACTGAGAAACACAACACCCTTTCAGTCTCATGATCTAAATGTGAACCAGCACCTTGGTTAATTTTAGCTCGAGTTAATAGCCTGAATGTGTGAAAGTTTACACTCTCACTGTTCTCTCCTGTGACTTTTTCCTTATCCAGTTAAGGATCGGAGGCTTTCCAAAATGCATGTTCCTCTTTAATTAACAGATAGTGTAGTAGGCCTTTGCAATAACTCACCAGTTGGCAGCTCAGGGTATTTCAGAGCCTCTAAGCAGCAGCTATGAAGTGAATGATGTCCTTCTGCCATCTCTCCTGGAGCAGACTTTACACCTACTGGCTGCAGCACGTATATCGACCATGTACACGTGTCTGGATTCACAGAACAAGGCCCTTCCTCTTTAACAGCTGAGTAGCATACCTTTGTTTCCCTACTGATTTATGCACCTCTGAACATACAGCAGACCTAGTTAGGCCTTTTCTTTCCTCAGGAATCTTTCAGTCATTACCAGAGTTTTGATTTTGCTGTAAATGGGGAAGGAACCAGTTTGAGTATCTCAGCAGCCCCTTGCACAGGGAAATCCCATTCTCCTTTCTTTGCATGTTACTGATTTTGCCACAGGAAAACTATTTTATCAAGGAGAAAGAAAAACAAGCAGGCTACAAATAGAAGAAAGAGACCTGTAGAATTTCATGCGAATGTACAGCAAGAAGATATCTATACATATAGGAACAAATAAAAATTGTTTCTCCATTTTGATGTGAATTTTAAATCTAGTGCAGAAACCAGACAACTGGAATTTCAGAGAATGGCATTTGAAAAGCTTTACTGAAGAATTTTCCAGGTTCTTCTGACACAGAACTCCCATTCAAATGGATTTTTGTTGATGTTTCAAAAGCAAAAGTTTGAGGCGAGGCGTTGTAGGAGCCCGACTGTTAATGTCTCAAACCTCACGTGGTGATAAGGTCTGAGGAGAGAATGAGCAAGGCCTGTCTGGAGAGAAGAGGTGTGGATGGCTCTGCCATCCTCCCTGGCTGCTCACAGAGGTAAGTTCTGCAGGACGGGGTCTCTTAGGAGTTAATTTCTTAGCTAACCCCTGTGACTGCACCAAGGAGAGGGCTACTGCAGACACCACACTAGAAGGAGCTCACGCAAACAAGCACTGCCTCTCTACACCTCCTGTGAACATTGGCCATGCCACCCAACCCCAAGTGTCTAAAGGGCCAGGAATATATGGATCTGGGTGCACCCACCACCCAGGAACTCAAGATTTGGACTGATCCCATCAGACATCGCTGGCTCCAAGGGTGGTGGTATCTTACTTTCTATCTTTGTCTCCTGCTCTCTTTTCCTCTTGCTACTCATTTTCCTTTCTTCTCCTTGACAGATGTTACCTACTCGTGCCTTAAAGTAGTTGGCAAGAAGATAATGTGTAAGCCAGAACACCTTTATCCGCACCGTTTGTGGAGTGTTCTCAGGGAAAACCAAGAAATCAGTTTGTATTGTTCCCCAGAGTCACTGTCCTGGCTCTGCCAGCTCTGCAGCCCTGCTGTGCAGGGACAGCCTCTTTCAGGGGATCATAACCACCCCGGGACCGGGACTAGACAGCTGTCAAAGAGCAGCTCTGGACCAGTCTGTGTTTCATGGGAACATTTCCATTATGGAGCAGTAACTCATGCCAGAAGAATAGGATGGAGAGGTAGAAATTTAGGGGACGTAACACACGACAGCCCATTTGCCAGAATCCTCAGTCCCTTGCAAAACTGACTTTGTTACTGCAAACTCTGGATGGCAAAAGCAGCTGCTTTTCATCCACTTGTCACACTAAAATACTTGCAAAGCTAGGCTAGTACTGTAAATACTACACATTTCCCATGCCTTTTTCCTTGAATTATATTATACATGTTACATAACAGCAAGGATAAAAAGATAATGTAATTTAATCTTATTTTTTAAATAGAAGGGGATTAGAGGAAAAAAAAAAATTACCCTGTCATTCTAAGACTTGTATCACTCCTAAAACTCACTGACTCTGTGCTTCCCATGGCAGCACGGGCAGGGACATGTTGGAGGTCTAGTCATATTCACACTTCCATTACTCCACTGGTACCCTACCTTCTGGGTAATAGCAAATCTACACCTAGAGTTCCTGCTTTCCACAGGATTAAGAGCGTGCTTTGTGTGAAAAAGAAATGCACAAATATGAGTAGCAGCCAGCTCTGCAGGAGTTGGAGTTTTGCATCTACAATGTTTTCATCCTATTTTCATGGAAAAACATTATATTTCTTCCTTAAAAAGGGACTGGGAAAAATCTGAGATAGCTTAAGGGGAAAAAAAATAAAAGTACAGTTTGAATTGCTATGTGTTTCCTCTTATTGGTTCCTCTCTAGTGACCAGTATTCTTTTTGCTGCTTCGCTTTTGAAGATCAGTGAAGTCTACACATTTCTCCCACTTGTCAAATAAACGCTAAGTGCCTTCATCTGAAACACTTCAGGAGGCACAAATGTGCAGCAGAAAAAGGTAAAATAATCTCCCCTGAATATTCCAGAAGGAATCCGTAAAGAATTTCGTATAGTTTTTACCTCCCTCACAGAATCCTAGCATAAATTTATAACACAGGTTAAAGAAAACCAAAGTTAATGGCTGTCAACGTTGTTGTTTAATCTCTTCATTTACCACAGAAGAAAACTACGTCGCCATCAAGAATCACTGCAGAAGAAAACTGAAGTCATGCTTCCCAAAGAGCTGCAAGCACAACGCTCGCTTAATCATGCAACGTACCTGTCTTAAACCCCCTGGTTTTCATACTGCTTATCAATTTATTCTTAAGCACTGGATAGATGCACAAAGCATTTAAGATTATATTCCAGACAAGCACACAAACTGTGTTTTAATAACAATACACAGTTCCCTACAACATTCACTGGGGTAAAACTGCCTAGGTCAAGAGCAGCACAGATCTTTCCATCAGACCCAGGTTTATCCCTCGTAACTGATACCTGGGTTTTGGGGAGAGGTCCCCAGTTCCTTCCCCTACTTGTATTTTTATTTTCTAAATAATTGGTTAAATTCTAAATAATTGGTTAAGAGAAGAAACTATGATTAGATATCTTAAAAGCTGATCTCTTTGTATTAATATCTGGCATTTTCACTACAAAAACTATTCCCTTCAAAATGTTTTCTTGTCACCACATAAACAAATCAGCAATCATCTAAAATTTCTTCTTACGGTGCATGTTGTTTAATTTTATTTTTTTTTTTGGTGCATGGGTCATAGGTTTATGTTTATGATGTGTATTTAATATTAG
>WUAM01000377.1:1687268-1699373 GCA_024336885.1 Actenoides hombroni | reverse complement strand
TGGCCTTCCTGGCCACAAGGGCCCATTGCTGGCTCATGGTCACCCTGCTGCCCACCAGGACCCCCAGGTCCCTTTCCCCTACACTGCTTTCCAAGAGGTCAGTCCCCAGCCTATACTGGTACCTGGGGTTGTTCTTGCCCAGCTGCCAGACTCTACACTTGCCCTTGTTATATTTTGTTTAATTTCTCCCTCTCCAACTCTCCAAGTGATTCAGAAGGAAAAAAAGCAAATAGTTTCTTTGATAAGATAGCTTAAAAATGAGTATTTATAAATTCTGTAATAGCTTTAAATTAATTATAGAATAACTCAGCATTTTCTGAGGAAAAATGATGATGCTCAGTCTCATTAATGAGAGAATACAGAACTCTCCATCCTTCTGGTCACGTTGTTAGAGCACTAGTACCATCAGACACAGACAGACAAGCAGTTACCTAACAGACAAATGGCAGCTGAAAACAAGGAAAAGCTTTAAACAATATAAATAGAGGGGAATCTTCCCAATTTCAGCAGCCTACTGTTGGCTGCATGTCTACGGAGCAATGCATTCCAAAATTTAAAGGTGAAATTCTTTCAGGTAGTTGAGATGATTGCTTGTCTCTGTTTTACACAGGTACAGTGTAACCCTCCATCATCAACATCAAATTCTAGAGGCAATATTTTGGTGAAAATATGCAAGCAAACTGAACTATTGGAATGCCATAAGTCTGTATTTTTTTTCTACAGTAGAAGTCTTCAAAGGGTCCTTCAAAAGAAGAACTTGCTTTGCAGACTGCAGTGTTATTTATACTCACAAATGAAGCACAACCTATTATATATATAATTTGTGAGCCCACAGAGTGAGAATTTGTAGAAATATGTTTACAGTGCAATGATGTGATTGGTATCTTTAAAAAAGAAAAAAAAAAAGATATCTAGTTTAAAGATAGTAAGTGGGGTGATAAACAGAAGCATGCTGGCAAGTAGATGCAATTTTAAGAGTAACATTTCCAGCTCTTGATTCCTCCCCTGCATTTTTCAATTCCCTGCTGATAATTATAAAATGCTTCCAACATGCTGTTCTAACAGTTGAGTTTGTCAGTGGCTTCTCCAGACATGTGCAGTTACATTCTAATACTGTTTAACTTTTTTGCACAGATCAACAAGGAAAGACAGGCTTAGAGTAACTCACCAGCACTTACTGAAGCTTTATCATACAGATTGCTACGGGGAAGTCATCGCTGAAGAGCTCAGACAGCATTTCACTGCAAACCTACTTTTCATGAAACAAAGCTACTCAGATGGAACAAAGCATGGGCAAGAACCACATTTTTCAAGTATAGTTATCCTTTGCATGGTTTGCTCTTTAAAACCAACTTTTTTTGTGCCTTAAAACAGACAAATACCACCACGGGGTTAGATTTACCTTATCAGGTGTAGACATCCAAAGTCAGTGAAAAACCATCTCCTCAAACTATTTTTCTCCAAGGAGGGGGGGCAGACAGAATGACTGGTTCACATACACATACATTTGGAGACATCAATTTTATCAGGAATGTGAGAGAGAGGATAAAATAAAAAGCTAAGAATCAACCTGAACAGCATATTTGAAACAAAATTATCAACTACGAAAAGAAATAATTTTCTTACAGCTTAAAGAATGTGGTTAAATGTTGATAGGATGTGCTCCAGTTGCCTAAAGCAACCATAATGATCCTCTGAAGGTGGTGACGAATCAGATCCTAACCTAATCAAAGGTTACTGTTAAAGGACTCCTGGTTTTTAGGATAGGTCTTTACCTTTAGAATCTTAACTCTTGGGAGTAACAGACACACTTGGAACTTTGCCGTATTTGAACAGTTCTCAAGAGGGGCTGAAAAAGGTAGATCCTTGATAGATATGGAACATGCCACCTGAGATCCAGTGCTCCAAAATCAAGGGTTACCAGTGCTCCAAAATCAAGGGTTACCAAGCCATGACCAGTTTTTTCCAGTACTGGAAAGCTACTGAGGTGGGTTTGTTTTTTTTTTTTTTTCCCAAGGTTTTTTTTGTGTGTTTCCTTTTTTTAAACTTTCTCCCTCCCAGCTTAAATGGCTGAATCTTTTTTTTTTACTTAATTTTTCCAAAAGCAACAAAGTATGAAGCAGAGTAACTCAGAGTTATTTTAGCTCTAGCAGTTTGTCTGGCAAAGTGACAAGCCAGGAAAATAGAGTTATGCAAGAAGCAACTGTCAGACAACTTAATGCTACTGATCCCACCTATTAAACGCTTACCTGAAGATCATTTCTGCAAAGACAAAAGCCTTCCACTGTTAACTGCTCACCTGCTAAAGCCTCTCTTCTGCCCACTTTGCTTTACAGCCCTTTAAAGCTAAGTCAGTCCAGAAGGACTTTGAATGGAACAGGCTCGTAGGTACTACAGCAGTGTGAACACTAGTTGGTACCAAAGCAAAAAGTTTGGGTCAGATAAGTATTAGACATATGTGCCCCATGTGAAAAAAATTTTGACCAGGCTGCAGTTTAATAATTCTGCAGGAACCCTTTGTTGCCTTCTTCCTCACATCTCTGGAATAGATTTTCACAAGCCAACTGCGTGCACATGAGCAGTTAGCTTCATATCCCCAAGTATTTCATTACAACCCTAGATAAAGGTAATTAAAAATATTCTGATTCTAATGTGTTAGTGAAACAGTGTGAACAAGTGGAGTACAAATAATTTCAAGCTCAAGTTTTCTTTGAGAAAATGTATATAAACTCCAAAATATTTCTGTGCTAAGAAAAAAAGCCATAGTATCAACAATTGGACACTCATTTCCTCTGTGGTTTTGATTTTGTTTAATTTAAGAATCTATCAGTGACTTTTCACTTTTGTTTTTTTTCCTTATTTATTCAATCCTCTGGAACCAGGATCTACAATTTTTAAGCTGGCAAACAGTAAAAATGAGTTGTTGCTTCAACATTGTAGTGAGGGTAGAGCATTTGGGACTAGAAATGTTAAAGAAAAAGGAAAAATCACCTTTGGAAAATACAGATTTATATAACTAAAATGGTTTCAAAAAGCTGTTATTGCCCCAGCATTGACTTTGTTGTGCAGAAATTGTGGATAAGAAGAGAGCTTTCAAGTAAAAAAGCTTCCTAAACAGGAACTTAACTTTAATGATATTTAAGTACAGGAGCAAACTATGCTTTTCATTCCCAGAGCCCCCTGCCTTCTGAGATTCTTCACCAAAATCAGTTCCCAGCAGAAGTGCCATTCCAATTGTGCAGAACAGCCAGCTCATGTCGAACAGCGCGCTGTGCTGCCAACGGGAGCACTTGGCTTTAGAAGCTGATCCTGGATTTCAGCCTGAAGCATTTCACCTTTGCTTCTGGGGGAAAAAAAAACCCAGCTAACTGAAGCTGCCATCATTTTCTGATTGCTTCCGTGTACTACATACAAAGAGTTTGTTTACTTCCAAGCTGTTAGAAATGCAAAGATGTCAGGCATTTGGGCATAGCCTGAGCCTGTTGTAACTATCCTTCTATCAGGTAACATCTGTAGCAGCTGGATACAACTAAAGACAAAGAATCGTCACTTTGGAAGTTGAGTTCAATCAACTTGGGGAAAAAGGAAGTTGGTGGAAGTTTCAGTTCTTACTGACTCAAATTACCCTCTCTTGAGCAGCCACTTAACTCTTCAGAAGAACACTGGACAGGCTTGAAACACGCTGGCTAGTTCAGCTGTTGTACTTCCTGTATCAGCTAAGGTTTAAACCCAAGAAAAAAGTACTTGTGTTAACCTTTTTAATCAGAATTTTCTGTTAGAGTAAACAAATCTTAATCGGAGTCTCTCATCACCTGAAGCATGCTGTTCTCTCCCAGACATTGAACTTAGAAGGTCGAATTAGTCTGATTTCTTACAAATTCAGTCTAATCATAGTAACAGTTACAGACAGAAATTCGGGCTGTTCGCTGTGAAATAAACTTTTCCCAACAACATGAAACTTCAGAAATGTAACTATCTACAAAATTGGAGCCATCACATCACCTGTCTTGAGCTTCCTTTCCTGGCTCCACCTTAAGAACAGCGATTTCCAGGCAAGCCCCTTCAAGCTGACAAATGCCACCTATCACTGCAAATTCTTAAAGCAAACCAGCTTTTCCCACAACTGGGAGAGGAGGTGGTTGCCTGTCAAGGATCTTTAATTTTGGAGTGTTTAAGTCTGTTTTTTCCCTACTTGATGGCTATTTATTATCTGCACAGGCTGAGTGGCTTTCCTCTAGTGGGGAGACATACTGAACCTCACTAGAGTGAGATGCTCATTAAAATGTGTAGTATGAAAAGTAGGAAAGCTATTTATTTCCCAAATTACATCAAGGAACGAAGCGTAATGAGCTTCTACTCCCAGCAAACGTATGTTGTTTGATTAAGGATTCATGATCTCATTGCCAATATAAATCAATGCACTGTATTTGCTTTCTGAAGCTTTCCAAAGCTTTCCATCGATCTTAATTCCATGCAGAGATCTTAAACCAAGCAAACTGCAAGATTCAACCTGATGCACCAACGCTTGAGTGAAATGCTGCTTCTGCAACACAAAGGGATAAGTAGTTTTGAGGGAACACCATCCTAGAGACGAGATGTTTCCCTTTGTAATCCCACAGCCATTGACATGTCAGGCCCACAGACAAAACCACAGCTCAGTTTTAGAAATGGGCTGATGCTCCAGTTTGGCCCCATTCCAATAATTAATGCCAGTTCTTACAGAGGGAGATCTGAACAGGAGACTTGCAAAAGGACCTCGCTATTATGCATGACTAAACTCTACTGCTCCAGAAGCTTAAGTAGTTCAGAATAACCATACATCAGAAAGTTTAAGATTAAACGTCTGAAGCAATTACTTTGGAAAAAGATATATCAATGAAAGCAACATAAATTAAGTTTTTCTCAGAAAATCAAAAAGTTTTCCAATTACCTACAATGGCAAGTAATAAGTTTACTTCAGGATTTCTTCGCTGAGGAATTAAACATCATGATTTCTTGAACAGCCACATACAGAAGTACCAACCCTCTTCTAATTTTGCAGGTAGTGTCCCTTTAAGGGATGTCCCTTCCAGGGAAGGCTCTACTTCTACTTCAAGGGAAAGGAGCTAATGAAAGTTTTAATTCTTAAAATTAACTTCAGAGAAGGTGAGAACACACCGTGTTCCATCTGCGGTGACCCTACAGAGAAGCTCTTTATCAGACAGACTGCTTGGCAATTGCTGATGCAGCAGGTGATCCAGGGGGCAGGAAAGGATGACTTTAAACCATCCGTATTTCCAAATTTAGATCTTCATCTTTGCAATATAGAAAAGATCAAATCAACAGTATACTTGCACCATTTAGAGAGGAATGATGAAAGCTTATATAGTGTATAACTGTATATAACATATATAACTGTATAAATACTAAGACTTTAGTTGTGAAACAATGTAATGAGTTGCTTGAATAAGAAGCCAGAAGACCACATTTTTTTTTTTGTAAAGTGCTTCAATTTCTACAATTAGCTTGTCAGCTATATTAGAGATATACTGTTGGCTACTGAGGGCACTTTCAGGAAGACTTTGATCATATACCAGTTAGTTCCTTAATATATTAAATACATTGTCACTAAATTTTTTTATTATTATTATTTTTTTAAAAAATCCAGATGACTATGAATAACAAATGCAAGGTATTCTGACAGCCTGGGAGGCATTGAGCTATAAAAACTTAGGTCCCAAGATTCTCAACACTGAGTGTCTCAAGACTGGGAACTGGAAGAAAGTTCTAGTGACACTGAATAGACTGGTTCAGTTAGGAGACAAAGATGTCATCAACAAAAGTTTGCACCAGAGCTTGTAGCAGTTTTCTAGCAGGAAGCAAGAAAGCAAAACTACAATTTCTGTCTTCTAGCAGAGTGGCTGTTGAAAGGAAGCACCATTAGATTTGAGAGAAAAGAAATAAGGTCATAGAACCGAAATATCACCATTCCTTTTAAGAGTCTTGTAAATGGGCACAGAAAAGACAGGTGAGAGATTTCTGAGACTGAGATAGTTTTCCTCGACTATGAACTCATGAGCCTTTTCTAGAGACAGTTGTAGTTTTACCTTACCTGATGAATTCTGTAACACAGCTGTACTTCAAATTGAACACAATTCTTATTTAAGCCAACAAAGGACAGATTGACAAAACCTGCTTTGGAAGAACTCAAAGGACAGCTCCAATATACAGACTCTTTCTGATCAGACAGACAAAAAGGAGTCACTTTGCTTTAGTTCAACCAGCATTCAAAGACTTAGTCTACGTAGAGTTTCAGAGACTGAAGGCTCCTTGAAAGACTTCAGATCAATACCACTCTGTAGTAAAGTAACTTAAAAAGGGTTTTTTTTCTTGAATTTAATATGGAAGTGTGAGTAGAAACTCACAATGTGAATATTCAAAATCAGAAGGCATTTCAGATGCTTTGAAAATAAAGTATGAGCATATTAAAGTACTATTTCATAGAAATCTTTCGTAATAATTTACCCCTTTGTTCTTAAAATTACCCTTTCTCCATCAAGAAAAAATATAATCTACTCAGGATTATTACTTAGAAATTTTGCTGAAGAAAACATTTCACCGAGTTATACCTTTGTAAAGGAAGTTGAAATCCTGCAAGCAAAATTTTGTTGCTAATAGATTAGATATCACTTCTAGTTACTACATTTCTTCTCACTAGTTATTCAGAAGAGAATATTTCCTTCTTAAGATGAAAAACACATCTGAACACAAGTACTGAAATTTCCATTCCAAAGTGAAGACATTCTTGGCAGATCAACCATTAGCACTTACATGAGATTTATACAAGGTGAAGTTACCAAGACTGGAACTAAAAACTGTAAAAGCACTGGCCTTGGCACTGTGAATTGAGAGCATTCAGAAAGGAGTTTATTAAAAAAAACAAAACAACAAACAAAAAAACCCCCAAAAACCCAAAGTGCACTGGGAACCTGAACAAAACCTATGAAAAAAATGAAATGAAAAAAATCCATCCAGATCTTCACTGAGTACATGATCAAACCTCTCTGAGGTACATGAAGTCTAAAAGTTAACTGCTTTACAAGAGCTAAAGACAGAAGTGTGGTTGATAAGTGTACTTCAAATAACCACCACACTTTCTAGCTGTAACCTTAATGACAATTAAAAAAAATAAAAATCCACTCAGACTTCACTGCATCACTGCATCACCCCATTTCAGGTTTGCAGCCTCCCTCCTTCACTCACTCCTTGGGGAAGGTCTCATGTTGGGGGTCAAGCTGTGCAAACACCAGAACAAAAAGCCCACCCACCACCCTACACCAGAAAACTGCCCTTTACCAGCCCCAGGGCTGCAAGTGCTCAGGGAGGAGCTGTGAACTGTCCTTAGGGCTGAGGGAGGGATGCCAAACCAGCCAAGGGCTTCAGAGACATAACACCTGCAAGTTTTGAGTAGTCTCAACACCCAACTAGTCCTTCCCCAAAGGAGCAGCTGCTATTGACGCTATGAAAACTACTATTACAGCACAGGTAAATGAATGACATCCTGTTTTACAGCAGTGTCACTGCTGGGCTCATTTCCCACTGTTTGAAGTGCCCTTTGCTTGGACCACCCTTGCTCAGGCACAGGTGAGGCATGCAGAAAGGTGCTGGGTACCAGGGTGTTTGCAGCACCAGCCTTCCTTCAAAAATCTGAAGGTTCCCATCATGTTCTGGCAACAACTTCGAAATATGCAAGTTTAAGATGATGGGGGGGTGGGGAAATATGAGAACTGCAAATGTGTTCACTTCAGTTTCTGTGGAGCCAGAGTGAAATCAAAATACACTTGAAAAATAAAGACTGACTACTTAAAGCTTGAAATATCTCAGCTAATTAGATACCTCTTGTTGCAAGGTGAGGACAGTGGCTAAACATTCACTTCTCTTAATTTCTATTTGTACATCTCAAAAGCTTTTTCACATTATGAACAATTAAATTGTTACTAATACTTACTAAAAAACACCGGTGTGCTTTTACGATTTATAATTCCTTATTCAGAACTTACAGCAATAAATTTACTGTGGGACATTCCTCAAGAGGAATTTCATTCTAAAGAGAAAATATTAGGAGAAGTGTGAGGGGGCTGAAGTCCAGCTCCTGCTGAAGTCAGGCTCTCGTTTGTGTCAATAGCTGGATCAGAGCTCTAAGGAGCAGTTTTTATTTTAAAAAATTACATAAGGATCTCAGGAAAAAACAACCCTGATCTGCACAGAGATCAAGAAAATTTTAGAATAAAAATCTTGCATATCTCCTTTAGAAGAAACTGGTAAATTTAAATTCCTGAGCAGAAAACCATCTCACCAGCCTCACTTTTATGGATGTCCCATAAAAAAACTATCTAAAAAATTCAATATGAAAAAAACATAGCTTTCCGAATCCATGCTTTATTTTACTTGTAGAGTAACACCACAGAGGATGTTGTCCTGTATCTGATTCCAGATCAAAGACTGCTTTAAAGCAAGCTCAGTTCAGTGGTCTTCAGTTCTTTCAAAACAGGCAATATCCTGGTTCTTGACAGACACTTACTGTGAGCATTTCCTCCTTAGATCGATCCCCAACCACTGCAGAGGGGAGCAAAACAGTTTCACAGAGCTGCAAAAGAAGTTACCTACATACAGAGGTTGCCAACGACATCAAGACTGCAATTTCAGAAAGTGCTGAGCAATGCACAGACACCAGGAAACATCATCAGCACTTCTTTTTACACGTGAACAACTCATACCTGGGTACGCTGCCCGTTAAGCTTCTTGCACTTGATGATGATGACGACGATGACGATCCGGGTCTCTGATCGGTTTTCATTCCCAGAGTCTCTGTTGCACTGATCTGAGGTTTTTCACCTTCATCTTCTGGCTTTTTTTTTTCACTATCACTTTCATCACTGCCTTCTCCTAAGATGTCATCCACCTGCCAAAGAGCAGAGAGTCAGTGTATCCTCTGACAGGCTGTTCTACACCAGTCTTGCAACTTCTCCTTGACCTTCTCCTTCTAAATGCAAATTAAACCACAAATGTCTTCAACACAGCTCCTGTAATAGCAACATTCTATTCAAATTAAATACATTTTTCTCCATGATTACCTTTAGATATACTCACATACCTGATACAGTCACATCTGAAGGTGTTTGTACTTTACTGTAACAACATGAGCAGCTGCAAACAAAAAACTATTACGCAGAAAGTGCTGCCTGGTGCAATTAAAGGGGTACATGTTTCATACTACTGTAACATAAAAAGAACACACAGCAAGTTTTATACTATTGCATCAAATCACCTGGGCAAGGCATATTAAAATCTCTAGCCAATAAGGATCCTTATGTAACTTTAAAGAAGTGCATTCCTAAATAATACACTATGAAAGGAATGGAACTGAGAACTGTTCTAACCAGATTGTCCACCTATGCTAATTAAAATCTATCAAAACCTTTACACATTTCATTAAATAATTGTTTGGCCTTTGCTTCTGAAAAGTTAGCATGGGATTTGATACTCCTCTCAGAACATGCTGATTTGCTCTGACAGGTCTGGAATTGCTGAAAAAGTTATTAAAAGCATATCATATTCATGAGCTACTCTGCTGAGCTTCAAAAGGTTATATTCTCTTTGAGTCAGCATTCAATCTTCAGAAAGAGATGAAAACCTGGGAATACATAGGTGAAGATCCCACAGTATCTCTAGTTTTTGTGAATAGCAGAGGACATGGAAAAATTCTAGTTATTTATCTATTGCTATCTAAGACTTTCCTAATAGCTTATCTCAGCATAGGTTAAAATCTGCTTCCCAACTACTCTCTGCTCTCACTAATGCCACACGTGCTTAATTAAGAAGAAAAACTCCGTATGTGAACATGAACAAAAAGATTTTACACTGTGCATCCACTAATAATTAATTACACTAATAATCCCAAAAGCTACAAGAAAACTGTAAGAAAGCCACTTATATCTGGTCCCTCAAACTCACCTCTAATTTCTTCGCTTACCACGATGTGCATGGAAGGAAAGTCAAAGCTGCCCCGTTTATCAAACGACAGGCAGATTTACACCTTACCAGTACTCTGCTGGAAATATGGCAGAGGTAAATGAAATGCCTTTCGTCAGAGACATGGAACTCGATGGAGAGCTTGCAAGCAGGGAGGGAGAGGAAACAGAAAATACAAGTTTGGTAACAGGCAAAGGCCTATTCCATTTCTTTGAGGGAAAAGGCCTATGACACAAGATGACGAAGGTTCTCCAGAGGCAATTTCACCAAGCACAGAAGTGTCTCCTATCACACTCCTGTTGACTTCAGAAGGATGAAATATCACAAAATATGGTTGGAAAAGACTTTTCAGATCATCAAGTTCAAGTTACCTAACTTTACCAGGGCCACTACTGCACCATATCCTTGAGCACCACTTCTAGACAGCTTTGAAATACATCCAGGGATGGTGATCCAACCACTTCCCTGGGCAGCCTGATCCAGTCTGCGATAACACTTTTCGTAGAGATGTTTTTCCTGATGTCCAACCTAAACCTCCCCTAGTGCAACTTAATGCCATTTCCTCTTGTCCTATCAGTCATGACTTGTGAGAAGAGACCAACACCCACCTCTGCACAGCCTCCTTTCAGGTAGCTGTAGAGAGAGATAAGGTCTCCCTTCAGCCTCCTTCATACTAACCAACCCCAGCTCCCTCAGTCGCTCCTCATAAGACTGACTCTCCAGACCCTTCCCTAGCTCTGTTGCCCTTCTCTGGCCCCCCTCCAGCACCTCAATGTCTTTCTTGTACTGCAGCACCCAGAACTGAACCCAGTGCTCAAGGTGTGGCCTCCCCAGTGCCCAGTACAGGGGCACAATCACCTCCCTGGTCCTGCTGGCCACACTATTTGTGATCCAGGCCAGGATGCCATTGGCCTTCCTGGCCCCCTGGGCACACTGCTGGCTCCTGTTCAGCCGGGTGTCCACCAGCACCCCCAGGCCCCTCTCTTCCTGGCAGCTCTCCAGCCACTCCTCCCCAAGCCCGGAGCGTTGCACAGGGTTGTTATGTGGCGTTTGTCTTCAGTCCTCTGCTAAACAGAAGGATTTAGGAGATTTGTTATCTTTCTGTAAGCTTCACTTAGCTAGTCCTGTTTGAGGATAGTAGCAAATCCTTTTTCTTCCTTATCTTGTGCTACCTTCCACTGAGGATTCTGCCAATCTATATCCGTATAAAAGAGAACTTATGTAGAAGAAATAATAATACAAAAAGTAAGTAGCACTTCAAAACATCCTAAAATAATTTTGGGGAGAGTTGACAGCATAAGGGAAAGTAAGGACAGCTTGTTACAAAGTGTACTTATGAAAGACAATTTCATTAAATACGTGATTGTTTCAGGAGATCTACAACTCAAGCTTTCAAACTGGATTTAAAAATGCAGGCAATACTATCCCTTGGTGAAATGACTTCTATATAAAATGAAAAGTAACTTTCAAGCTTTTAGACCTACAATTTAAGCTGGTTTTTTTTTTTTTCCACTGGCCCTTGTGTTAGTACATTTTTACTGCCTGAAATACTGTTACTAATGCCTCCCTCGCTGCGAAAGCTGTAAAGACATCATGAGAAACAAACCACACACCAGTTTAGTGCATCTAAGCATAGATGACAGTTTCAGGTAGGAACTGTAGGAATTGTTGGGTCAAATCAAATTACATCAATCCAAAAATGCTTTTCCCTTGACCAGAAGTTGTCATATGCATGGAAAGCAAGAATCATGGACCGCAATCCAGGGGCAGGGCGACTGAAAAGGCAACTGGAGATAAACCAGCAGAGAAGCCAGTTAAAGTGCAGAAAGGGGAGGGATGTTTGAGTGTACAGAATACAGAGTGTTTAGGTATTACAGTTTGGGTCGGGGTGGCAGAAACACCATGCCTGTACAGCTCTGTTGGAAGACTCTTGTACTGGGTCTGCCTGAGACAGTTAATCTTCCCTCCCAGTGCTGTGCTGTGGATGCAGAGCTGGTGAGGTGCTGATCCCAGCCCAGGCTGTGGCTGCTGCTGAGCGGGGCTCGCACGGCACCCAGGCTGCTTTTCCAACATTCCCCAGTGGGATGGGGGGAC
>WUAM01000377.1:1631722-1671772 GCA_024336885.1 Actenoides hombroni | reverse complement strand
CCCATAGCAGAGGTGCTCCAGCCCTCTGAGCATCCTGGTGGCCTTCTCTGGACACATTCCAGCACATCCATAGCCTGCCTGTGACAGGGACTCCAGAACTGGATGCATGTGAGGTCTCACAAGAGTGGAGTAGAGGGGGAGAATCCCCTCCCTCGACCTGCTGGCCACACTACCATGCCCACTACCTTCCTCTTCTATGTTCTGTGTGAGCCCTTCTCCATGTCTTTGTGCTAATATTTGATCCTCAATATTGGATACGTGATCCTTGATATGGATATCACATATTGGGGAACTAAAATGCCCCTACCCCTTCCCCACCAAGCCGACCCACAACATACTCCTCACAAAAAACATATGAAGAGTTTGTACTTGTTCAGCTGCCTGAGGATCCGAGAAATGTAAATTTAATAAACAGAAGTGGGAACAGAAACCAGTGGAAGAGAAACCTTTTGGCAACTATAGCCTCAAATCATACTCCTGGAACCAAAGCTAAGTCAACTATGAAAAAAAATCCATTGGAATTTGAGCTTCATTTGTTCTAAAGTTCATGCAGTTTCCAAACATAACGTGCAGCTTCAGTAAAAGCATAATTAAAAAAAAAATCACCACAAATTAAGATGTTTATATTCATAGGATAGGTAGAAAAATGTTAATTTCTTTGGTCTAACTGTAGTAGCAGAGAGAGCAATCAATCACGAAATGAGCAGTGCCAGAAGATTCAGATTTT
The DNA here is from genome assembly GCA_024336885.1 of Actenoides hombroni. Lineage (NCBI taxonomy): Eukaryota > Metazoa > Chordata > Aves > Coraciiformes > Alcedinidae > Actenoides > Actenoides hombroni. The sequence goes on along the minus strand of WUAM01000377.1, from coordinate 1,671,045 downwards.
TAAACAGTTCCCTGAACTACATCTTTAAAAACAGAACAATAAATACTTGATGCAGCCATTCTGGATAAGATGCAGACTCTCTTTTGGCTCAGTGCACACACTGCCACAGCAATTCATTACTGTTTTCCAAAAGCCCCACCGTTAGAAAAAATGTTAGCACACAAGAACATTAAAACAACCCATAATAACCATCTGCTTCAGGTGCCACCGACAAAACCGAAGGAAGAGAGATGAATTCAGAGACTGGCATCATGGCAAGAAGAAATATTTCTTGTGAAACTCTGAGATCAAATGGGCAAAACAAAAAGGGAAAGAAATCAGAAGTCATCACCTCAGAGTCAGCAGGTGAAGTTAAAAGCTCGCACACCCATCTGGAATCCAGGGGAGATCTTCAGAGGTTGAAAATCATTGGACCTTTCCCTAGAATACCAGCTTGAAGTTCCTCCAGGACCTTTCTATGAGCAGCCTATCTCGAAACTGCACTGTGCTGTATAGATAACACTTCCTTTCCTTGGTGAAGCACTCAGTTTCCTTCTCATACTTTCATTAGATTTTCTGAAGATAACTCTTGAGGCCTGTTATGGCCAGAACCTTGTAATCAACTTACTGCCAGAAGCTGGCAAGTTAGATGCTTCTGTCCCCATCCCACTGAGTGATTTTTGCTCAACCATGAATTCAAGCTCCAGGGTCACTGCATTTTATAGCAGAGTCACAAACAGTGTGTGCAATCACAGGTGCTTTTAACTCTATGTATCATTTAATACTATGTATGATGGTGGCTCATTTGAAAACAGCACACACAAGGCTAAGTGAGAAATAAGCAGCTGTTAGAAGTTTACACTAAATTTTAAGTAATGTGTTTTCATAAGAAAAACTACAACTGACTCTAACAGAAAACTCCCTTCACCCACAGACCCACGATGGCTGTGATTTAACAGCACTGCAACTACATGGCTACAATGAGGACCCACGATCCCCTCTGGCTTTCTGATCTTCTCTACAGCCTGTGCCTTTTACACCCACAGATCTCCCTTCTCCCATCCCACCCCTGATTTTCTCCTGATTATTTACTAGGGGAAAAAAAAAGCTGACACCTGGCAAAGCTAAACACACAGCAAATATGATAACATTTGCATGACAGAGCTTTACTTAAATGAAGTGCTACTTTAAAGGTCCACTTCCACACAAGGGCACCCCCATTTCTTAAGTCAAGCTTGCTTTGCAGAACATGACTGCATTTTAGCCTGAACTGTACTTCTTCACCCGCTGTGCCTTCTATCCGAAGTTGCTGTAGTGGCATACAAGGTCAGTTCACATACATGCATAATTTAACAGAAGATAAACTAACAATCATTATGTTAGAAACTTGTCAGAATTAGTTAAGCTCACCTCTTTATCCATACTCTCTAAATCCTCTTTACAAAGGGTGTACAGGGGCATTGTCTCAGACATACTTGGCTGGCGTTTCCGCTTAGATGGACCAGGCTGCTCTTCATTTTCACTTGCAGGTAGGTCATCTTCCTCAAACATCTGCTGTTGGTGTGGCTGAACAACTCTGAAAAATTTCAGGGGTCCCAAATAAGATTTACTTGATTTACAGCTTGTCTAGAAATCAAATCCTATAAACAATTTATGACTGCTGAATATCTATGGCTCTGCTTAATAGGGTGGTGTGCTCATCAACAGAAAAAAGACCGTCTCCCAACGATGGCTTTTATTTTCAGTCCAATGGCTTAAGTTCTTATTCGACCCTTGACAACATACTCACTCTCCTGCCTTCACCCTGTAAGTCACCATCTTTCTTGAAGCCAACAGCATCAGCAGCTGCAGATGCACTTCAAGGTTTGTGCTCAAGTGGAGTTCGTCCGTCACTTGACGCATTTATCATTCAGGAAACATTTCCTACATTTGAATATATTCTTCCTGATCTATGTTCTACTTGCATTCTGGAGTCTCAAAGTATACCTTTCTCTTTCTCAACCTTACAGACAAGAGGTTTGCAAGTAAAACACTCATTTCTACAATGTCAGCCTTCAGACATTTCCCTGGATGAGATACAAACCAGACTATATTGCTCTTTGGCTAGCACATTCAAATATGGAAGCATTTTCTCTTAGTCTGTACTTTATTACCTCTTTAGTTACTGTATTTAATCAGAACACAGATACAAAAAAGAAATGTCAAAATGTTCATAAAAATGGAGACAATAACTACCTCAAGGGAATTGTTTTATAGCAGTAATAAAAAGACTACATCCAGAACAATAGCAGGAGACTTTTACCTTTCCTGGGTAACTTTTTTCTGTGAATATTACTAAACACTTGTAGAAGCTAAAAGTGCTACACCACACAGCTTAGCTACGAGTAGTGAGCTTCCACACCAACCTCCTGGAATGAATTACAGCAGCACAGCACTGCCCAGAGTCCTATTCAAAGGCCTCAGGTCATAAAGCTCACGGGTCACAAACAACTGCTGTTAGCCTTAAGTCTGCGTGTGCAGGGAACCATTGCCACAAGCAAGGATAAAAGTGACTGTATTTGAACTCACATGCTGTTTCAAGTTGTAACTACAAGGTCAGACACCATCCAACTGTTTCTGAGGTTGGTGGTGGTGACAGAGGGTACAGCATGGTCTCTGCTGACAAGAGCTTCAGTGCAGGATGGCTGCTTCTTGTCAAGCCCAGATTTTCAAGAAACAGCTTTAGATCAAGAGTGGCTCCCCAAAAAACCATTACTAAATGATGCAAGTCCAGTCATAGGTAAGGTTCTACAAAATTGTTTCTCCTCTCATGAATAGCTTCGTGAGGTTATCCAAATATCAAGATCTTTTTCCACATCAGTACTTCAACCCCAGAATATATGCAATATGAAAGCCATGCAGAGCTCTCAACTGAAGCTCATTACGGGCTCTTATTCCCTAAACACACATCTCTCCTCTCAGATCCCATGGATTGGTGCAAGAGATGGGAATTCACTTTTTGCCTTGGAGGTGATGGGGGACGAGAGCCAAGCCATGGCTGTGCTACCCAGAACCGTGCTGTCTTCTGCAGAAGGTCCCCACGAGCTCAGCACTGCGCAGCAAGGCAGTGAAAACAGGCCCCTCGCTGGTCCCCTGTTTCTGGAGAGTGGGATTTCCTAGGAAGCCAAAACAAGGATTTGGATGCTGTGCAAATGAACTAACCAAATGGCTTTTTTCATCCCAGGTGAACAGCTTTCTGGTGTCCCTCCATCCCAAATATTTTCTCTCTTACAAGACCAGACAGTTTTCTTCTGCTATTACACTGCTCTCAGACAATTTTCATAGGCAAATGAGGAAAAAAAAAAATACAGCACACCACTGTATTTTTCAAAAAAAGATCTTCTAAAATAAGATCTCTACACCTTACCAGGTACCCCAGCCAAGGAAAAGGTGGCAATGCTATTTACACTCCTCATAAAACAGAGTGTGAGATGCTTCTACCATGTCACAGCTGTATTCACAGCTGTATTAAAGACATGAGAAGCTTGAGCACGCCAAGAACTACACACGAGTTCTATGCAGCAGGCAGCCAAACAGATTTTCTTAGACCAGAAACAAACCTAGTATATATATTTTTTTTAAGAACAAAGTATTATACTGATGACAGTGAGAACTCCTCCTTGGCAGGATAAAATGTGAGATCATCCTTGACCACATTATACACAAATATTAACTGTAAAACAACTGTATTAATAGTTCCTAAAGGCTTCTGTCATTTTTTCCACAGTATTTTCCAACGGATACTAGAGAAGAAACACTGGGACTTCTCAAAACACTCCAAAAAGCAATATAAAACAAAGACTTCTTTAAGGTTTGGAAGAAACATTTTTATTTCATCACACATTTTTCAGCCTTTACATTTTGAGCTACTTGTTCCGTCGATTAAAACCTAGACATACAAATGCAGGAGGTGACATTTATTTCTAACCAGATGAGATTCACGACCACTCTTCCAAAACTAACACCACATTCAATCCTGCCCAGGTTGCTTGGTGCTTGCCAGGCTTGCACATACAAGGACATGGAACGTGCAGGGTGGGTTCAGCATTTGTGGAAGTAACCAGCATCTTAACACTTGCACTGACACCGCATCAGGTAACAGGTAAAATAGCATTATCATAATGAGAAATGTTAAAAATATTGAAATGCCAATTCATTATTTCAGTTTGGCACTTTGTATTTTTGCTGTCATAACAAGACTGATTAATATTAGATAGGAAAAACTGTACCAAGGAGCATACAAATGAAGACATAAAAATTGTGAGTGAAATTCATGTGAATTTTCAAGAGCTGCTTCAGACACCAGTATCTTTGACATACCTTCCAAACCAGGCATTTGATGCATTTTGGCATTATTTAAAAGCAGAGTGTCACTTCTCACACGTAAATCACATTCAGCTGTTAGCGTATCACTAGTGTTCAGTACAATTTAACTCGTGGTATTATTTTTCATCTATTCTAGCCCCAGAAGCCATTAGCACTGGCAGTTCTTTGGACAACACATCCCACACCTCATGGCCTGTTACACCCTCAGGGTGACGTTTGTAGAACACTGTTGCCCTGAGAGAAAGCATACCGTGGAGGTACACAGGGAGCAGCAGAGTGCTGGCAGTCAGGTTATTCTCAGAGGCTGCCACCAGCCCCAGGCAGCACTCTGCTCTCTGCCCTTCCAGCAGAGCAGGAGCCTCTGGGCCACCCTTCACACGAGGTGTTCAAGCCTCAGAGCCAAGCCTTTGCACCAAGGACTGACCAGCTTAACTGAGCCATCTGTAATCCACCGGTGACAGTTCCACTGTAGGCTGCAGGTAGATGTGTATTTAATCATAACCCTCTTTTAAATTATGTATCAAGATGAATCACAGCAAAACCAGAAATGCTGAACTCGAAAAAAAACTGGAGAACTGGAACAATTGTTCTGTGACAGTGCTCTGAGAAGATGAAGCTCTTTTCTGTAACCACCTCTTGTAAAGCTGATCTTCGAGGCACAACAAGGTCTGTTCTTACAGTAAGAGACCAAGTACCACTGCCTAGCTGTGTTGTTACCATCGCCCCAAAGGGCTCCTCTCACAGCAGGGAACTGTGTGACCCACTGCTTCAAATTCAGAATTTCAATTCAGAAAGTTTAGAAGCCATCAAAGATTATTGGATGCTTTGACTACATCCACCCACAACAGGAGCAGTTGGGAGTGTTAACAGCTTTAACTTTGCTTAAATTCAATAGCTTAGTTACAAATACTCTTTCTGTAGGAGGTGAACATATAAGCACCAAGTCTGTCAGAACACAAAATACATTGCCCTCTACCAAGGAACTGCTGCACTCAGGAAATTTTCTCTGAAGTATCACACTTTTTTTTTAACTGGAAATGAAGCTTTCTTTTTTTTTTCCTTTTTTTAAAGCTGTCATTGATGTCTGTATTAAAACAAAGCAAGATGACAATATGGTACTTCTGCCTCAGCTCTTGCTCAGTCAAAACACAGCAAAGCTGTTCCTCTGCCTTTTTGTTACTGCTTTACAGCCTTCATGCTCTGCCTGCACTGCATTTCCTACCCATTAAAGAGTGCTTAAAGCAGCATTTGATCACTGCACTGCTTTCCTCCCAGACTTTACCAAGATGCTCCTCACCATCTTAGCTGAAGATAGAACTGCTCTGAGGAATATAAACATGCCCCAATTAAGAAAATAGTGTGTACAGGTCACTAATTTTAGCCCTAGAACCAAATCAATAGGAAAGGATCATGAAAATGCTATTTCCCCACCATGTATCTTAATCTTTTTTCTTACAGCTGCTTATTTATGGGGTGAAGCTGCAGCACTGAGTAACTGGATTCACTTTCTTTGAGTAAAGCATCTCAATCCTGAGCACTGACAGTCAAAAAAATTAAATACTTCAGTGAAATAAAATAAGGAAGTAGAAAGGAGATAAAAGTCTTGCTCCAACCCTGAAACCTGTCTGGGGCTCCGAGAAACTCAACTTTAAGAGGACAGTAAGTACATTTCTCTCCACTTCCACAAGACATTCAAGTAAAGAAGCATCTCTGCATTAAAGAAAAACAAGCTTAGGTGTGGACAAAACTCTTCATTAAGTTGTTGACAAAGACAGAACAAACATCACAAACTGTTCTTTTTAAAAACATTGAATGAGGCACCACTATCAACATAAACCATCATACTGAGGCATCTTAGGAGCATCATGACAATTATATACACAATCTTCTCAGTTCTATTTCTGCAGAAATTCCCATCCAGAATAACTGACAAACAAGACCAAAAGCTTTTCAGCTCCTCTACAGATTGGGTCTTGATTATTTAAAGCTTTTCCTGTTCATTTAACATGTCATAGTAAAGTAAAATACAGACTTTAAAGACACATCTATAAAGGAACTAAAAACCAGGTAGCTTCACAAACAAGAGACTCAAGAAACCTGTGTTGACAGAAACAAGGAAGCTGAAATAGAAAAACCTATAAAAAGGTAACAACTGAAAAAAACCCACAGATAGAAATAATTCAGCAACATGAAGACAGAGGGAAAATGTAACAACTACACTAACACACAAAACCTTTACAAGCCATACACTGCAAAAGTGGCAAGGGACAGAGAAGAAAGGTAGAAGACTGTGCATTTGTATTTGTGCATTGTGTTTGGTAGTGGTTTGGAAAAATGAATTGCTTTGTAACAACTGCTGTACTCTGATCACATCACACAAAGGAATTTTGATCACATTTCACAAAGAGAAAAGCTTCACCTTCAACTGAATACTTTACCACTGGAGTCAATAATGGCCTTGCTAAGATAGCATTCCAGAAAGTTGGATGATTTACATACTCAGGGATGAAACGTAGGTATTTTACCCATCCTTAAGAGACAAGTGTTTGCACTGTAGCTAAACCAAATCTATAATTTTTACAGAGTCCAGATACTAGCCTTTGTCCTTGAAAAGTCAGACTGCCTCCTCCTCGTGCTGCTTTAGTGTCTTCAGTTAGGAGTCTAATGACTATTAGTTAGCACTGTCACATGGCCTCATTAAACAATACTCCATTCCACCCCTCTTCTGCAACTTCTGACATTCCTCAGAACAAGACAAAGCTCACGTCCCATCTGAAGGAATCGGGTGAAGAGGAAAATTTCATAAACAAAAGCCAAATGCTATCAGATAGATTTTACAGACACAAGTCCAGCCAGTATTCTAAGACAGTAAAAAACATCAGGCTGCCTCAGTTGAGAGGGGAGTTATTCCAACATTCTTTACAGGACACAAACTACGCGCTGCACTCGGTTTGAGCTTTCGAGTGGCACTCAGGTGAGGTGCAAAAAGCACCTGAAATTCTAACCTCTTGAGTTGCCTTCAGCTGACTACTCACTCTCATTCAGTTTGGGGCTTTTTAGGAAGCAAACAAAGGTGACAATTTGATCAGACGTAAAGCTAAGAGCTGAATTTACTACAGCATCTGAAAATAGAGTTGAAGTGACTCTTAGCTATGCTTTAGGTACCTGAAGGATGAGTGCTCGCCGTGGACTGGTAAGGTGATGGGAGGAGCTGGAGACTGGATGTACATTGACTGGCCAGAGGTCTGAGCACCTTTCCTGATTAGCTTTCCAGTGTTTGGATCATAAAGTCGAACTTCAGGACCAGGTTGAGACTTCGGATGGATGGGTGTCGGGTGAAACAGAGCTGTCTGAAATGTGCTGTGTGTATCAGGAAACGTGGCAGGGCTATTCTCTCTGTTGGATGAAGTTCAGAAAAACAATGGCTTTAGAAATTTCAATGAGCTATCGAACCAGAATGGAAAAAACAAGCATTCCTTTTCTCTAATGGAATGATTTGGAAGATTTCCCAAGAAACATTTCTTCTCCTCCACTCCCATGAAAGTCTCACTGAATTTAAAAGAGGAAAATGCAAAGACACAGGTAATGTTATATATTTACATTATTAAAACACGTAAATTAAGTGTGCTGTAAAATCTGCTTTAAAGAAGTTACTGAAATCCCTCCCAGGTAGTAACAACTGCACAACCCTAGCAGCAAGATCATATGCACATATGCAACAAAGACAAGCAGGTGACTGTATCAGATCTTAGCATTTGCTCTCCAAACTGGCTCTGAGAGAAAACACACACACGGTATCAAATCTGCAAGTCATTCAAACTCATTTGTTAAAATACTGAGCTGCCTATGCATTTTAAAACATAATTTTAGAAGTATCAGCAGAAGCATTCAGAGATCAGTTTGCTGGAATCACCATTATTTGATTATACTACTCAGTTATGATAAAGTGCCACAAAAAAAACCAAAAAAAAAAGCAAGCAAATTGAGTAATTAAAATAGCATCAAATAATCCAGCATGCCACGCACCATGACACTGATGCTATGGAAGAAAAAGACTTAAACTGTATTGTAACAAATATTCCAAGTGCCACAACACTAGAGTTTTTACTGTATGTTTTCATGGACATTTCTGAAGTAGTCTTGTAGCATCAATACTTAAGGTTAACCAATCAAGTTTACTTATTCTTTTGTGTTATTCTTAAGCTTTTGCAGTTTTCTTAAGCTCATTTTATTGGCAAGTATTTTCTCAGAGTTGATTCCTCCTCTAGTTCCCAAGTGCTTTGGACCAGTAATCACTAATTTCAAGCAGTTTCATTAAGGAGAAAAACTTCTTTTGGAAAAGTTGCACATGTTGGGTTAATAAAGTATTTGTGTTGAGATAGATCTCTTACTAAAAGTTTGGCAGAAGGGTGAGAAAAAGTATGAAGTTAGGTATATTGTATTTGAAATGCAGAAGGAGGGGAAATTATCATCATCTTTCCATAAAATGGAAGAGTAAATTAAAATAGAAAGACTAACTAGATGTCCAGATTCATCCAGACATCAAAAAATATGCTTACAAGTCACTGTCCAGATTTCTCCTGAGAACTTGGCAATGTCAAGCCTCCCAGACAAACATCCCAGACAAATATTCCAAAATATGATAAAAATAAGAAAATCATCTGCTACCACTTCTTAAAAACAAAGTATTCTAGCAAAGCCATAAATAGACTACATCTCTCTCCTGGGATTTAGGGATCACAGGTCTCTGCCTAGTCTCCCATTTGATGAGTGACCTCACTTCCAGAGGTTTCTGCTTTGGGTGTCTTTAGAGGACTTACACGTTCTGCCCTCCAGGGGCTCACGCCTTCCAAGTGGAAAGCAAATCTGTAGCCTGCTCAATCACAGCAGCATTGGTTTACTACAGAAAACCCAGCGTGCTATGCCCCTTCCTGGCTACAGGAGGGAAGGTCCCCTGTTCAACTTGCAAGGGGCTATTACAGTGGGTCCATCCAAACAGGCAAGGCAGAAAGCAGAAGCTGGCTCTGCAGTGTGTGTTGTTGGGAGTTCCTGTAGCCATGGAACTTGCCTAAAGGGGACTGCTCTTCCTGGCCCTCTGACTTCCCCTTTGTTAATAATGCTTCTGGCTGTCACTTCTATTTCTATCCCAGTGCACTGATTATTTTTAATCCCTTTTCTTTCAAGGCTTTTTCTTATCATCCTAAAACCTCTTCTCACTACCTTTCTTCCAGCTTTTGCTTCTGTCTTCATGCCTTCCAATCTCTTAGAATTCTTTGCTGTATTCTTCCATTTCTCCCTTGCTCCTCACTACCAAGTCTCAGAAAAAAGTTACATACTCTAAGTTTTTCACACTGTGGGAACATGTCTGGTTTGTTCTTCGTTTGGCAGCGTGAATGATCCTGGGCCTTGGCAGCATTCCCTGTGTCAGTCTGGGGATGAACTGGCAAGGTCAGCTGCTCCAGCTAACGACAACTTCTAAAGGAAGTACTGGTGCCCCAGATTCCTCCTGGTTCTGTTAGCTGCTGAACTGCCTCCCCATCCCTCAACAGTCTCCAGTTTAAGCCGTGCAGAAATGGACAAAGATTGAGGGTTCTTTCATAAAACCTGTCAGCATCACACCCCCTTCTGAACTCCTCAGGAATTTGCTGTCCCATTCACACGAGGATGCTAATCTGTCAATAACTCATTCCCACGGCCCCTGCACTCCCAAGTTCCCAGTTACCTGTGTGTTTTGATGTAGTCATCCTTCAAGGGAAAGAGCTGTTCCTCAACTTTGTCCCAGCGCTCCAGGCAACTCCACAGCCAGTCAGGGTTTACAACGTGGAGGTCCTTGCAGTCCTGAGCTTGCCGTACTTTTTCTGTGCCTATGACAGTCAAACATAACGTTTCCAGAAACACAGAAGACAGTTTTAAGTACACACTGGTTTAAGAAGAACGTTTTGTGACCAATCTCACAGAAAAACAAACACACCCCAACCCAATCCAACAGAACAATCACAAGTGACAAAAGCAAGACTGAAGATGTGAGGAGCTCAGTCTCGAGGCGTTTGCAACTTCCTGAGCCACTGGCACCATGGAAGCAGTCCAGTACAATTCATCCATCCAGAAAACCTCTACATCTCCATCTCAACTTAAACCATATTAATGCATTTTTGTATTTCATCTGCTTCATTTCCACTTGTCAGAGTCTAAGCAGCAGTGACTTTGCCCCTGGACTCAGCACTGGGGGGATCGCAGCTTGAGCACTGGGGGCAGTTTTGGGCACCACGGTATGTTTACATAATAAATATATTTTAGTTGAGGTGCTGGAGCGAGTCCAGAGAAGGACAATGAAGCTGGTGAAGGGTCTGGAGAAAGTGTCTTAATGAGGAGTGCCTGAGGGAGCTGGGATTGATAGTCTGGAGAAGAGGGGGCTGAGAGGAGACCTTCTTGCTCTCTACAGCTGCCTGGAGGGAGGTTGGAGTGAGGTGGGTGTTGGTCTCTTCTCCCAGGTAACAAGTCATAGGAGAAGAGGAAATGGGCTGAAGTTGCACCAGGGGAGGGTTAGGTTGGGTATTAGGAAAAATGTCTTTCCTGAGAGAGTGGTGAGGCCTTGGAACAGGCTGTCCAGGGAGGGGGTGGGGTCCCCATCCCTGGAGGGGTTCAGAAACCATCCAGATGTGACACTTCAGGGCCTGGGTTAGTGGTCATGATAATATTTAGCAGACAGTTGGACTTGATGATCTTTAAAGTTGTTTCCAACCTTAATGATTCTATTCTATGCCATTTCAATGCCACTGAAGCACAGAGACCATACCAACTTTCTCATGCACAGTCCCTGCACACAAAGCCTTTTAACAGCCACCCACCCACCCTCCATTTGCCAGAAGTGGGGGCAGAGCAGACACATGAATTATTTCATGCCAGAGGAGAACTATGAATGTGAAGTTAAATATGTCAGGCTAGCGAATTCCACATGAAATCACCAACAGTGCAGCACGCAAGTAACAGGTGATCTCAAATTCCAACCTCTGAGAGATGTCAGAAGAGAGAAACTCAGTAAAGTGGCTATAAATCTTTGCCAAGAACCATCAAAAGGAGTGAAAAAGAAGTAGTGAATAAACTAGAGGCTGAAGTTAACTCTGAAGTGCAGTCTGTTCCCAGAAACAGCTGACTGTCCAAATATTTTGAGAATGTATTTCTTCTATTTGATTGGAAAAATTAAATTGTACCAACTATGGTACTTGTTTCAGCATTTATCAAGGAGATCTATGAAGGGACTGAACACTTGGAGACAACAGAAAGTTGTATCATCTGCCAATAAATCATTAAATACAGAGAGAAGTAGAGAAAAGCCCCAAGGGTTCTGGCCTGATGGATCTATCCTTGACACATACACGTGGCATTTTCACACTGCACAGTTACTGGTGTAGCTGGACCGTGTTAAAGAAGCTCATGAATTGGATGGTCTGCCTCCCAGCCATCACTCTTCCCTTTTGTTACGTCCCTGTAATTTACAGCATTTCATCTTATTTACACATTATTTAAAATGCTTATCAAATCCAGTCCTTTGTCCGTATTCTGTCTCAGTGAAAAGACATTTAAATACACTTAATATTGCACTACGTTTTTGTTGAGAAATGCAAACTAAAAAAAGGAGAGGATCAAGAACTAAAGGCAGGAGTTCAATTACCAACTTGGCTCTGGGAACTGAGGGTGAAGAACACAGCACCTCCACCACTGCCCACTGCTGCTGGAGCCTGACGAGTCTACACAAGGACATTTCCTCCTGCAGCTACTTAGAGAAAAACACAATACTCCTGTCTACTTTACCTTCTTAACTACAAAAACCTCAACAAACAAAATAAATTCTAAGCAAAGTTTTTAATTTGTAAAGGAAAGAAATCTTTCAAGTTAGAATTTATGAGCCCTTGTACATTTTCACACCCGTGCCTTCAGGAATGAAGCCTCCAGAAAAACCCACAGATCTCAGCACAATTCTGACAAGGAGGAAAGAACAGGAAATTAATTGGATGGTTTCAAGACAGTCTCCTGTAGTTTGACCTCTGACTGTCATTAACAACATTAACAACACCACTTCACTTGTGGCAGTTAAGGTGAAAGTCTTGAAGCACCCTCACTTCTCCACATCACTTGAAGATGAGAGGAAAAACAGTTAACAGGAAATACCTGACAGCCTGACTACAACCTGAACTACAATCTATCTGCCGTGGAAGACAGATCAACTGCAACACACTCGGAGTGACCCAACTAGTTAGTTCAGTTTCTAGACTTCTGTAAGTTCAAAAGACTAAAGGAAAGGCAGATCATTGTCCTTTACCAAAGCACTGAAGGCTACTCTTCCACTGCTCTTCTTCCCCCAAACCTAACAGAATACAGGAGTAAGGCTACCTTTTCCTCTGTCTTTGAGATACAAACATGGTTTTTTCCTTGGATTTAGACAAAATTTCTGTGCAAGAAGACATTTCTTCTATTTTTCCAGCAGAAAATTGCACACTTCAGGATTTCAGGGCTGTACAGTAAATGTGAAGTGTTTCTCCACACTCGTGTCTCTGCAATTGTCACGGGCTGAGCCTGGGCTGGCCACTAAATGAATGACAGCAGCTCTCTATCAGCCCCTTTCTCTTTCCAGGAAGGGAAAGAGTAAGAGAAAGAGACTTATGAATTAGGAAAAACAAACAAACCAACCCCAGCTTTGATGAAATCGTAACAATAAAAAGAAAGGATAATAGTATTGATAAGACATAAAATATATAAGACTTAAATATATACAAAACCAAACTCAAACTCCCCCTGAGTTGAGGCTGAACTCAGCAGCAGAGGAGAATGGGATTCAGAAACTCAGGGACTGAGATCAAGAAGAATGGACAGAGCCCTCCTCAGACACCAGCCACTGAAGAACTTGACCCTTGTGACCTCCCAACTTCATACTGCACATGATGTATACGGAAAGAAAGGGAATACCTCAATGCTCAGGTTTGGGTCACCTGCTCCTTCCCACCAGTGAGACCTTTTTTGCTTGTGACCCTTTCATTTACAGCCACAAAATAAAAATAACCCCACTGTTAGCCCTCCAACCACACTGACACCAGCACACCTTGGCAGTTCAGGAGGTGTTAGCTGGTGAAAGAGAAAAATCCCTAAGAAGGGAAGTCAGCACAGCAAGATCATTCATCTTCTGATAGAAGAAATCTGGTTTTCAATTAAGCCCCAGTTACAAAAGTCACGAGCAACCCAGAGTGCTTCCACGCAAGCACTGCTGGACCAGTGCCAGAGAAGGGGGTGTCCCCCCACCAGCCAGCCTACAGTGCCAGAGGAGGGGGGGGTGTCCCCCCCACCAGAGGAGGGGGTGTCCCCCCATCAGGGACTGTAGGAACCCCTGCAGTCAGAACCAGCCAAGTGCTGTGGGGCCATAAAGCAGCACCTCTTTAAACAGCAGAAACCACTTGTTGCAGAATCCAGTGAAGAGGCTGCTGGCCACGGAACAGCAGGAATTGACCTCACTGCAGGGAAAGCAGCAATAGTGTGGCAGGGACTTTCAGAGGGATGGAGTGGAAGGGGTAAGGGTGACCCTCCCACTGAGTTACCAGAGTTTCAGAAAGGACCCCCTTCCTCTCCCCTCTGTCTCTGAGAGGAGCTTAGGTGTCACTGAATCCAATCTTAGACCTGGCCTATGGTCTGAGACTAAGGATATCAGGGATGTTGGGGAGATTAGGGGTGATGTGAAACCCCCCTGTTTGGTCACGAAGTTCAGAACAGACCCCTCTGTCCTCCCGACTTCTCTGGAGAGTAAGGTTAGCTCTGTCCTAGTCCCAGACCTGGTCAGTGCTGTGTGTCCAAGGAATTTTTGGGTATTAGGACTTCAGTGTAGTGCTCAGTGCAATATTGTGTTTCTTATGTAATTTGAGGTAATAGCAGCAGCAATTCAAGTATATTGACAGTGCCACAGTGGCTTACAGCAATGCTTAATCAAAGTCAGCAATCAGCTATAGTAAATATGGTGATTCACATCAGATTTAACAAAGTTTGCCAAGCAAAAGCGAAACACACAGAGCTGCAGACAGGCAGAGAGGTTAACCTATAATGAAGATGGTATTTCTCTGCAGTTCATAGTAAATTTGGGTACCCCAAATCTCCAGGATTTTCATAATGATCCTAGAGAGTGTAATACCCCTGTCTCCCTTCATCACATCACGACAAGTGGATGGCGATTCCCTTTGCCAGGCTTTGCAGCCAGGCAGCCATTCTGCACCAGCCTTTGCAGGCAGCCAGCCTTTTCCCTTCCCCAGCTTTGCCAGTGGACAGGCAGAGGCTGGTCTGAGGGGTGTCCCAGCCCAGGGGGAGGTACCGACCTCAGCCTGCTGAGCTCCCTTAGGGCCAGGACTGATAGGGTCACAAGACGACTGACTCCGGTCAGCACCAGGCTCATTAATCTTTCCAGGCCAGCTTGGCAGTCTCTGATGGGTCCATGCTCTTTCTTGGCCCCTGCCCAGTCTTCAGGAGTTATGGATATAGTCAAGGGGGGAGCAGCTATTCCATTTCACTGACTCCATCCCAGATGGTGTGGGAGTCTTTAGCTTCGCAGGGTTTAGTCTGGTGCTGACCTGCAGAGTCAGAATGTACCAAGCTCTCCCAAGCACCTGCACTTCAAAACTGAGCAGTGATGATGGTTCTGGTTTTGCCAAACAGCCTGGGGGTTGGCCTTGCAAAGCAGCCCAGGGTTGGGGGTGTGTCTGTAGCACCATGCTAAGAATAAAGCTGGACTTAATTTAGACACAGGGTATGTTTCAGAGGAAAGAAAGCAGAGGTTCTGAAGGAGAGTGAGATTAAGTAACCTGGGGGGAAAAGGATTTAAAACAAAAAATTTACATTTGGCTTGGAAAATATTTTCTTTTGAGAAAAGGCAAAAAGGAACAACAACGTAAGAATAACAAAGAGGTAAGACAGCAGCTGTTATAGAGAGGGTGCTGAAATCAGGCCCATAAGCATAGCTATTTGGGGGAAAAAAAGCAACAACCCCAAGAAATCCTGTGGAAGTTCAGGTGCATGTGCCTTGTGTTAGATCCTGAATCAAATACCAGACAGGAAATAGCAATATGTCCTGCACATAACCACTCTGGAGCTGATGGGACACACCACACATGTGATTTCACTAGCAATTATACAGGACTGTTAATCAGAGTTGGTGCTACTGAACTGTGCTTATAATACCCTGAGGAAAAGCTTACCTGACCCTGCAGTACATCCATCTGCTCAGCTAAAGACTTGGACCCTTTTGGGGAGAAGCTGAACAAAGCTGTAAAGCTGCACCTTCACCTCACACTGAATCAGTACAGTTATGTGAGAAGATTATTTCCTCCAACTATTTTTAAACCCACCATTTCTGCAGTGATCATTTGGCAGGTGCTGCTTCTTACCACCTGGTCCACACAACCATTCTGCATTCACACCAAGCGTGTGCTGAGGAGCCAAGTAAATTCTTCTGCTCACTGGGATGGCACCAGGAGCTTTCAAACATGAAAGCCAGAATGGCACTGCACTGTGTGGAACTGGTATGGTTCTGGACCACCAGCTCTGAAAGGGATAATCCATGAACATAAAAAGAAAGCTGGTGACATGAAGACCAGTGCAATTGAATCCCCTTCCTCGGGGTCCAAAGCCTTACCTGTCTCACCTCAGCAACACCAAGGTTTTCTGCTTCTCCCCCTTCCTAAAGCCCAGCTGCCTGCTGCAGCACACTGCAAACTGCACGAGGGAACACGACGGGGTCATCCCAGGGGCTGCCTTCTGTCCCTAGCTGACATCTTCTCAGATCAAGATTACACTCCCCTGGTGTTCTTAGAGCAAGATTTGGTGGAACACAGAGTTTAACTGGGTAGGAGAAATACTCCTGCAATAGTTTAATGTCCTTGCCTTCTCCTCTCCCTTCCCTTCTGGAAGTGTGTGTATTAAAAAGAAATAGCTGCAAGGGTTTTAATCCATCCAAGCAACAGCACTTCTGGTACAGTTAAGCATATCTGAATCATCCAGCTGGGCTAAAAAACATAGTAATAAAAAAATCACTTAGAGAGAAACTGTTTTTCTGGACTTTTTTTTTTCTTGCATTATTGCCTCTAACCAACTTTCCCTACTGCAAATTCTAGTCTAAAACTTTTCCAAAAAGTTGAGAAGGCACAGAAGCCTCTCTGCATGAGGCAGCTAGGGTTCAAATTCCTCACATCTCCCCTCTGAGGGATGCAGCCTGAAGCACATAGCATTGAGAAAAGGTTGTTCTCAAACCTGGGGAAGGCACTCAGCAGTTCTACTTTTGATTTGGCAAACAAAACTTGAAAACACAAAAAAGCCTCCTATTAATCTTGAGAGTTTGTCACTCTAAGAGTGCCCCAAATCAGTAATGCAGCCTACAGCTGTTCTCCAGGACACAGTTTCACTACAGCAGCTTGTTTTTCTTGCCTAGGCTACTGAGAACACCAAGCACTTAGGCAAGATGGACAAATGAGACCTAAGCTGTTGGTTTATGAAGACCAAGAAGGATCATTATTCTGCATATTTGGCCACATTCATATTACTAAATAGTGCAACCCAACAGGGAGATCTGCAGAGCAAGAGGGGGCTGCAGGAACAATGCCCACCTTACATACATTTCAGGGAGTTCTGCTTTGGATTAGCTCTGCCCAGCCCCGTGGGCTGAGTGTCCACAGCCTCCCATTCAATCTCACCCAGGAAGAGTCACCAGAGTCCCTCTCCTGATTCCAAACACCCAAGTCAATATATCCTTACAGCAGTTTGTAACCAAGCTGCCACAACACCGCTTGGAAAATCTGATCACTAAGGGTGTTTCTCTTCAGACCATTCTTATACATAAATTTTGATTTACAGTCAAGCTCCTCAAGAACACTAACCTAAGGCAAAGTGTGCAGACCTCAGCCTTCTGTCCTACAAGAAGGATGATGAGATGGCAATGTGCTGTTTGGAGGCTGGAGTTCAGCTTTACCCCCACACTGGGCTTTACCAGCAAAACCAACAAACTCAGGGCAGTGTTCAACTGGATTTTTTTAAAGGACACTGCCCTGGAAATTACTCTTCAGCAAAACCCCACTGTGCACACACCATAGCTATGTCTGGTGAATCCTCACACCATGTCACAGGACAGGCTAACAAGACTATCAGCCAGCAGCTTTCTCTTCTCTCTCAGCACCTCAGACTCAGGAGTATTTAAGTAGGTAGATGAGGATTAATAAAAGCAGCCACAGTCCATAGTAAAATTGGTATTTTAAGCAGCCCGATATTTCAGGATATTAAGCAAAACCTGACATAGTCCTTCACCAAAAGTAAGGAAATTCTTCTCATATAACTTTCAAAGTATAGGAAGACACAGAATTAAATACATTTTGAAGAAGTAAAGAAAAATGTAGGGCCTAAACTGACATATTCCTACCTGACTAGAATAGTTAAGTGACCTGAACAGCTTTACCTGCTCCACCAGCAAAAACTCAATACAAAAAAAAAATAAATCAACTACAGTATTATCCATCTCTTCAGGAAGGAACATAACAAGGTTTATGAAATCATGTGGTAACTGCTTAGCCAAGTGTGCACACAGCTCTTGAACAACTCATCACCCAGTGCAGTTTACTGCTGAAACATCTGCTGTTTGCTTTAAGCAAAAACTGAAGTAAGATTGACGCAGCCTTTCCTCAGTCACTTACATTTCAGAAAGCTGGTTAGGTGATACAAAGATCTGTTTTACAGTAATCCAGGTAGATAGTATTTTCCTCCTTATAGAATGAAAAATAAAAAAATTCTACTTTTCTCCAAGCCTGAGGATTTACTTATTTTCAGAATCCAGAGTATCTATGTCTGCAGAGAAAGTATATACAGAGAAGTAGATTAAGTTTAAATGATATACTGCAATAGGGTGGCAAGGATGCTGTAAATACAATCTGAAGTGCTATACACTCCCTGCTCATTCCATACATCCAGCTGTGACGGGGTCCTTGTGCAGGGGGAACCCCTCACTCCCAGACCAGAGGGATGCTCTGTTTCACACGGGAGACTTCCCTTTCTATTTCCTCAGACAAATTCTTCCTCTGGCTTCAAAACTCCAACTGTATTTGCCCCCCCACTACTGCAGATAAAGTATATGCTCAGCACATACCACAGTTCAGCCAATGCCAAGTAAACACCCAAGTTAACTTGCTTGTCTGAGTCCTCGGTCTGCCACTGTTAGTGGGGGCAGCCAGCAGCACTGAACTGACAGGTGCATTTTAAAATCATCTTTTCACAAACACACAAAAAAAAAAAAAAGGAAAAAGAAAAAGAAGCAGAACAACATTGGCTGGTCTCAGGACACTGACTTGTGACTAAAGCTCGAGAAGGGACATGCTTTTGTTTCCCCCTTTCACCAGCAGTTAAGACAGCAAGCAGTGCTTCAGACATTTGCCCTGGGAGCCAGAGATGCAGAATTTGTGTGGCTGACCAGCAATAGCAGGGACTTGGAGGATTTGTGACAGGACACAATTTATATCCTTAAAAATCTCTGATCAAACTGCAGTTTCCCCTCATGAAATTAGGATGATGCAGCATAACTACTCCCATCTAACCAGAGGTGAGGAAACGCAGTATTCACTTCAGAACACAAACCCCAAACCCCACCAGAAAACCAGAGCCATAAGCAATCCATGAGAACCTTATAAAAAAAGGGTTATGGGAGAACAGACAATTTTTTTCCACTCTAAAATCCCCCTATTTTACTGTCAGTGTTACAGAAATAATTAAGTGATGATCAAAGATGACAGTCTTGCTCTTTAGGCACACGCTGCCAAGTTGCCTCTTTTAGACTTAGTGCAATTCTCTTCTTACTAAAAAAGCAGGGGTCAGCTTCTACCCACTGACAACAAAGATTGTTCACCCCAGAAACTCAGGAATAGGATTTTTCTCGTGATTTCTTGTGTTACTTAGCAGGCAATGTTTGAATATGCTTCAAGTATCAAGTGCAGCACCAAGATAAGATGATTATTTTGAAAGAGAGTCTAGACCTTGCAAAAAGTCTGAAAGATATAAACCACCCTGAAATTCATTTATTCTTCCAAAGAACACTTAAAATGTCTTAACCTCAATTCAAATACTGCTGAAGTATATTCATGTAATCAAAACCTACAGAGTTTTTCATATTAAGATCTACCTTAGCAGATGATCCAGTGAAGAGTTTGCTTCCAGAAGTAGAACACATGTATCTGTATAATGTACAAGCTCCCCCCTCAAGCTGTCTGTTCACCAAACAAGCAAAATGCCTCCTTTCTCACTATCATATGCTGTGTACAAACCATTATGCAGCATTTGTTTCCTCTAGAGCAGTGAGTATGTTTGGCAGGGTCTCATTTACATTGATCCTAACAACGTTACCACATCATCCAACAGTTGCATCCCATCTACAACTGCCTTGAGAAAACATCCAGTGCATGTTAGATAAAGCAGCTTTGAAATGAAGGATTTTAAGACTTGAAATCGAAAAAAACATAAAAGTTATATTGACATCACCACTGAAATATGACAAACTTGTGCCATTCTTTGCTATTCCTGCAGTTTTAAGAGAGCTGTTCAGCAACTGTAGTAAAACTACCAAGTCCCAACCTGAGGCATCCACTGATTTTAACACTTCCCATTCACTATTTCAACTATCACACCTTCACAGATCAGAATCCTAACGATGCCAATTCCAGTCTCTTCTGGTTTGCAGGTTTTTTACTACTTAAATGCATATCTACATTAGGACAATGAATATAAGCTTGCTACTTCACTGCAGGGCCATTGGTACAGGTTTCACTCTGACGTTCCTTGACTGGGTCAATACTGCAGCCCCTTTTTGCTGGAGTCATCCATACCAGCTTCTCAACAAAAGCTACCTGTGCTGTTTGTCAACAAGATAACTGGAAAGGGAGCTCAGCCTACATTAGCATAGCACAGACAGCCTCATTAGTATTTAGATTAATAAAAAAAGCTGATTAGCATATCACAATACGCTGATAAATTGGCTGGGTTTAATCCATAGATTTTTAATCCTACTCACATTTAAAGAGGTAGAAATTAAGGAACTGACACATTCTCCTTTTAGTCACATTGGTGAGGTTTTAATGACTGCCACCTCAACGTGAAAAAATGATTCCTAGACAGCTGTATACAAAATATCTTGTGTGATCTCTTAAGTACCACACACTTTGACAAACGTGCACACATCTCTCTTACAGCCAGTGAAAACAGACACCATTCTTTTATAATGCAGGCCCATGGACCAAAGCTACTGCTGAGGTACTGAGAGCTCACATGAACAGTAGTCAGGAAAAAAATAATCCAACAGGTCACAGATTTGTATTTCTTTGCTTATGACATCTAAAGACGTCATAAAACTACCTAGAAGTTTCAGATGATGTAAACCATGCAGTTCTGCTTCTGGATTTCATGAGTTTGATCAGCAGATATTTAGATCCCATGTAACTTCCAGAGGCCAGCAATGAGGGAACAAAGGCTAAGGGTGCACACAAAAAATCTGAACTAGAAGCCCGAGGAGCTAACTGGCCACCACTATAGCAGCTACCCAATGGTGCATTCCCATCCATTATAGCTAGCTAAAACCAGGCAGCTTTCTGAAAATCCTATCAAAAGTTAGGCTGAGCTCTCTTCTGTGTCCCAGGACAGAGATGTACAGGCTACACACAGAGCACTGGCAGGGTACTAACAGATTCCAGTCTCTCAGGACAATTAGTTTGAATTCTGTAAGTAAAACATGTATTGAAAAAAAACCCCCAACATCTAGTGTAGTGAAATATAAGAAACCAAGAACAAACGCACTGCTATAACCTTACAGCAAGAGCACTATAAACTGGTCTGACACAGATGTTGAATAGCAACTTTAACATTTTTAGTAGTCAAAGACTCAGTATAACCAACCCTTATTTAGTGGGTCCTCCTTTTAACAATTAAAAACCACACTGGAGCAAGAAGCAGCAAAAAAGCCTTTAAAAAAGACTTCTAAATTATTTTAGGACGAATCTTCCCCTTATTTTCAGTTCTAATCTGTTACATTGAAACCCGGAGGTTATACAAAAAATGAGCTCAAAGCATGAATAAACTCTAAAAAAAGCTGACTGAAGACTAGAGCCCCACACACCCAC
This sequence comes from Actenoides hombroni, assembly GCA_024336885.1. Taxonomy (NCBI): domain Eukaryota; kingdom Metazoa; phylum Chordata; class Aves; order Coraciiformes; family Alcedinidae; genus Actenoides; species Actenoides hombroni. The sequence continues at coordinate 1,649,530 of WUAM01000377.1, read as the reverse complement.
CTGTCCTTGCAGCAATGAGATGTGTTGCTTTGTCAGGATCATCAGCACTCAGTACTAGATTCTTCACAATTTTAGCCCCGAGCGCCGTGGCGTGATAGTGTTCCCGTGTCTTCTCAATGGGGAAGTTTGTTGGGTAGAGGCCACTAAAGATGATGGTCACATCTGCCAAGACTTTACTTTTCAGTTCCGGTACAATTTTTCTGATGTCTGGAATCTCCTCAATCTCTTTGTTCAGGTATTTATCATACTTGGTGTAATAATCGGTGTGAACCCGCACAAGGATCTCTTCAAGGTATATTAAGTGATCGTCGTCATCTGCATCATCCTCCTCCTCTTCTTCCTCCACGCTCTGGTCTAAGGACTCACCCATTGTAATTCCAGACTGTTCACTATTCTGAGACTCTGTTTCAGCTTCTTTCTTGTCTGCACACCCGTTTCCTAAATCACAAAGGCTTTCCTGTTCACTTTCTTCTTGTGCTTCAAGATCAGTTTTGTCATGAACGTTTTCAGCAGGTAGAGGCTGCGTGTCCCCAGAATGGTTCACCAGACCATCCTTTTTCTCACTCACATCAGTGCAACTCCCTTTCTGCAAATTTTCATCCTGCAGAGGTTGTTTGGATTTCTTCCAGCTCCTCTTTTCCTCACTCTCACTATCTGATACAGAAGTGGATGACTTTCTGGTATCCAGTCCATTGTCACTTTCACTGTCACTAGACAGTTCAAAGTCCAAGTCGTTCGTTGTCTTGTCTTGGGTTTGCTGCTTCTCCATCCCTGCTTTCTGTCCCGAAAAAATCTCAGAGTCTTTTGTGTTTGTCAAATCATTAGCGACTTCGCTGTCCATTTTATGATCAGTGCTAGCACTTAAGGAGTCCTGGGCATGAACTTTATCACGAGAGTTCCTGTCTCCGTCAGATGTTTCACTGCTTACAGAAGCACTTCCATTTGCAGTGCAAGTGTCCTTTGGAGCTCTGAGACCATTGCTTTGTTCTTCCACACATATAACATTCTTTATTTCTTCAGTGTCTTTTGCTGATGCCACTGCTGAATCCAGTGCCTCTGGCTTTGTAGAGTGGTTTACTAAGATACAGGAAATAAAGAAATAAAACGTGTTTATTTTCTCAGGGTATTTTTTAAAAGCTTAATCAAGGTTTAATTCTCTCTCCTTGAACACACAGTTCACATATGCAGGTAAACTTCACCAGGTTTAAAAGTAACAACTAGGCTTTTCAAAGTTAAGATACTTTAGGTGTCAATGATTACTAGAAAGAACTGACAAGCCTAAAACTTTTTGTAACAAAATTGTGTAAGCAGCTTTTTCTTTTTTAAATGACTCGGGTCATAAGTAATTGTTAACTATGCAAACATTAAAGATTTATCTTTTATTATCATAGAACCGATGCTACCTCAGGGCAATGAAACTACTGAAGAGAAGAAAAAAGAGGGCAGACTACTTCAGAGGGTTCCAATCCAGAACTACAAGAACTTCCTTTATAAACTTCCATGGCTTTCATATATTTCCTATTTTGCACAACCAAAATAACTGTATTTTAATAGCTGAAAAGATATACATGTTCTAGCAATACAAATATGCTGTTCAAGGTTCATTTGAGACTCTGCTGGAATGTAAATAAAAGGGTAATAGACTCAAAAGCAGAAAAATGAGGATATGTCTTCAGATGTCTGCAAGAGGAAAGAAAGAATTTAATTCTTTCTGAGACTGTAGACATCCAGAGATTTGCAGACATTCATCAGAAACACTGGATAAAGTCACCCTACTTCGTGTCTCTCGCGTGCATGTCCCTGCCCTGCAAGCAGCAGGGTCAGGCAAACACAGATGTCTGTGTCACAGGGCCTGGATCCAGTTGCAGTTGGTTATTATCGTTTCCATATTGGACATCTCTAGTTCAACAAGGGAAAGAAAAGTGATGTCACAAATATTAAAAAAGCCAACCTTGGCTAACCTGGAAAAAGCCCTGCAATTTTTTTTTAGACATTCTCTTTCAAATACATTTTGCCCCCAAATTAATAGTAACATAGTGATGTATACCTTCTGATTCAACTGTTTGTAGCACTCTGCTGAGCCTGCTGAACATGAGGTTCTTGTGTCTAACGCTGGAACACCACATTCAATAAGTATTAAAAACCTCACTCTAATTTTATTAGCATGATTTAGGCAGGGAGGTAGGTAGAGAGCAACATGCTGCTGAAAATGGATATTTTAAGAACAGAGTTTAACAACTCTGATCTGCCTTGCTCCAAGGTAAGGCTGAGAAGGGGAATGAAAAAGGAGAAACCTGCAGCAAGTTAAAAATTGCCTTGTTTTACATGGATGGGGGAGATAAAGAAACTGTCCTCCACATGTTCTTGACCAATCTGGTGTACTGTCAAAGCAGCTCTCCAGCCACTTCTGCTGTGGTCACCCACCAGAAGGAAAGCTATCAACATGAACAGTCTAGTCTTGCTAAGCTACTTGTGTTCGTGTTGCAGGAACTCTGTCAACTCCAGCAGTCTAGGATTGCTCACCTGGGTGCAACAGCAATGCCAGTCAGACCACCACAGCAACCTACATCCATCACATCCCAAAAGGGAAAAAGTTGTAAAAGACTGCAGTTTAAAAAGCTAATTACCTTTCTTCTTCATTTGCATTTCTCTTGATCCAGGAGGTGCATTAATATCTCCTATCCCCTGAAAGTACACATATTTCTTCACAGTTATCAAGTTGGGTGCAAACTTCCACACATCCTCTCTATCATCAATGATGCAAACCATGGAATCTCCACATGGGAAGAGATCTCTAAGAGACAAAACAGTTGATAAAGTTAATCCAGTTCTAGAAATTAATACTATCAATGAAAGCAGTTTCTGGTTTATTACAAGCATGTCTGCAGAACGTGCTTCTATATGGCCTTAAAAATCTGCAATATTAAAACTAGGTAATTCAGAAAACAATATCTCAACTAATTACATTCAACTAATAGTCAGCTAATTAAATTTAATAATAAAAGAAACAGCTATTTTTAAACCTCTATCCCAAAGGCTAGAAGCAGAAGTCAACAAACCTCTGCAAGAACAAAACATTACAACACTTCAGTGTGGTTTTCACAGTTCATGGCAACAAACAGCCCAAAGCTATCTATCTTAAAGCCCAACTATCTATCTATAAAGCCCAACTATCACATGGTCAATACACTATTGATATGTAAGGGGGAAAAAGACACAAGAACAGGTTTTAAAAAGTAGAATCATTTAGTCCGAGACAAAAGGAGCAAAAAAAATACTTTATCACCTAGGAGGAGGTGGTAAAGTACCTAAGATATGGATATGAAAACAGAAGAAGAGAAAAGCAAGCTTCTCATTCACTATGGTCATATGGGGAAGGGGACAACTGTTTCTGATCTCTCTGAAATACTGAACAGGTCTGTCTTTTCAAAAAAACTCTTGGCTTTATACTCTGAAAAGATCAGAGCCTGAGTTCAGACCAGAACACAAATTCAAGGCTCTAAATGACCTAATTTCAAGAAACACTAGAGAAGAGAAGCTGCTAGATGTACAGCACGTTCGAAAGCCAGAAGCCTAGGGAATCAAATATGAATTAACCTCAAACTGAGAAATTTGGTTTAATTAGAAAAACCACAACACCCAAGTCATTATACAAGATCACAAGCCACAAAGTGGAGATTTGGTTAAGTTATTACATGAATAAAATGTATTAGTGAAAACATGAACCCATTGCTTCATATTCTTGCTGTTGCAGTATCACATTATGCAGATGAAATGCTGCAATGCCCAATGTCTCGGGTTTATTGAGATGGTGTTGGTATTTAAGGGGCAAATAAGGGATTATAAACTTGTTAAGTACAGAGGAAGTAATTTTTATTCTATGTAGCATATTCTCTCTTTGTTATCCTTTTTTTTTAATGCAGCAGACCTGCATACATACCTAAGATTCCCAGTCTTAGAGAATGGATCGATACATTCATCCCTTGACAATATCCGATGGGAAAAAAGCTTCTTTTCAGGGTCCAAAAATCCTTTTGAAAGAAGAAATTACAAAGTTAATGTTCACGATGGCTGTTCCTTGTTTACGTTCTATATAGTTCAGTTATTTTAGTCTGTTCAGCAGTTGAACAGACGCTATAGGGAGGAAAGGGTAAACACACTAATATTAGTAACTAATGCAGCAGGGTTAATTTTAAAAAACCCATCTCCTTTTCTTCCAAATAGCAACAAAAGTGCAATTCAGAGAACTCAATTTGTGAGAGCCAAATAAATCAGGCCAAAAGAGATACAGCTGGTGATAGATACACGAATTTGCAACTTACATTTACCTCTCTAGAGGTGGTTCTCTAAAGCTACATGCTCTCCTGAGCTCATTATGCCTAGGGACTGCAGAGAAGTCTCACAAGAGTCGGCAATGTGCTGCAATACTTAAGCACAGTGGGCAAGTTAAGGGACAGTTCCAGCCAGAGCTCTTGCATTTGTAGGTTTTAAGTTGCACCTCTGACAATTCTGTTAATATATTTACATACAACGAACACCCTGGGATTGTTAGAAATATTTAGGCCCAGTTGCAACAACTTTTCTGCCTGCGCTCTTAAGAAAAAATAAATAAGACAAATGAAAAACAAAGCAGGAGAAGCTGTGCTAGCTGATCTCAAAGCAAGATAAAATGCCATTACTTAGGAAAATGGTGACTTGGGTGTACAAACACACATGCACATGCTTCTGAACCTAGCTTCTGATAACAAAGTTCATCTTCATGAGCATATCAGAGCTTAGAAAGGAACTGGCATTTTACATGCTAGTCTGAGTTGGTCATTTTTCTGAATTAGTGTTGATTTAGCATCAACTTCTCATTCTCATGAGGAATACAAGGCAGTCAATACTTCTTGGGGAATAATATTTTGAAGTTCTACTATATTTGAAATGGTGGCCATCTTGTAGCCAGAACCAGAGTTCAAAATCACTACAGGCTCTAAGGACCAACTTGAGTTTTCTTTCAAGGAGCTTTGAGGTTTCTACAGAACACAGGTTCAACTCCTTTTAGAAGTCCAGCTGCCAGAAGCATGTCTGGGTCTTCAAAAACACAGGGCAGAAATTAAAAAAAAATAAAATATATATATATATATAAATAAATCTAGTCATCACTTCTGAAAAGTTGATTCTGTATGTATTCATATTAATGTGTAATTGGAATAACTTAAAACCCATAAAAGCAAGAAAATTCCGAGTTAAGGACAGAGGTTCAACCTTAACTCACCCGACTATGCTTAAGAATTGCTGCAAACTCGTAGAATCATCCCCTGTAGTGAGACCCTTGCAGTACCTAGGCATAATGAATTGAGAGAATTAGCTACACAGATTCATTGCTGTACACACAGATATTCTGACAAACTGCATAAGCTGTCACACAAGTTGCTGTTTTCCCCAACCACATTCTCTTACACTAGTTATCTGAATAGACAGGAACTCTGTGCTGAAGTGGAGAGGAGTGCACTGATTAATGGGTAAAACCACAGTGGGGCTTCCAGTTGCAGTGCTGTCTGGGTAAAACTCTAAGAGAAGGGAAGCTGAACTAAACAAGCCCAAACACAGAAACCCTAGCTGCCAGTGATGAGAGATGAGCTAGTGTTCTGGAGCTTTTCAGTAATGCTTTGGGGTAAAGACTTACTAAGTTTAACACTCCCCTCTCCCCCCACCTTCATTCCCTAAAAATACACCGAGCATACAGCTCACCAGATATGCACTTGCAAAGATAAAAGGCCATCTTAAGAGAGTTGGGTCTTTCAAAGTTAAGCTACTTGAACAGCAATATAGACAAAAGCACTGCTCAGCAGCAATTCTACTCCATGCAAAAGCAAACTAGACAGCTAGTGGCTGTGTCACATACTGTTAAAACATTAACTTTTTAATTGGGTTTTGATTGCAAATAGAACAAATCTGAAGAAATAAAAACATTATATTAAAAATAAGTAGATGCAGATACATTTTCCAAGAGAATACTAAGTAAAGGCTAAGATGTGATTTCTTTACTGAAAAATCATCCTTATTATACTGCTTTCACTAAAAAGAACTGGGGAACCCTCATGAAAAATATTTTCATAACTTACATATTGAAAGATTTGGAATTTTATGACAGCACATCATTTGGATATTAACTTTTAACAATGAAGATTCAGAATTCAAATTGCTGCTACCTTCCAAATTACCAGTGGCTTCTTTAAGAAGTCAACACAGCACAACAAAAAAAATTCTGTTTAGATTAAGTCACTTTTCTACAGGGCATTTTGTTTCAAGTTTCTCTGGCTTCAGAATGGTGAAAAGGTCTATGTGTAAACTCGCTGAGTACACAGAAACAGCAAAAGTGTTCCTGACTTGTCCTCTTAACTTTGTTTCATTTATTTAGTCTTATCCATTTCCCACCACCACACCTTGAAAACTTCTTATGGTCACAGTTTCCTGCCACAGTGTTGACAATTAACAATTTTTATTTTTTTTTTAATTGGAAATGTATCAGTTTGCACAAACCTTTCCAGCAGAAGGACAAATGCTGATGAGTTGCTCATTTTGTAAGCGTGTTTGAAAAAATTAAAACCTTTTGCAGAAGTCAAAACGCTTGAAGACAAAGACTTGCTGTTTCAATTCAAAACTGAGCTTCTCTGTTTATTCTCCCAAACTAGCCAATGTGCTAAGTATCTCTCCAAGGAGTTTCTTGAGCAAACTGAAGACACTATCATTACCCTGACTGACATATGAGGAGGGACTATTCAGGAGACTTGCCTAACAGAGACACTTCCTCCAGTTGTTTGTTTGCCAGTATCTCAGACTGGGTCTTTCTACACACTATCTCATAAAGCTGTGTTACCTGACTCTTAGAATAGCAAACTTGTAAATAAGATGTGTAAAGTTAAGTTAAAAAAAGACATCACAAGATGCAATGTTCAAAGTAACTAACTCGTATTGGGGAAGTCTCAAATCTTTACAAGAGATTTAGTTAAACAGCAATTCCTAGTAGGAGTGATCTAACAGGAGAACCCAACATGAATTTGAGGAAGCACTTTTTAAAAGTAAATTTAAAGACTGAATTTCTGAAGGATCAGGTCATGTCCAGTTCTACTTCAGGTCCTACTTTACAACCTGGAAAGAGCTGTTGACCCCAACTTTCAACAGCATTGGAAACCTTCAGGCACTGGTGACTACATACACACGTTCTGTCACTCATTTCTTGAATTACAGTCTGTAATACACTTGCTGTAACAAGCCATTTAGGAGTGCCCTCAACTTAGTCCTACTTTCAGAATTCCACTATGAATCTTAATGCAATGTGACATTGATCTTATTGTTGCCTGGAGGCCTCTGAACTCAAAATTCACAGTGGCATTGACTTTTACAACCAGCATTTAAGCTGACTTCAGTATTAGACACACTGAACTTCTCTTATGCAGAGTAGAGAGGGGAAAAGTAAGCAACAGTTGGTCAACATAATTATGTAGAAGAGAAATACTATAGTAAACTCTAGATTATAAGATTCAAAACTTGTCTTCATAAATGTACTACAAGATACCAGTTTGCAAATGTGTCAGACTAAGAGAGGGTGTAGGATAAATGATTTCAGCAGACAGAAATGGTGTTTACAAATATCAGCTAATCCCTCTTAACAGCTGATAGGAGTCAGCTGGGATGAGAGAAAAAGCCTGACAAGATGACATCTGTTTGCAAAATGAGTAAAAAGCCTTCCAGGACACAGAAGGGACAGCTCAAGAGTTCAGATTTCACAAAGAAGTGGAGGATGTATATGGAAGGACCTAAGACGACAGCCTTTTTCTTATGAAAAATATTCCTGGCATTTTATTTCAAGTCCTTCCTTTATGTAACACCAGACTAACAGTGAAAGATCCAGCTGAGAGCTCTCAGAGAAGTCATCTAACCAATACTGCCATCAAGCGTTGTCTCTGTGTATTGTATGTCTCACTGCACCCTGGTTACACAGGTGAGTATGTGGACCAAAGGCTCTATCAGCTCCTTCTCCACACCGAGGTATTTCAGCTGAAACTATCACCAGGGCTGTACAAGTCATGCACTCAGTTTGAATGCTTTTCATGAGGTTAGATAGCTTCAGGCAAAATCCCACAAGTCTGGGGATGGCAGCAATACCCCAGCTTGCTCATTTGGTGGCTACTTCCTCTGTGGAACAGATGGATCAGCTCAAGTAAGATGCCCACAAAGAGGCTTGTCACAGAAGTATCACTCTCTGCCAGCATGGGGACTGCAGGGTAACCTGAATTTTAGCTCAGAGATTACAAAGAGCAAACACAGGACCAGGTCACACACTGAGAGAACATCAGTCATTGGGAATGCACTTAAGCATCATCAGTTAACTACCTCTGTAACACTTTCTCCCTGGCTGAAGCATATTTGCTACACATCTTTGACCTGGGCAAGAGGCAGATTTTGGCACACAGATCCTGTGAGGAAGACTACCTATCCACTTCTTACTACCAGGCATTTAGGCCTAGTGTATAAGAAGACCATTCCCCTTTTGCTACACAAGAAATAACCACATTCTGAGAAGGGCAGGAGGGTACTAAAGTGATGAAGCATTAGCAGCACACAATGTAGAATCCAACAGTGAGACTCACAAAGCTTTAGGAAGATTCTTCAAACAACTCAGCCAATAAATCTTGAGTAACGTAGAAATGTTTGCTTGGAGGGGCAATTCCTGCCCTGAACTTCCTTTCAAGGAGAATTAGTAGGAGACCACAAATAGGTATCACTTCCCAATTACAAAGTTTCTGAGATTCATCCTAACAAGCATCTTCTGTGGCTTATTTAACATGTACAAATTAATTGGCCAAATCCACAATTCTTTTCTAAAATGTTTTAGAGCTAACTAGGATAGCCAGATATCTATTTTGGAATCTTCCTTTCCTGCCAAGAAGTGGGATCATGGGATAGCATTGCTCAAGGCACTCGTGGCAACCCGACAGAAAAAGCAGATGTGAAAGGCCAAAAGCTAGGAGACACAACAGCAGCAAAGACAGTTCCATGTGAAGAGACATAACCTCAAGCATTGATAATTACACTGTCTTAGCCCAACAGACTGCAGAAACAAAGGTCTGAGGTGAAAATACTATTCTGCCAAAGGAGACTCTAGCTAGGGTAAAAATCACCTTCACAGTTTAAACTTAGTCATGAATTTGATCTACATGCTTGCAGAACAGGGCAGATTTATTTTATGCTTATTGCAAAAAAAAAAACAAACAACACAACCCAAACATTCCAGCTAGTGACCCACACCACAGACTACTGTTGTTATAACAAATGCAAGTTTTCTGCTGCTAGGAGAAAAGTATCTCTAAAGTTCTTGAATATGTGAAATACTGCTAGATGTGTGCCTTTGCTCAAATAAGCACATCTCTGCTCCAGGAGACAAACAGAATGTTGTAAATCCATTTGTAGCAGTCAAACCTCCTTTGGTGAAAGGAAACAGGGGATGGTGGGTCTTCCCCACAGGAGGACAATTTCATGTTCTTGGTTTTTATGGAACTGTTGCTTTAGATTTCCAAGGCAAGTGATGTTGCAGATCATTTTTAGAGCCCATACACATAATTTCTTTATTTCAATAGAAAGGCACTAGTTATGTCATAATATGATTTCTATCAGGGAAGCAAAAATAGCATTAGAAATAATCCTTTCCCCCCACCTCAACATTAAAGTTACAGGCACTGCCTTATAAACAAGCTAAAACTTCTGCTTAAAGGACTATTGAAGAAGGGGTTTTGCACAAAACAGAGAACAAGTACTTGAAACAACTACATAAAGAAAACTAGTTATACGAGTATGAAGGCTGGGTACATAAATACTGGTAAATGTAAAATACCACTCACCTGCAATGGTATGTGCATACAGTCTGCTGCCAAAAGTAAAAACATGTAATTCATACAGCTTGGCAATTTTTTCCAGGAATTCCTTACAATGAGGACGCAAACGAGTATGCAACATAGGCTCACCTCGACCTAACTGGAAATGAAATATTCCCTAGAAGAAAGAGCATGGTTCTTATTATCAAAATACCAAACAAAACCACCAGCATTCCAGAAGTGCCCTCTTCCATCAGTTACACTGCTTTTATTTGGTCTGACTAGGCTAAAGCAAGTTTTGTCCACAAAGATTATGTGGATGAATAAAACCCAAAGCACTTTTTTACTCTGTGCCAAGTTTTTCAACATTAAGGTTTTCAAATGCAGGAAGCTGCACTGTTGAAAAGTTTACCATCAAGGTAACTTTTGACAAAACAAGCTGAAAAAAGCAACTTGAGAAATATCTCCAGGTTCCAGATCTCACTCCAGTCAGTACTCTCAGTGAACTTCACTCAGCTTAGCTTCATTACACACCGAGTTCAGAGAAAGGCTTTTTTGGATTAAAAAAAAATATCTATGGAAACTTCCCATCAGATATCAGATAACAATGACATTTGCAGCTAAAGATCCCAGTTAAAAAAAAGACCCAAATCTTTTAAGCCAATGTTTTTCTGCAAACCATGCATTTATGCAGAGGAAGACATAGCCTTTCAAACACACAAGGGGTTTTTTAATCTTTAAGCTGAATATTCACGGTTCCCTTTCCTCTCAATAGCAAAGTACATTCACAGCTTGTTTTTTGCTAGCAGGTGTGGACAGATGCTGAGCACTAGAGAGAAAGAGGAACTAAGCAACTGCAGTTTGTGTGACACTGGAGTTTGAATGTGCATCATCCTGTACAAGACCCAGTAGACACGTTCCAAAGTGCTTCTTGTTTTCAAGTTTCCAAATTGGAAGTGTCCTAAGCCAACAGTCCCCATCACTTCAATGGCAAGTGTTTCATGGAAAAAACTGAATGGCAACATCCAAACTCCCCCCCAAAAAATTACATTAAAAAAAATAATCCCTAGACATATGGAATGACACACATAGTAAGACACAGGATTGCCCAAAAAGGGACTTCCAACAGTAATTCACTATATCCACCTCAGACTTGGGAATTGTAGAGGAAGGAAAGCAGAGGTTAAAATTAGCTACCTGAAACTTTGTGCTCAAAGTGACTGGAATGAAAAAGTGCAGGAACACATAAATGGAAGAAAAAAAATCCTCAGTTTAAACTCACAGTAAAGAGGGATCATATTTAAGACAACTTGTTCCTCATTTTCTGTTACTCTTCAACTACCATTTTACGTAACCACAGCATGTTTTCTTAAAGAACCATCATTGAAACGTTGTTAGAGATATTCCTGTTGTTACGTGGGCCTGAAAGTGAACACCAAGCCCTTACCTTATTAGACATCTGTTGGCAGTGCTGCTCTGTAGTATGGATCAAGGTCTGGTCCAAATCTACCATCAGCACCAGTTTCCGATTCCTGTGCAGTCGCTGTTGGTCTTCTCTCCCTAGCTGCTCAGCTTGCTGTAAAAAAGCCAACAAATTCACAACCAAGCTTTGATGAAAAATCAGCTTTATTGCCTTTTGTGAACTGTGAACTTGAGAACTGCTGCTGCAAACTAACTGCATAAGAAATGCTGCTTCAATGTAACTGTAGCGATGGCAGTTTTGTCAGCAAGTTTTCTACATGAAAAAAAGGAATTCCCAAAGTCTACTCTCAGATCTTTGTGACTCTCAGAGCTGATAAAAGCAACTTCCAGATTTGATAAAGTAGTAACCACCAAACCAATTTAAGGCCAAGAGTCTTGAGAAGAAATAGCAGCAGCTTTGGAGTACACACAGGACAAGTTCATCAGCAGTCCTGAAAACTGTGGCTGCTTCATTCAGCAATTTCCCACCAGTTTGGTACAAAGTGGCTGACAATATTACATTGGGTATACAACTGAAGCTGCAATTGTTGTAACTCTCAACCTGAGATTAAAGACTATATGCCAGCAGACATAGATCATGTAGTTCTATATGGGCACTGATTTCAAAGACCTTATACTCTAGTAAATGAGTCAGAGTTCACTTGTCTTGCATGTATTTACAGACTTCCAAAGTACCACATTAAGCTCTGTTTTCACTTTGACCACTTTTGGTAGCAAGCTGCAGTGTTACCCAGATAAACTTAAAAGCAAAAGTTAAGTGAAGCATTGTGAAGAAGTCAAGTGCAAACTGCCCTGTGAAATGCTCCCCTATGATGAAGGCACTTCTATCTGCTTATACCCTCTCACTTCTCATTGGTGTTCTTTGGAGTGTTAAAAAAAAATAAAGAAAACAGCAGCAACATAAAGAGATAAAAGATCAAGTTGGTAAGGAAGATAAATAGAAGGTTTCTTAAAAATAAACATGCTTTTTCTTTTAAAAGAGTCATTAGCATTCATTGATAACTCAGCTGAATGTAATACTGAAAAATAATGAGATTTAACACACAGGTAAGTTACAAACAAACCAGCTTTGCTGTATCTAGTGGGACCAGTTTCAAGGAGACTGGTGAAACCAGGTTTCAAAGGCAGTAGCAGCTTTGAACACATTTCAGCTAGTGGAAACCAACCTTTCCACAAACCCTTCATTCTTAGAGACAAAAACCTGGAAGCAGTAAGTTTTACAGCTGCTGTCACAGAATTGTCATCTTTCCAGTGCACGGTTCTAGCATAACCCAGTATAAAACCTGCCAAAAATCCATCTGCATTAGGGTAAACACAAAAACCCTGGGCTAATGATGTTCAACACCAATTTCCTCTTTAAAGTAAAGCCAAGCTTTCTGCATGAAGTACCTATAGCATTGACTAAACTCCTGTAATTAAGCCTCTCAACTCTGGAGCTACAGCGAAAGGTATAAATAAAGCAAGCAGGATGGTACTTACCTCAGAGCTCACTTTCAGTTCTGGGACACTGTGAACCATCGACACAGTGGCTGTGGATAATGGCACATTCTGCTTTCCATTCTTGCTCCGTATCCTGACCACGCAGGGAAAAGCAGCACCACAAGAGAGAGAAGTAGTTTAGTGAAAAGGATGCACCGCTGTCTGGCACTCAGCAAGCTGGCAGTGAACTGCCTCTACTTGCTGTTCTTTAAGCAAGAAAAGCATTGATGCTTTTGAATTGCCTTCTGAGGTAGGCTCAGACCCAACACTCTTCCAGATGTGTAAGCCACTTAGTACAAAAAGATGCTACCTGAAATACAGGAGCATTAACTGAGACAACTGAATTCACTGCATACCCTGAATTTATCTTGTTAATGAAGTAACAGCAGGATAGCAATATTTAGACTTGACTGTATTCAAACCTCAAATCAAGTAATCATTCAGAGCAAGCAAAGCCTATTCGCTGTTATCCAAACTTTTTGCTAGGTTTGTTGTTCTGTCAAATACTACTTGTTTACAAAACATTAACAGTCAACTTCTCATTAAAAGTTATATCCAACCATTAACTGGGCTGCGTGTTGCACACCATTTTCACCATCCAGTCCACTTGTACTGGTTTATGCAAACCATTTTCACTATCCAATTCACTTGTACTGGATTATGCCATAATGTTCACAAAGCAGTTCTTAATAAGGAGCATGAACTCAAATGAAACCAAATTTCCTTCCAAATGAACTGAGCATGCAACATTCATTTCTAAAATCCAGGCTACTAGACAGAACTTTGTGGAAACCAGCTGTTGAATTAGTAACTTGATATGCATAAGAAACAACTGTATTACTAATGAGACAGAGCAAAAGAGAAATCCAATCATCTTTTCAATTTGCTTTCTTTTTGGCCTAAGGCTTAAATTCCTTTAGTTCCATGGCAGAATATTTCACACACAGAAAAAAATAATTGAAACCAGTTGTGAAACCTGAAATGGAAAGCAGCAGTGACAAGCAGGCTCCCATTCAGGCACAGGACAAGTGAAGCAAGGTCACATGAATGAGACTGATGCTACCCTACAGCTATTTACATCTGCACAGATAAAACTATTTATTTAGTCACTGTTAGTAACCTCAGTTATGAGTACCTAAAAAGCAAAGCAGGATACACTGAGGAGAATTTATGTCTGTAAGCATGGTTGTTAAGCTGTCTACCTAAGGTAGTAAGCTACCCTACATTCTTCTCCAGGGAAAGACAGCATGCACAGTTATTAACTCATATATTTGTAACATGAACTGTAACTCAGGTGCACACATCACATCTTATTCACCCCTATTTCCATATCTATCCCTGTAATGGCCAAAAGGAAATACAGTTCTAAACACTGTATCTATGAAGACAGTGACATCTAAGGAACAAGAGAGCACAAATGAGAAATTTTAAGGTTGACAGAAAAAGTGTCTTGTGTAAAAAGCAAAAGCAAATTAAGACATTTTGCAGTAGTGTGAGAGATCTTGCCTACTTTCTCTTCATGTGTTGGTTTTATCCACAAGAGATTCCTGCCTACAAGCAGCCAATTTTTCAGCAAAGAAATATACTTCATTAAATGATTACACTATTAATAGTGTGATCAAGAATTAATACATTCATATCACTCAACTTTAAGCAGCACTTTCATGAGCCAATGTCAATAAAAACACAATTTTCTTCTTAAATGTGAACAAGTGCTTTATGCTGATATTTTACTTCTAGCAGAAGCTCCCTCTTGCCTTTCCTTACAACACTACTCTGAGTAGACCCACTTATGTCAGGTGGTATGAATACCACTCTCTCTCTCCCTACCAGTACCTACAGCTTCAGTTACCCCTATAGATACAATTCATACCTACCAAGACTCAAAACAGAGGCAAAAAAAGTAAATGAGAGAAAGAAGAGAATCACAAGGAAGAAGTTGGCAAGAAGAGCTGAGAATACTCACTGAGTCAAGTCCTGGCCACATTCTGCACACAAGCCTTTCATGACAACAGGATGGCTGCATCCCTCCAGCCTCACCAAGACACCCCTGGAAAAGACAGAGGCATGCCATTTATTGCAGGCTGATCTCAGATGAATGAGTCCAGCCTGAAAGAATTCACAGGCTCATTTCTGGTTATGGTTTGAGTGTCAGGCCCCTAAGATATATGCTCTTGTCCCAACATGGGGAAAAAAGACACCAAGTATTCAAATTAGTTAATTCCACACCTTTAAAAGTCACCAAAACATCTATTAATGCCAGTTTGTAACCTTAGTTTAGCAAAGGAGTTCACTGTATTAATAAAATTAGCATTATTTGGCCAGAAACAGCTCACATCAAGTTAGAGAACTCCCCATAAATAGGCTACTGAGCCACAGCAATGAAAATCAAACCTGGAAACTTTAGAATTGTACAACCCTTGAGGTTGGAAAATAAGATCATGGAGTCCAACCATTAACCCAGCATGGCCAAGTCCACCACTAAACCAGCTCCCTAAGCACCACATCAACAGGTCTTTTCATTACCTCCAGAGATAGTGACTCAACCTGGGCAACCCCTTCCAGTGCTTGATAACCCTTTCAATGAACAAGTTTTTCCCCAACATCCAACCTAAACCTCCCATGGTGCAACTTGAGGCCATTTCCTCTCATCCTACCACTATCAAGTGGATAAAAAACCCAACCAACCCCCAAACAGAACCCAGGCTGTTTCATAAGGCAGTTGCACCCTTTTCTCTTTGGCTTCAAATCACACGGCAAGAAGCAGACAGTACCATGGGGAAGCTGTTTCACACGCTCAAAGCTCTTCAGTCATATATTTGACTTGGAAGCATTTGGGAATTCCCAGAGGAAATCCACCTCCCCAGTGACACCTGCAACTGCTTCCAGAGTGTCCCTCATTTCTCACTGACCAGAACCCTGGTGACTGTACTGACAACCCCACCACTGAGATGCCCACGCTGAGGATTTCTTCTCCGAGTGTAAAACCGAGATTCAGCTCGGGTTTATTTAAAGCCTTCAGAAGCCATCACACCACCAGTATTCCCATTTACAGAGTGCAGATCTGTTCCCTTCTCACCTGCAGTCAGCATCTGCTGCAAAATCACACCTCCTGAAATGCTTATGCAGTAGCAGATTTTTTTAAACCACTGTATGTATTCCACAGGAGACAAACAATAAATAGTTCATCATGGGTTTGGACAAACTCTGCACAAGAGACAAGCTATTTTTCTGGCCCTTTACTATTGGCAACTTTTGTTTGATTATTTACTTCTCCTCTCACCCCTCTACGTTTCCATGATTTCACTCACTCCTCTACTCCCCCCTCCCTTTGTCAGCATGTCTGTCGTGCTGTCTCACCTTAACTTATCACTAGGATCCTCAAGGCTACCCACTCCCATTCCAGCTTAGGAGCTGGCAGGGTTTCTGTTCGTGTACAGGCACACACCATCTCAAGCCTCTGGATTTTAACAGACCAAAGATTCTTACTAGAGTTCTAGTCATCAGTACTATTCCTAAACAGCATCTCTGCACCTTATCACATGCCAAGCAGCACTGCTAAGTATCAGTTCTGCCTCCGCACATTTAAATATGAGCAGAACACCTCATTTTGTGCCGTTTGCTGGGGATACAGAGCACACAATACCAGAGCACACAATACCAAGCCCTCTGTCACACCATTCTCTGCAGTGATATTTACCCTGAAGGGCAGAGGAAGAGCTGCAAACTTCTAAGTACCAAAGAGTACCAAACTGCTGAGCTGTTCCAGGGTTCAGGTACAATTGTCAGGACCTGAAGCAGACTTCTCCAAACCACCCAACGCTGCAGAAAGAAGGGCTGGACTCTACTAAGGTGTAAGCATACCTCAATATTTGACTCAAATGTTAGCACTTATGCTTTAATTACTATGGAATATGCTTTGGAAGAACAAGCATGGAACTCCAGTAAAAGGCTTTTTGTGAATTTCAGAACTGGAACCACTCCTTTTATTGCTGAAATGAGGGATTTTCAAAACACAGTGGCCAAGATGCAAAGCAATTGTCAGACAAGGGAGAGCTGAATGGAAGTTTGCATATCCATTTTTAAATGGCTGCAAATACCACTTAGGGGTTCAGGTTTCTGCCTGTTCTCTTGCCTGGGTGATGAGTGAAGCCACTCCCTACTCCATTCCTGGAGAAAAGCAGCAGATATCCTCCCCCCAGATCTGAAGAGCTACACCACATTCTACTGCTGACAGCATGAACAGCATCTTCCCCTTCCTTCCCAAACTGCTGCCAGGCACTAAGCTCAGCAAACTGGCTACTTCAACAATAATGGTCACAAAAACCTGCCACAAAGGATGCAAACCTTGTGACAGCTTTTCAAAGCAAGGCAGGCCCTGGGGCAGAGCTGCTGGGCTGTTTTCCTGAGGCATGGCTGGGGGGGTGTAGATCATTCCAACCCCCACCCTGAGAGCCAAAGCACAGCAACAGCAAACTGCCCAAACAGTTTAAGCAGTAAAATACAACGGGATTTAAGTGAAACCTGAAAAAGTGAGTAAGGAAACTCACTCTACTGTCTTCCACCCATTCTTTCCAGATGTGCTTGCAAATGAGAGACACCAGGTATGGCCACTAGAGCACAGTTCTGTTGTGCAATGGCCGTGGGTAGGCACAGACAGCTACTGATGGACCATAAGAGCCCTTCACTGTTCCCCCAGCACTCCACACACATTTTGACTGTTTGTAAACCAAGTCTTTTAACAGTATCTGCTTTCAAGCAGCATCATGAGGGAAAAGAGAAAACTTCCAAGAAATCCAATAGGAGCATTTTGCTTTTATTAACAGAGGAAGTGAACACCTTCCCTAACTGTAAAGCCTGGTCACTAGTGCTGACTGCAAATCTAAGAACTTGGGATCAAGTGCAACCACCACTGCTGGTCCTGGTGCCAGTGACTGGCTTGAGAGCAGCCCTGAAGAAAAGGACCTGGGAGTGCTGGTGGATGAGA
>WUAM01000377.1:1587732-1606470 GCA_024336885.1 Actenoides hombroni | reverse complement strand
CCTATGACCCAACCCCACCACATGGGCCAGACCATGGCATTCAGTGCCACATCCAGCCTGTCTTTAAACACAGCCAGGGATGGTGACTCCACCACCTCCCTGGGCAGCCCATTCCAATGTCTAACGTATTGACAACTTTCAGATTTGGAACACTCTGCTGTGGTGTTACCTCTCATTCTGAAATTTGCTTTCCAGTGAGTAGAAAACAAGATCAGGAATTTTACTGGAAATTTGTCGTCTTCATTGGTACAAACTGTCTGCTTTCCATCCCTTTGTGTCCATTGCCTAAGGATATGCCCAAGTATTTACATCGGCAGCTGGCTAAAGCTCATGGTATGAACAGGAAACAGTTTAACACTGTCTGCCACTGCATAACAATTTCCAGTACCCTTTTCTAACTTTCTTTTTCTGTCTTCCACCACTTGTGCAATAAAACCCCTCATCCACCAATGTGTCAAACCTGCAATGTGTTCTGATGCTCTTGCTGCAACCCGTGGGTCAGCGTTATCTGTTGGCAGTTAAGCATATATATGCTGACTGGATTTACTGGTTATGGATGGAGTGATCAGCTGTCATGAGATGAAACAGAAATTTTTGAACAAAACAACCATGAGGCTTTAGACATCAAAGATGGTCTTGAACCAACTGCCTCTAAACCCCAAAGAGGATCAGGTGTGGGTTCAACCATCGCATCCCATGGCTGTGCAAAAGCTGTTCTAATGAAAATCCACGGCGAGGTTTTGTGTTTGTCATTTCTTATCAGCAGCATCACTCTCGACTCTGTGGCAGTGCATTTTCCTATACCGCCAGGCTCCGCACTTTCCTTTGCTCTCAGGTTCTCTTCTTGTTGGTGCTGATGATTCTCTGGAGGTCAGACCCCATGACAAAATGGTTGGGAGTGGATTTCTGGATGTGAGCCATCCTTATGCATGCGAGTAAGCAGAGAGCAAACCTCCGCATTCCAGCGGTCAGCACCCAACACGCCCCCGGAGCTGCAGCGGCTGCGGCTGCCACCGGCCACCCGCTCGCCCCGCTCACCCCCGCGGCCACCGGCACCGGCACCGGCACCCCGCTTGCCCCGCGGCCCGGAGCGGCCATGGCACCCGCGCCTGGCTCCTTATCAAGGTGTGTCTGATTAAAAGAGCAGTGGGAAAAACGCCACGCTTCAGATGGCTGCAAACTGCTGTCCATGGAGCGAAAGCGAGGGGCTCCGTCCCGTCCCTCCTTCCACTATGCCGGAGCGCGGCTGCTTGTTCCTTCGGGGGCTTTCCTTTGCCAACGAGGAACAGGGATAGAAAAACAATAAAATTACATGAGGACAGTGCAACAATCAGTACACAAAGATAAACATCAGCAGTAAACACTTCCAGCTGCCAGCCCCACACCGTATATAAATGAGAGAGAGGCGTGGGTGGGGGAAGGAAGCACAAGGGATGAGCGCGGAGCCAGGAAAGGGTGGTAGCAAGGCTCCTGGCAGGAGCTGGGGAAAGCCCACGCAGTTCAAGAATGCTAGAGCCACAAATAGTTTAGGAGAGTTCACTGTGCCCGAATGCCACATGGCTGTGTGTCCCTTTGGCTTCCCAGAGTCGAAAATCTCTCTGTAGGGTTAACATGGTGTGCCAAACATCCAGGAGGCACGGGTAACACACGTGCCAGAAAACTGACCCTCCAAGAGTGAAAGGGAAAAAATAGATTTCTCTCTATGATATTGAAGTCTAGGCTACAAATAGAATAAAATACTTTATGGGGAAAGAGAAGCTTTTCTGGGTACTTGCTAGAGTTATTTATCACTGAGGAGTATTCATTTCCAGTTGGCAGTCTTAGCTTTGTCACGCTGCTCCCAGTTTCAATGCTGCCTGGCCCACACCTCAGGTCACTCTTATTTTGAGAAGGAAAATTTTGAATCTGGTTAAAATAATGACACTTCTTGCAACAGACTGATTGGAGGAAAGCAGATCTCGCTAGCTTGCTGTTTCATTCTGTTTTAAGGTCTGAGATGTTGGAGGTGGCCCAGCAGAAGAGGGACGTGGTGGATGGAGCGGTGGGGTTCACTTTGCCTGGGCTGCTCTGTGGCTGGCAGCTCAGATGGCCCTTGTAGCCACAATGGAGTCTCTCTGCCACTTCTCCATTTTCTCTTTCCTTTTATTTTATTTTCCCCCCCCCCTTTTACCTGCTGACACTAACACACAGTTTCAAAACTGTGGACAATTTCAGCTTAATTTTATAAATGTAGGAAGCGGTGGCTGGCAACAGATATTCCCTGGCATACAAAACCCCTGCAACAATTGCTCTCTGAAGTAAAAAACTGTTTTAAAACTGGTGTTTAAGCTGCTTCCCTGCTGTTAAAATTGATGGGCACTCAGTTCTCAATACCACTCTCCCCTTCTTCACTCCCAGGTTGCAGCCCAGGTACCACACTACCATTCTGCAACTGCAAAAGACCATTTGAAGTGATGAAGTTATTACAGGAGTTAAGAGAGGTAACTATTACAATGAGAAGTGATTCAAGTTGGTGTCTAAGGAGCTCCTTCCTGGGCAGATACCATGTCAATGGAGGGTCACTTGCTGCACAGACCCTGAGGGTTACTGCAGATGGTGTGGGGCAGACATGGAGATCCTATTGCCCTCAGATATGCCCAAGAGATAAATTGTGTTTTTTCCAGCATCTGTGACACTCCGAGGAAAAACTGAACCATCCTGCATATGACAGGGGATTTGTCATGGGCAGACTGTGACTTTAGCTACAGCTTTCATGGAACAACAGGACAGTGTCACCTGATTCAGGGAATCATGTGCTATGGAAAAACACTACAGGTTGCCCAAGCCAGAGCAAGTCCTTCCCCAGCTCAGATTGTTGCTTTGGTAGAGAGGGGTGGATACAAACCACGGAACAAACGAAATGTACCACTTACTTTGAAGGAATATTGATACAAAATGGGAAAAAATATCTCCTGATTAAATTCAAGGACTGTCATAATGAGAAAATATTTTCACCTTTGATCAAATAGAAATGGTGCTTTTCAGCGCTTGAGGCAGACCCAGGTAAGCTTGCACAGCAGCAAACTGGATGGCAGCTTTGAAATACTTTAAAGAAATTATCACTGTTGTCTACAGAGCTCCTTTAAATGAGCTTCTATATGCCTGAAATCAGGATTTTATAAATTCTCTTTTCAAGAAGGTAGCTCAGAAAAGTGACTTGTTTAGGGTCACACAATAGATTAGTGGCAGAGATGCAGAAAAAACCATCCTGCTCCACTGATCTCCAGGCCTAAATTGCCTTTTCTGTTCAGTCCTTTGGAGTATTACAGCCTCCTAGAGAGTGCATTTTGCCCATTTTTCCTCAGCGTTATACCAACATTATTCTAAGCACTGAGGGACAAAACCATGTTACTTCACATATTGATTTGTCTTTTTAAACTGGAAATTGTTTTAGTCAACTCTTCAGAGTGTCTCTCGTTCCGTTCTGAACCTATTGACAAGATTTTTCATCTAATCCAGTGTCCCAGTTTTAGCAGAAGCCAGCAGCAAAAGCAATACTGACGCTGAATGGATTGTTATAGACTGCAGGATGCAGTTCTATTCCTGCATGAAAAACTGCCAGTCACTTACCCTCTCTGTGGCTGTCTGGAGGAGCACAGCAACACCTGAGCTAGCTTTCAATTACCCTGGTGTGACAGCATGAGCACTTGAACTGCAGCAGCACGGGGCTCGGCACCGGCTGGGAAGGGCATGTTTGGTGTTGAGTGGAGCCCTCGATATTCGTGGTGAAAGAAATATAAAAGTTGCAAAATACTGTCCTTAAAATCTCATTATACTGAGCACTGCTAGACAACAGTGCTGGATGTGTATGTCCCATGCGCTTCCTTTTTGGATCTGGAAATGGAGAAGTGGGTACAGAGAAAAACTGGCCATGAAACTGATAGTCTGGTGCTTCAGAAAGCCAGCACACACCACCCTGCCCTTTCTTTCAGGTCATAATCAGTATGAGGCTCTAGGACAAGCCATTGCTGAGTAATGCACACATGAGGATGGTGGAAATGTTCAGCTCTGCCTCATCCTTTGCTATTCACCCATGTTGAGCATCACTCAGTTTAACTATATAGAGCCCAGCCTGGAGTAGTTTATTGCCAGGCATCACAAGTGACCCACAGAAGAGGAATCTCCTTAAACTTTTCAAACATCAGATTAACATTCATTTTGATGATCCCTTGGCTGCATTTTGCAGTTTGTTCTTTTCTTTAGAGAGAAGCAAGATGTCCAGTACAGGCTTAGTCCATCTTCAAGAATCATGAGAAACCATCACACTGTTTATCAAACACTTCAAGAAGAAAGACTAACAGTAGCCTGTGTTTGATAGGCTCCTTGCACACTCTGGTTTGTCATCCATGGCATATTAGGATGACTCATGAGATTTAAGCATGGGTGGTTGTCAACAGACAGTTTGTAAACAAGTTACAGTAGTTTGAATTTTCCCAAGTGAACTTTTAAATAAATGATTCCTCCTCCCGGTGAAATAAGTAAAGAATCAAACCGAGATGACAACAGATGTCTTTTTGAAACCTAGAAAGGAAAAGAGGATTACATTTTTGTCAGATACCCTCTTTGCCACTGGGAGAAAAGGTAAGATCGACCGATCTCTCTGCCAAAATGCCGTGTTTCAGTGCTGGTGAGATGCATGATTTAGCAGTGTTATTTTATCCCCATTAGGGAAAACTCTTATCTGTACTGGAGGTCGTAACAACTCCTTGAAAAGAAAATAGGCACGATGTTTTCAAGCTGTGAGAAAGCACATTAATAATTTTTCACTGGCTCATCAAGATAGTTTGATGCTGAAGTGATAATGAAATGACCTCATAACTCTTTGCTCTTGGGTTATGACAGGTCACTCCAGTAAATTAAATAGTTCTACTATTACGAGGGAAACAATTCCTGTTTGACACTAACTGGAAAGAAACGTGATTATTAGTGTTGAAAATAGCTGCAGCTCTACAGCAAGCAGCGTATCTCCGTCCATAATGCTTTCCAGCAGAAGACGCAGCCTTGGTGAGTCCCTCCCTCTGGCCTTCTAGGTGGTCCTTCCTACAGATAGGTTTGTCAGCGTGATTTATGGCGCCCATGCCTCTGTGGTTTTTGCTCCTCAGCTTTGGGTCAGCTCTGGTCTCCAGCACTCTGTGGTTGTTCTTAACACATATTCAGTAATCGCACAGACCAGGGCTGTTTTTCTACATTGGTGTTTCCTTTCATTCTACTTGTCTTAGAGTTTTCAGTAACGCTCCTTGCCACAGGATTCTACTTTTATATTTCATCTGTCAGTAAAGCTTGAGTTAATTTGCTGCCTCTCTGCTGGCTTGTATTTACATGCAAACACAAACTACAAATGCATGATCACATTACTGCTAGTTCCAGATCCTCGTGCCTGCCATGCTTGACCCACAGCTCATTAAAACCAGTAGGAAGTTTACCATAAATGTTAACAGAAATTTTAATAAGCCTGCTTTAGCTAAAATGAGGATGGACTGAATTCTCCTATATGGTGCACAGAAGGAAATAATATAGCCCAGAAAGCCCACCTTCATGCCTCCCCTTGCAAGCAGGCACGCTGACAGGAAGAGGTCATTGCCAATTTTTGAGAGGAGGGCTGTGGCAGGAGAAAACTTTCTGGTCCATATCTCTAGGACACTTTGGTGACCTTATCACAGAGCAAGCAAAATGCCTCTGGGACTTGAGGTTGCATCCCCTCCAGAAGCTGGGAGCAGCAGCCAGTAAAATGCACGACAGAGCCCATAGCCCAAGACTCCTTGGAATGATGATCTCCTCTTATACTTGTCTCACTAATAATAAATCCCACATCACTTGCTCCATAGGTGCCAAACAGGGCACCACCTATTCTTTCTTATTTAGCAGCTATTTCTATACAGTGCTGCTTTATCTGATTATAGTTCTAACAATCCAAATATCTCTGAGACGGAGATTTTTTATAGCATCAGTAAAATATTAGAGGTCTAGGGTGGTCTAAAGTATTTGCATTGAAAAAAAAATATAAAAAAACCCAAATTCCAGTGAAGCAACAGGCAGATAAAAGGAACTCAGACCACTGTGTTAGTTTTAATTAAGTGGGAGGAAGAAAGGGCTGTTGTATGTGTTTTACACACAGAATAAAACCCTACAGCTTTTCCGTAGGTAAAAATTAATTTCAGGCCAATGTGAGTTTTGCCCTAGTTGCAGAATCAAGCCCATATTTACATTTCTTTGCACTCCTGAGCCTCTATTTCATGATCAAATAAAATTCCAAGGAATATGAAGAATAGGAGTTCTGTCCAAGTAGGAAGCTTCCAGTCCTCAGTGGAAATTGTCATTTCTCCCCATCATTTTAGAAGAATAATCGTTTTGGAAAGCAGCACCCATGAAAACAAGCAGACAAACAAACAAACAAACAAAAAATTAAAATAGATGAGAATGCAACTTTGATGGTATTTTATCCAAGATGTTTCACCACCACCTGAGAGTCATGAATCATGGGAAATGACATTGAAGTAGCTAGTGGAGAACAAAGTGCAACTCAGAGCAAATTATGAGCTAAAATTTCCAGGAAACGAGTGTGATTTTTTTTTTTTTTTCATATTTTAACTTGTGTGGTAGGAGAGACAGCAAGGAATTTAGTTAATTTGCAACAGGAGAGAAATATTTTTGTCAGTAAAAAACTAGAAGATACTGTATTTCCTAAAATTTCTGAGATGTTATAAGAGACAGGGAACAAACCAAGGTAATCCACCTCGGGCAGTGCAAGCGTAACAGGGGGAGATGTGGCTGGTTGAGGTTGCCTGGTGTGAAATGCTGATTTGGGACCACAAAGCTGATGGGATTGTTCTCTTAGTCTGTACTTGACTGACAGTGGGCACCAAACCTCTTCAGTGAGTGATCCCATCTTGGTTTACAGGAACACGACTTTAGTTCCATTCTTGCCCTAGAGATGGGAAATGTCAGTCATAGAATCATAGAATATTAGGGGTTGGAAGGGACCTAGAAAGATCATCTAGTCCTTCCCTTCTACGAGGCCTAGCTGCCTCCCTGGCCCTGGGTAGTCTTCCTGCAAGTGTGAGACAGAGACTCTCCCCCATCCCAACATTTTCCACAGCTCATAATAAACATCTCCTGGCTGGACCCGGGAAGGAAGATGACCAGAGAAGTAGGGGTTCCCCTGCACAGGACTGGCCAAGTCTGCGTCTGATTCCTAACAGCTGGAGGAACATCATAAGGGGCATAAGTTCTGTGGCTGACCTGCACATGTGCCTTATTGAGTCCTAAGGCCTAACTCCAGCTTTCTTCCATCAGACTAAATTAGGGAGAGCAATTGCTCTCAGGTAGGAGTTGCAAGCTGGAAAATCGAGGACATCTATCACAGAATTTCCATATAGTTTTCTCTTTGGGAAAGGCAACAGGTTTGGTCTCTCCAAAGGGGTGACCTCACTGAAATAAGTGTGTTTGAGCATTGCTGGGAACCTGTATGTACAAACCTCTGCTGGCATTTTGGAGCTGAGGATTTCTCTTGGCACTGGTGGAATGAAAGACTTCTGCAGGATGGTGGGAAGAAGCATAACAAAAGAAGCTGCTATCCTCTCCCCAGCAGGGATCACCAGGAACACCCCCTTCTTGGTTTACAGAAGTACTCTGGAATGTATGGGAGGGCTTTTTAGCTGCCAATGCCACTCACCCAGCACAGATGCTGACCTTGAACATCAGGAATGACAGATCACTGCTTGATTCAGCAACTGGGGCTGTGCCTCAGCTTCTTCTAAAAGCAGCCCCAGAGAGACACAGACTGAATAACCCTCATGGACTGAGTAGTACTTACTGTGCTACCTAGAAGCCTTAAACTCTAAACAGTGATGGACTGCAGAGTAACAGTACTCGACTTTAGACTTTATGTCCCTGCCTTTTGGAAATCTACTTCACTTAAATAATAATAATTTGGCTGGGGGAGCTCATGAGATTAAATAAGCTACCTAAATACAAGTGACATCAAGCTGTCATAGAAAGTGATGGAGTACAATGACAGAGTCCTGATTTCCTTTACCAAAATGTTAAAATGGCTGAAACACCCGAGTGACATCTATTCTGCTGCCAGTCAACTGGTGTGGGAAGTATTTGGTAGTCCCACAGCCTTAGCAATGCATCTAGCCAAATCTGGCAGCTGGGAGGGAGCAAAAGAGGCATCAGTGAAGAGAGGGCAAGCAAGCTATGCTGGTTCCTGCCACCAGTCATCACAGTGGAAACCACTGGCCCCAAGCAGGGTTTGGGAATGTTACAACAACAGGTGAGAATGGGAATGAGGAGCAGCCTTGGACAAGAAAGTCCAAGAGGCTTGGAGGGTGCAAGAGATGACAGCATGGTTTGGGAGAGGATAGACTGGGTGTGTTTATGTATCTGTGGTCCAGCTGTATCTGTCCACAGAGAGGGATTCAACCACATCTCCCTAGTGACAGTACTGAAACTGCAGGTCCTTTCCTGCACTCCACATTTTCAGACATTGAAGTCCAGAGAGGCACTTGGTGCTGCTTTTTTCCTTTTGGCTGATTTGAGGGTCTATGCCACATCAGTGAGACCCAGGCTGCCGAGCCTGGGGCTCTGTGCCGTGCTAGTGTCTGCATGTGTGACATTCCACCAGCACTGGAGGTCATCCATCCCTGCAGGCTGGACCCAAACAGAGTGTTATTCAGGTGACATACCACTTCCAAACCCCAGTTCAAAGCAGAACACGGCTTGCAAATATGGGACCTACTCACTTTCCCTGTACATCCACAGCAAAACTGCCGTTAACTTTTGTATCTGTAGTATTTGAACCCTAACAACCTGCTGAACTCGTACAATCAGCTTGTGACAATGAAAGTCTTGCTCAGCACATCTGGAAAACAGTTCACTGGAACAGTTTGGTAGCACTCCATGATCTCACTGAGCCCTATTCCCTGCATTTGTTCCTGTGGTCAGTTGGAAAACATCAAATGTGGGGGGAAAGGTGCTTTTTTTTTTTTTTCTTTCCTTCTGTCTAAGACACCGCTGCATTAAATTTATCACCTTATTTTAAGGAGAATTTATGCTCCAGATGAGATCAACTCTTGGGACTCTAAGTCCCCACTTAGTGGCTGCGAAGCTTCTTATAACTACCACGGGGTCTGAATACCTGCTGCTCTCAGGGAAGAGTGTGCTGCAATCGCTCCTCTATGCACAGGAGGGAGAGGTTACTGAGAGGACAACTAATAATGGTGGAGCTACTCGTGGATTGCATCTGGTGTATATAGTCACATGAGGTTTTTTTATTCTACGCCTTTCTGATTTCCAGGCAGCACTAGCATTTTCTCCTCTCCAAGCAAGGAATAGTAAATAAAATAGAATAAAATAAAAAAAGAGTAAGTTTTCAGTACAACAGAGATGTTATTTTTCTGCTTTTACAACAGACAGAACTCTGAATCTGCAGAGCGTAGCAGGTCAGGAGTAAACAAGCTACATGAGCACACAGAAGTGCTGTCTATCAAGACCTGAGAGAAAGCTGCCAAGTGTTTATCTTCCTTCAAGTGACACTGCTCTCCAAGAAAAGACTGAAAAACATACAACACTTAGAGTGGAATGAGAGAAGAAAGTGCATTTGCTGTTTGAAGAAAGTGGTTTAGACTGGTTGGGGAAGGTGTCCAGATGAAAGGGACAATCATTGTAATGAGTTACCAGATTTCCATTGAATTCATATGCTCTGAAAACATGTTTGGGGATGCACAGAGCTATGGCTGTGCAAGGCATCTGCTTTGGACCGATTTTAGTCCTTCTGGAATACCAAAATCTCTTTGGGAACTAGAAGTTCCAGCTTCCAAGTTCCTTGCTGTGGTGTCTGCTTTGGACTGAGTGGTAGAGGATAATTTGCAGTCCATTCCAAAACTGCTGAGTCTAGACCATGACTTAAGGAGACTCTTCATGGAAACACGAGTCAGCCCTGGCTGTGTTCCTGTTCAGGATGGAAGAAAGGAAAGCTGCATGAACCCAAGTGACCCAATAAAGGTTTCCCTCTAATGTGCATTTTTGCAGTGTGTCAGGGGTCTCAGTGACTCGTACTGTTCAGCACTTGCCATACCTGCTGGTAAGATGGGCTGTTCTTACCTTAAAGATGAGCTGCAGGGGTCCTAAACACTGTGTGTCTTGCACGAGCATTGCCACAGGTCAGAAAGCACCGAACTTAGCCTGGTCTCATTGAATGCTAAACTGCTGCAACTGTAGACATGAGCAAGTCTGTCCATCCACTGAAGTTTCCTGGAAGTGCTGGCTGAGAAAGCAACTGTACTTATAGAATTACTTTAGAAAGAAATCTTTGTTATTGCATTGCTTTTTTTCTGTATTTGTCAGATAAACAATTAAATAAGATCAGAAAAGTAAGGTTAAGCAAGGATGTGAAAAGAAGGAGGCTCCAACCAAGGGGAGGGAAGTATTTATTTTTGTCACTTGTCACAACATGAGGATGGGTCATAATGAGTCACCTTATTGTCTATGGACAGTAATGATTGCAATAGAAAAGCAAGCCCAAGAGATGGTAAGAAAAAAGAAGAGACATTAAGATCAAAGGCAAGGGTGATACCGAAATAGAGATAATGGCTGTGGGAACATTAGAAGTAAAGAAGAAAAAGGGAAGATGAAGTGGAAGCACTGCAGAAGCAGAAAATTAAGGACAGGATTTTCAAAAGCGTCTCACCATCCTAAAAAGTTGTAATTACTTCCCCATTGATGCTGGCAACAAAAATAAGTAGAGGTGGCAGAGTCAGGCTAGCAATAAGCACTTGAAAAAAAAAAATCTCACCTTAGAATGACTTTGCTTTCTTACAACTTCTGCTGCAACAGTGACATCATGGCTACTAAATTACAGCCAGCGTCCACTTATTAGATGTTCTGGAAAACCTCAGATGTCTGTTGCATTAAGACACCCAGTGGCAATTAGAACAGAGGAGCTTTCTGAGGCTCTCAGAGGCTGGTTAGAAAACTCACTTGTTTTAAATAATGTAAAAATATACGTTGTTGTGGAGCTTAGAAATATCTGTTTCTCAGAATAATTAAAATGAAATCACTAAAAGTCAAATTGTGTTTGCAAACAGCTTAGGTTTCTATGAGCTCTTTCATTATTCTGGTTTCCCAAGTGCAGCACTCAGGAGAAGTGCCAAGTTTACATCTCCACGGACTGGGCTTCTCCCTGTTTATCAGAGGCCGATCGGAGTGGAGGGAGCGGCATCACGCGCTTCTCGGGGCTGCTCCGCCAGCGAGCCCCAGCCCTGACCTGGAGGGACCATCACTGGGTGTGAGAAGGCAGCTCAGGCTCCACACCTTTGAAACCTTCGGCATCTTTGCTGAGCCTAATAAGAAAGAAGCCAGTACTGTCGGTGATGTTTGTGATGTGTCCTTTTATCCACAGGAGACTATCACTGCTCATTTCATTGCACATTTTGCATAGGTGAGTGAATAACTTGCTAACAGTGACTGTTTTGCTCACTACTTGACCTCATTAATGTTTATAAATATGCAAAGGGTGAGTATCAGGAAGATGGAGTCAGGCTCTGCTCAGCGATGTCCAGTGATAGGACAAGGGGCAACGGGTGCAAGCTGGAACACAGGAGGGTCCATGGAAACCTAAGGGGAAACTTTTTCACGGTGAGGGTGACAGAGCCTGGCCCAGGCTTCCCAGAGAGGTTGTGGAGTCTCCTTCTCTGGAGACTTTCAAACCCTCCTGGATCTGTTCCTGTGTGGCCTGCCCTGGGTGATCCTGCTCTGGCAGGGGGGGTTGGACTCGTTGATCTTTTGAGGTTTCTTCCAACCCCTACCATTCTGTGGTTCTGTGTCACTACTACTTCGAACTGGATTCATCCCAGTGGTTAAGTCCTTGAACTTTTAAACCCTGAACTCATATGTGCAGCAAGGGGTTTAGGGTCCTAAGACATAATTCATTTGCATTTCAAGGGAGATCAAATTTTAAGTCTAACAAATGAAATATTTGTCACTTGGACGTGTTGGAAAGCTCAAATCCTTATGTTTATTAGTTCAGCGAGAAGTAATTATTAGCTAGAGAGAAGCGCAACTGCAATCAAAAAGAAAACTAAATAAAACCCACCTACACAGATTTCTCACACTGGGCTCCGGGCATGACTCACTGGTTATGTATTAGGCGTTATGGGTGGGTACTCTAATTTGTATGTGTTCCATTGTTTAGATGTGTTTTGTACACGCTAATTCGGACTTTCTGTTTTGGCAAAAAAATCTTTCCAAAAAAAACCCCCCCCCAAACCACCACCCTCTTGGGTCACAGTCATGAAATGCAGCTGCATCACCTCACCTGCCTCTCTGGGGAGCAGGGTGGGCTCTGCGGGGAGAAGGGCTCAGCGTTTGCTGGGGCTGCCAGGAGGAAACACGCTGCCAGCAGCCACAGACACTGCTGGGCCATGGATGAGCTTTTGCAACATCTCACCCGCTGCGTGGGGAATCATTCTGCATGCTTTTCAGACCAGGTTTTCACCACCAGAATAATACTTTTTTTTTTTTGTGCTTTAAAACATTCACAGGAGAAATAACTCAGCCCGTAGTTCGCAACGCGTTTCTGAGCTTAGTCTAACACACCTGCAGACAAGAATAACATTAAATGTTAAATGGAGAGGACTTTTAAGACTGAAGAAAAAGGGCATCCTTCCAAAATATTGTAATGCCAGTGCGTGCCTGTGCACAAAGAGAAAATGATTAGAAAAAGTCTTGAGAAAATGATTAGAAAAAGTCTTGAGAAAATGGTTAGAACAGAGTATTCGCATTGAACCATCAATAGCCATCTTCATTTGTGGAGCATAAACTATAAATAGGGATTCAAATGCTAATTGTATAAATTATACAATGTGTGCACTAGAAGTACATGAATAGAATTTATTTATTTTTTTCTATTAATAATAAGATCATCTACATGGCCATTGACAACATAAGGGGAGAGAGGCAAATAGGAGAGCATGAAGAATGAAGTGTGATGACGACCAGAAAAATATTGGGATATATATCCAGGAAGCTGAGCATTTTGGTCATTTGGGGAAAAAATGTAGGGATTTCTCCTGCTTTCACCTTCATACGTATCTCTGTGATCACATAACACGGGGCTCCAAATGCATTCTCAGGAAAGCTCTCCTGGCTGTGCCGTGAAGTTTGGCAGGTGCCATCAGCCACGTAACCTCCTGTAATTGTCACTGCCAGGGTGTAACCCCCCTGACAGGGGGTGAAATGGACACCGTGTCACTGTGGTAACTGTCACACCATCACCGTTTGACAGGGGAAAAAGCAGCTTTGCTGTCTTCTGAGAGTTAATGCACTTTCTACAGATGGATGGGCTATCAAAACGTAAGCAAGGAGCCTGGAAGAGTCAGAAACCTCCAGCAGAACAGAAAGAGCTGACAAAACCCCACAGGTGTGAGGAGATGCCCTCACAGAACATCTGAAGGCCCAGATGACTCCAACCCACGTGACCTTTGGCCGTGTCTCTGAGCTTCCCATGCCTTTGTATCCTGGCACCCCCCTGGGTGCCCCAAACTTTCTGAAGACACCAAAGCTGCACCTGACCTCACTGCCATCCCTGATGATACTGATGCCCAACTTTGCAGGAGACAGGGGCTAAATCAAACTCTTAAACCTTAATATTCCACAGCTAATGAAAGGAGGTTCTCAACACACCAACATTTCTTGCTTCCCTTGTTTACTTCAGTCGCAAAATATGCAACTTTCTTGACCTTAAGTACACTCCTTAGGAGTGTTCAGGCTGAAAGAGGCTCCACATCAGCCAAAAATAAGCACGGTTGACCTTAATAACTACTTTGGTTCAATCAGAAGGGAAACACCAATGCTACACCACTGTGTGCATCACTTCTCCTTACCGCCTACGCTTGCTCTGAAAGAACTGCTCCAGTTAAGCCGCTCACCTGTGCACCAGCTTACAGATTTGAGCAGGGTCCTAAACAGCCCGTCAGGTTTGTTTTCAAGGGGATGGCTGTGGGATAATGCAAGTCATTCAAGTTTTCCACTACATCACAAAAACGACACTCATGCCTGTTCCCACTGTTTGTTTGTATCTAAAGCAGCGCTCAACTTTCCAGCGGCAGCTTCCTGTTTAACAAGTATTTAAATGACCTGCTCAGGAGGTTTCACCCAGCACACTTGGCAGCACTAGAGGTGTGCAGCGCGGTGCCTGAACAGCACCCAGCTCTTGTGGGTGCTGCTGAGGTGGCCGAGGCAGGGTGACGTGGGTTGGCTGGCTGGCTGGCAGTGTCGCTGCAAGAAAACAGAGGCAAGCGCAGAAGCACAAAGCCAGGGAGGCTGTGGCCCGAAAAGAATCCAGGAGTGGAACTGCAGACTTCTGCCTCCCTCTTTTTTTCGCCGTGCACAGCTAAAGCAGGAAGCTGCCGCGTTGCTCAGATGCTCTGAAGTAGCTGAGTGGGAATAAAATGCTGCCCTTTATCTTGCTGCTCCCTATTAACTGCGGGCATTGGCTCCTGAACTGGCCCCTGAACTACACTAAATAGGCAGGGGAGGTGGACCTTAGGCAGAAAGGGATGATAAATTTTGGCTTGCCAGGGTGAGAGTTTTCCGTGTTTCTCACTTTTATATCCAGTGTGATTTCTGTGAAGCCTGTGAAATTATGCTAGATTTAAAGCGTTGCAACTCATAGCAGAATTCCATCTTTACCACTTAATGCTGATTCTTCTTAATTAATTCATTATGCCAGGACCAAAAGCATGCTAGGTGCCTATAACATTCTCA
The DNA here is from genome assembly GCA_024336885.1 of Actenoides hombroni. Classification (NCBI taxonomy): domain Eukaryota; kingdom Metazoa; phylum Chordata; class Aves; order Coraciiformes; family Alcedinidae; genus Actenoides; species Actenoides hombroni. Next base: position 1,591,665 of record WUAM01000377.1, on the reverse strand, counting down.
TTTACTCCTCTATTTCTTGTAATTTTATTTCATACTGCAAAAACATTTCCTGTAATTGGACCTCTGGATACCTATTGACTTTCCATAAAACTGGCTGAAAACTACCACTCTGTTCTTCTTATATTTTCACTCTATTTATTCAACTGTAAGTTCCTTAATGTTTTAATTGGTTGCAGCAGCTCATATATATGAAAGGCTCTCAGGCAGAAAACATTCTTCCGATGATATCTCGTACCAAGGAGGTTACTGCACTGGGATGAGATAAGCAGCCTTGCTAGGGGTATATGGAATGCAATTAAATGCAAAATATATAGCACGCTACTAATCGTCTGTATTGCAAGGAGAGAGCACAGCATCCACTTGATGTAAACAGTAAGAGTAGTAAAGTGGCAAGAAAAGACGAGTCCAGTTTCAGATAAAGTGTCAGAATTTCTGGAAGGAAAATGAGATGCAGCACAATGCTAACATGGCCAATTATTGCATTCATCACTACAGACCCTGCACAACTCACCACCAAAACAATTTGCCATTCAACATCCCAGAAGGCAGAGCAAGATTTTTATTCCATGTCGCTGTGATGAACTTAAGCTGCTGAAAAAGAAAGGGCTATACTTGGGAAAGCAGCCATGCTTCTGATTGTCTCTGCGCTGGCTTGATGCTTTTTTGGTCAGATATTAGCAGTTTTGGGTGCTAAGAATGCTTTTTTAAGTTGCTGGAAGCAAACCACATGAGATAATAAAAGCCAAATGAGACTCCAGAACTCTTGACCACATGGTCTGAACTCGCAGGCTAGCAGAAACCATGAGTGGATTTGTCTTGATCTCATTTTGCAGTCAGAGGGAACTGAGGACTGTTTAAAATCAAGCTGCAGCAACTTCCTTGCCACTGGTTGCACAGACCTAGAAATAAAATTCTCAGTACCTACAGCCTCACCACGACATTAAAGGTTTTTTGGGGGGCTAAACTGTGTAGCTGTCTGATTGAAATAGAATCTTCACAAAGAGGATAAAGACCCGGTCCTGCAAGCTGTACTTTAAAAATCATTCTTATCCTCTATTTTAAGTTGCCATGGGCTGAGGCATTGTTGCTCCTGAACTGGCTTATCATGGTATGCTTCCCATGGCAACTTGTAGCCACGGTGGCCCAGAAGCTGTAAACTCTATGTAAAGGCACCAGAATTCACATTTCACAGAGGATTTTGCTTTGTTTGACACGTATGACTTCACTTTCTTATGCCTCTCAATCAAGAGGGACTTGCTTCCAAACTCTAAACCAGAAATAAAGCCCTTGGTTGCCAGTGGAATTGTTTCATTGATTCATACAAGACAGGTAACTTGGATTAGATTGCTGGTGATGATTTTGAAGGATGCATTGTGGTAATTCCTTCAAACACACTGAATGGTTGATGAACTTTGCGGTTAAGTAGTTCACTGTTATCTCATGCACTGCAAGGGGAGAGACAGTGCATTGATGGAGACTTGCTGGCCTCCTTACAGTGCCACAGGGTGATCCTGCTGTCCCTGGGGTGCTGTCAACGCTCACTGACTCCGTCTGCCTTGTGTGGAGGCTGCAACATGGCCACGATCCGTGTGCCATGCTCACTGGGGCTGGCACGGCTGGCTACGGGCAGGGCTGGCTATGGGCAGGGCTGGCTATGGTCAGGGCTGGCTATGGGCAGGGCTGGCTATGGGCAGGGCTGGCTACAGGCAGGGCTGGATACGGGCAGTGCTGGCTATGGGCAGGGCTGACTACGTGCAGGGCGGGCTACAGGCAGGGCTGGCTACAGGCAGGGCTGGCTGCGGTCAGGGCTTGCTATGGGCAGGGCTGGCTACGGGCAGGGCTGGCTACGGGCAGGGCTGGCTATGGGCAGGGCTTGCTACGGGCAGGGCGGGCTACGAGCAGGGGTGGCTACAGGCAGGGCTGGCTCAGGGTTAGGCAATGAGCTGCGTCAGCTGCCCTGCTGCAGAAGGGATGATGGGGAGAGGAGAGTAGAGGTCAGGCTGCTAGGGAAAGTGCTCAGAAAGTTTTGCTATCTGTGGTTAAAAAAACCAGCAGAAATGTTTGCTTTTGGAGCTCTGACAATGAGTGCCAAGTTCTACTCTCTTTTAGGTATGAAGTCCTAACCAGGAAAGGATGACAGATACCTAAAAGAGAGAGATGGAAACCACACATGACAATTTTGATAATGAACCCTTCTCCCTCTTGCTTTCAGATCAGCTCTCTGGAAACTGTGTTACGGAGTTTTTGGCTGCCCCTTCAAACCCACCATTTTTAACAAAACCATTTCCTTCCATGAGGTACCAGCAGCTCATACCAAAGCCATTCGGCTAGTAACTTGAGGCTATGATTAAGAGAGCCTCAGTCACAGCTTCTGGGCTAACTGCAGCTCTTATCCTTCCTGCCTTCCAGCTAAATCTGCTCAGACCTTAACCAACATCTGTTCCCTTAAGGTGACATCAGGCAAGGCTGTGGCTTGTGCCCCTTTCTCATTACATGTGACTGCCTCAGTAGCCTAACTTACCTTCAGCGTCTGTGGTTTTGGGTGCTGTGCAATGACAGTCAGGAAACCAAACTGACTTTCTAAACCAGAGCTATTAAAAACCAAAAACATGAGAGAGAAAAGCAGTACCAACATATCAGTGCAGTCTACGTGCATGTTTGCCTTTTCCCAGAGCTTTATAATTCCTTAGAGAGGAGCATCTCTGCAAGATGTCTCCCTAAAATTCCTCAGCAGCTGTCTCTGCCTTCATTTCACAGAAGAATTTTTCTAAGTATTCAGCAATCTTTCAAAATCTAGGTTTTCAACTAAGCAATACGTGTGATTTTTTTTTTTTAATAGACTCAAAACCCCGTGATGTAGCTCTCCAGCTTTGCTTACTATCCTTTGAAGTGTAAACCAGTGTTTGTGTCTTTGGAGATGGCATGCTCTTCCAGCAGCCCCTGTTGCATTCAGTGGTGGCACATAGGCATAAACCAGGCATCATAATAACCTCTATGATATATCAAATCCAGTTCATGGATAAATTACATTAATTTTTACAGTTCATAATGGTGATTATTACAAGTCAGCTTCATATCTGCTGAAACACCCCTTTGGACAATAGGTGTAAGAGACCCTAGATCCTAATATTGTTAACTAAGGCATTAAAGGCCATGTGGCATTACACAGAGTAGAAGAAAATCAAACAGGCAAAAGCATGTCTGTTTAGAGAAAGAAAAAGTGAAGACAGAGAATCGGTACAACTAGGAAAGTTACTTACGTCGGGAATTTGAAGTTTAACTCCATCAATTGCAATGATGCTACCAGTGAAAATATGTTGGCTTGCATATACAGAGACAGCAATTTTTCTATTGGTACATCAGATCAATGGTTTCATTTATTTTTTTTTTCTCAAATAATTCAGAAGCTTGTGATTCACTACCAACAAACTGAAACTCTTTGGTTTTGCCTGTCATATGAAAGACTTTGTCTTAATGAACTAAAAGAAATCCATCTTGAAGATACCAATGGAAATAGCAGCGATGTGTCCTTGCACAGCGTTACATGAGTGAAGAAATCCCCTGCTTGAGCATATAGACTGCAAATAGTCACGTTTGATAACTTTATGTACAAGCCTTGTCTGTCTGTGCACACTGATGCTCTGGCAGACTCTGGGAGCTTCAGCGTGGGGTCCCACTAGATGACCCCTGGCTACTCAGAGATTCTGCCAAACAGAAAGGGAAAAGCAGTTTCTGAAATGACACCTACACCAAGTGCTCCTGGCCTTTTTCCTGTCTTCGTGGAGTCTACCAATTCATAATTGGTAGAATTATGAAGCTGGTCAAGGGACTGGAGAATAGATCGTCTGAGGACCTTTTGAAGGAGCTGGGTCTGTTTAGTTTGAGGAAGAGGAGGCTGAGGGGAGATCTCAGCACTCTCTACAACTACCTGAA
>WUAM01000377.1:1574438-1584948 GCA_024336885.1 Actenoides hombroni | reverse complement strand
TGCTCATTAAGTGAGTCCCATGATTTTTCAAGACCTGATTCATGTGTTTTGAACATAAGGGTGTAGCCAAAGAACAACTCTGATTTAGGTCTCCCAGGCTGTGCAGTCCACTGAGCTGTGTAACAAACTCAGCCGTGCAGCCCCTGTGCACATCTGGGAAGCTGAGGGCTGACTCAGTGTAACTTAAGACAGCCATAAGTGTTATCTAGGGGCCAGGAAAGGAAGGGCAACAAATGAGGGGTCAGTGCTTGATCTAAGTTGCAAGAGCAGTCTCCTTGGCAAGGGTTACATCAGCGGGGTGCTCCCTGGATAGAGTGCTCTCAGCATAGTGTGGGAAGTTCTTTGTGAAGTGAGTTTGCAAGACCAGAAGTGTAAGAAGTGGTGCTCCGTGCTCACCACCAGCACAGCAGCAGCAGAGGGTTTCCAGGGAGACTCCTTGCCATCCCCACAGGCGTCCCAGAGACAGTGTGGTTTTGTTTTTCTAATCAACTGGGTTTCGTTTCTCCATTCGCTAATCCTTGCCCAGATGTTTATCTCTTTTGGTCTCTTGTTTTACTTTCTCAGTTGCTCATGGTTTAAGCTTTGTAGGAAAGGAATGGTCTTTCTCACTCAGCATGTGTATCAGCACATCCCTAGGATGAGGCTACCCAGTGATACCATAATACCAACAAACTGTAGTACTTTCTGCACCCTAAACTGCAATGCCATTTTACAGCAGCAAGAATCAAAGTCTTATTTAATATGGGGTGTTTATCCCATTGCTGTCACTTCACAGGAAATGTAGCTCTAGCCTTAGATACTCAAGGACAAGCCATACACCAGTGATGCCCACACGTCCTCCTGGAACACCTTATGGCTACAGCCTGGAGCCCTTTTCTGCACTGAATCAGCATGGGTCAGAAGGAAGGAACACCTGGATATTCAGTCACTTCACAGCAGAGGGGCTATGGTACCCTGGAAAAGGTGGCAGCTGGCAGGGAATGGTCTCCAAAAGGTTTCCTTAAGCTTGTTCCCACTCTAAATTTGAGTGGCCGTGGGGAAAGAGGTTGGCTGAGAGAAAGATGTGGGCTCAGTGACCTGGCCTGGGTGATCTATGGCAGCTCAGTGGCCTGAGGCTTGGCATCCCCACCACGCGTTTCAGCAATCACATTTTCAGGGAGCTCTTCAAAGCTTTTAAAGAAGAAGTAATGCACTGCCAGAAGGGACTTCCTAATGCCACCATCTGTCTACTCATTCACACCCTCTTATTTTCCCTTTCTCCTTTGCCCACGGAGGGGGGAGGCTGGCGGGTGTGGAGAGCAGTGTGTGGCAGGCTGGAAGGAGCCCTGGCTGCAGCGGAGTCGGCCCTCGTGGGGAGAGGGGAAGGTTGAAGAGGGATTGATGGATTCAGGAAAGACCTGTTGGTTTCCTGTGGCTGCAGCATGAGGACTGTGGTAGGGCAGGAGGCGCTGGGAATGACTGAGGCAGGGGAGTCGCCTGTCAAATGTAAGTGGCTTCAGCAAAGTGGCCGGTGAGCACTAAGCAAAAATCCACAGAAAAGGCATTTATCTCCCCACAGAACTATATTCTTATCAGGTACCCAGTCTAAATAGATGGGCATAAAAATGCCACTTACTAAATGGGTTGTAAAGCCCTGGGCTCAGCTGGAGCTTTCTGTGCAGTCAGCAGTGATATCGGGAGCAACGATGAACTTGTATGTGTGTTTTTTGAGATACATGGATAGCTGCACTTCGCAGGGTTTAAATATTGTAACTGAAGGATCCTTAATAATTTCTGGGAAAGTGCTTAGCTCCCAGTGACTCTACCTGTCCAAATCAGCCAACTGAACTTCTTGCAGAAAGCAGAAATGTTGGTTGCTTTGGCTTCACACCCTGTGGCATCTGAGTGACCTGCTGCCAGCGGGGCGGTGAGAATTGCTTCGGGAGCTGCGGCTGCTAAACAGCAAAACTAGCAAAATCTGCTGTAAAATCCACTTCCAATAAAAAGGGCAAAAAAAAGTGACCCCAGACAAATTCCTCTGCAAGGAAGGTTGACTCTCAGAGCAGAATACATGGAGACACTGGCAGAAGAGAGGCTCGAAACAGTGCTTCCTTCTTGTTGCAAGGGGATCAGCAACAAGACCTGGGAGCTGAACCAGCATTTTTTTTTGTGTCAATGTAAGTAACACATAACATGATGAAATGCACAGAGTCTTCTAGAGGCGTTAGATGTAAAACAAAGTTTCAGCCTTGTGCAGATCTGATGACAGATCAGCAGGCCTCAGTGCAGCAATAAGAAGTCCCCTCTAAACAAGGGCAAACCGGTTAGTTAGCTGTCACTTTTCAGCACCTTTTGATAAAAAAAATAACAGGATGAAAGTGTTCATAGGAACAGGAATGGCCCATATCCTCAGATATGCTGGCCAGAAACTCCATAGTGAAGCAAGAAACACCGTATTGTCTAACCAAAGCATCTCTGCATTTTCCAACTTGGCCTTTTTATTTTAACAGCTTTGATTTGGTTTTCTGTAACTAAAAATACAATTTCAGAAGAGGGGTAACTGAAGTTGAAGTTTGCTTAGAGGTTTACATTGCCATTTAGTTATGTTACAGGCAATGGTGTCAAAAGCAGAGGTGGGGTACTTGACGTTGGGTTTATTGATGCGTTCAGGGGTGGGGAGATTTGAGAGTGTTGGCTGCAGAGCTGCTGAGGGAGCCATTTCCAGCTGTCTGGGACTGAGCACTCGGCCTACACTCTGCTGTGCACTCGTGGCTCCACTCACCTGCTCCTGAACAACGGATGGTCAGTGGATCATAGAATCATAGAATCATTATGATTCGAAATGACTTTAAAGTTCATCAGGTCCAACCGTCTACTAAATATTATCAGGACCACTAACCCAGGCCCTGCAGTGCCACATCTGGACATTCTCTGAACGCCTTCAGGGCTGGTGACCCCACCCCCTCCCTGGGCAGCCTGTTCCAAGGCCTCACCACTCTCTCAGGAAAGACATTAGACATTAATACCCAACCTAACCCTGCCCTGGTGCAACTTAAGCCCATTTTCTCCCAGCCTATCCCTGGTCACCTGGGAGAAGAGACCAACACCCACCTCCCTCCAACCTCCCTCCAGGCAGCTGTAGAGAGCAATAAGGTCTCCTCTCAGCCTTCTCTTCTCCAGACTAATCAAGCCCAGCTCCCTCAGCTGCTCCTCATCAGACATTTTCTCCAGACTCTTTATCAGCTCCATTGCCCTTCTCTGGACTTGCTCCGGCACCTTGATGTCTTTTTTATCCTGCAGCACGCAAAATTGAACCCAATGCTCAAGCTGCAGCCTCACCAGTGCCCAGTCCAGGGGCACAATCACGTCCCTGCTCCTCCTGACCACACTATTTGTGATCCAGGACAGGATGCCATTGGTCTTCCTGGCCACCTGGACACACTGCTGGCTCAAGTTCAGCCGGGTGTCCACCAGCACCCCCAGGTCTCTCTCTGTCGAGCAGCTCTCCAGCCACTCCTCCCCAAGCCTGTACCACTGCCTGGGGTTGCGATGCTGGGAGACAGGAGATGAGAGGAAGAGCTGAAGGGCAGGCTGAGGCTTTGCAGCCCTGATGGTGGGGCAGTGGCTGACCCCTCTGACGTGGAGCCTTATCTTAGGTAGCAAAAATCTGTCCAGAGTAGGCTACTCTACCAGTTAAAGAAATGGCTTATCCCCTCTGTGCACCTCATAGACACCCTTCCAGATTAATTCTTCTATCTGTCCTAAATGCAACAATAATGGCTATTTTTCCAAAGAAGCTGTAAAATTGTACACTTCATGAAGACCCATATCACTCTTGAATGGGGATGGTAAAATCTTTGCCAAGCTATATACACATAGCCTAGCACCTTTTCTGACATCCATTATCCACACTGACCAGTCAGGGTAACCCCTCCAGAGGCAGGCCAACAATAACATAAGGAGGTTATTAAATATTATTCATTACCTTCAGTGGAACAAAATAGAAGCCTAATTCGCAGTCTTGGTTCCAAGAAAACATTTGATAGGATCCCGAGGGGTTTTTTGTTCTTTACTTTAGAAGTCTGTAGTTTTGGCTCTGAGTTTAGATCATGGATACAAATGTTTTTCCAGCAAACTATGCCTTGGTGATAACAACTTGAAATCCCTCCCACCTTACCTCTTGATTTAAGAGGAACAAGGCAAGCATGCCTCCTCCCCTCTCTGTGCCATCCTAGCCATGCTCACCAGCTCGTAAGTGAACCACTGGGATGCAGCAATCCCAGAAATCTGTCTTTCAGATTGTCTTGGAAAACTAACTAAGCTCTTCCTAAAACATTTCCCTTTTACCTGTGTCACAGCTAGGACGCAAAACCAATCTACCATAAATCAGTGGCCGTTTCTATTGGCCCATTTTATTAAAAGTATATATAGCCAGTGAATTCTTAGGTGAAATGGGTTTAAAATGTTTTAACGTAAAGAGTCTAATAGGACGACGTCCTATTTTTCAAGAAAATATACAAGCTCTGTTAAAAAAATATCACTGAATGCAGACATCTGGCAAAAACTTTCTAACAACATTTGGCCTTATATCCTCAAACCCAAGCACTTTTTTTAACCCTTGCTCCTTCACTCATTCAAAGCCACAGATAAAACCATGAAACAGAGCAGAGAATTTCTGTGGAAAGCCAGTCATCAAGATAAAGTATAAGCAAAGGGACAACTGTTTCTACTTAAGTGAAAAAAAGAAAGCAGAGGAAGAAATGAGCCAAGGCCATTTTGGGTGGTAAAACCCTGCCCTCCAAGTAATTTTTTTGCACTTTCTGTTACCAGTATTTTCCTCCTCTAATCCAAAATGCCCCTGCTTACTTGTGAAAACCCCAGTGGCTGGGAGACTGATGAAGAGCTTGACCCTGCAAATGCAAACTAACAGCAGCAGCTCACACAAATGAAGCTCCTTAGAGCTAGGACATCTGCCAGCACAGCCCTCACTCACTGCACCTTACGCCTGGAAACCATGGCTCCAGCTACGTGATAAAATGATCCTTGGCTTATACATTCTTTATATGTATTTATATGTAAACAACAGCAAAACAAAGAATGTTAAGGCATGACTTGAGCCCACCAGCTAGGACCGAAAGGAAACAGAGGCATCAGTAATATTTTTAAGAACAATAGGGGAATGAATGTCCTCAAGACATGTTGCTTGATGTCTTGAGGACCTTTGCAGCATTCCTTTTGGAGTCCAAGTGCCCCACAGGCCGTGCAATGGAGGCCTGGAGCTGTCAGGCTTGCCAACCCCTGCAAACCAGTAGAGTCACAGGGAAGGAATGAAGAAGCTGTCTCGGAGACTGCACTAACTGTAAGGCTGGCTCCATCCCAGCCGACCATACGGTTTCATCTCTGGAAATAGGCACTAAATTGGCACTCAAAGAAACCAACTAGAGTCATCTCATGCTGCTTCTTAATCAATTTGTATCTGTTACGCAAACTCCAAATATGGGTGAGGTGAACGACCCAGCACGTGGCTTCAGGCCTGGGTGGTCATGATTGAGGCGACATTTCATTACCTATTAACTTGATTTTGATGATTCTGGAAAGTGTTTATGCATTAAATTATTGATATAATTGATTCTTTCAAAGGTTCACTAGTTGACATATGTTGACATGTTCCAACAGTGACAGAATAAACGTGTACATGGAGAGACTTCAGAGGATGAAGAGACAGCAGCACTATCTTCTTAGCTCTTGACTTGGTAATAAATGTGGCTGGATATAACACTTCCAATACTACAACATGAGTTAGTCTCCTAAGCCTGTTAAACAAGAAATGTTTGAAACAGTGCACAATTCAGATAATTTATTTTAACTGATTAAATATTAGGCACCATATTTTAATGAATCACTTTGGGCGGTGTCCTTATCCAATTACAGAGACATTCTTAAAGAGGATAAACTGCCCAATATGATTCACCTCAGCATCGTAAAGTGGGGTCCTGAACTGGCAATGCTGTAACAACTACCTCAGTCTCCCTGTCCCCTGTCATCTGCAAGACAGGGGGTGTAAGGCCACCCCTGGAGTCACTGTGATGCCCAGTTGACTTAGATGTGCCTAGTCTGGAGTCCAGCAGCAGGGAATTGATGGTAAGTCATCGTCGGACTGACAGTGTTCACAGCTGACAACCACTGGGATATCTGCTAGTTCAAAGACAACTTGTCCATGCACTTGGTCCTTTCTCTGCACTGTAGCTCTCTGGGATTATCCAATACTCAGCCTGTTTATTTTTACCTTCTGGTCCCAGTCTATGACTTTGGTGGTGTGATGACTAGGAAAGATATACTGGGATTTTGTTGAGCCTTATTATGAATAGTAGTACCTGTTAAGTAGAAACCTTAATAGGCAAAAGTTCAGATATAAAAGCAAGCAAACTACTACTCTACTGAAAGCAATAGATAAGTACTACTTTTTTTTTTTTTTTTCCTTTATTACTGAATGTAACATAATATAAAAGGGGATATCCTGTCAAATTCTAAGAGAGAAATTACCCTGGTTTGTAATACAGCAAACCTAAAGTGCTCTCTGTAATTCCACAGATGGATCTACTTTATAGAAAGAAAACTGGACAAAACTATGTTTCTACTGCACAAAGGTTATCTGTGGAAGCACGCTACAGACAGCTCCGCTCTATGGAAGTGTATCAGCAGAAGCAGCAGTCCAGATGACCTACATCTTAGCAGGACATTAATAAGAAGCAGATACTAAGTCTGTATATGTGTCGGGGGACAGATGTGTTATTGGCTTGAACAAAGTTTCAAAGACCAAAGTTTCACCTCACCAATCAGATGAAGGGAATGGGCAATTTCCCTTTGGAAACCTTCTATGAAGTGATCGTGTGGTGCCTCGGTGCAGACAGCAGGCAGACTCAGTCCAAAGAGTGCTAGAAAGAAGAATGGAAAAAAGAAAAGTTGAGAAGGGAGAGAAAAACAGTAAGCAAAATGTAAAAAAGTTGGGGAGGGGGTGGGCTGGAGGATAGCCCATGCATCATCGTAACTCAGTTAGATGTCTCATTCCAGTATGTGAGTTAGTGAGAGATAATGAGGAGCTGAAGTCTCCTCCAGCCATTCAGCCTGCAGTTTATATTATATTTAGCCATTCCTCAGTGATGAGGAGTCCTGGGCAGGCATTCTCAGAGAGTTACTGCCTTCTCTGCAGCCCTTACATCACCATCCAAACTCTGCAGTCATCATCTAGAAATTTATATCTCACAGCTAACTACTGTTTCAGTAGAGCAAATGCTACGCTGTTTCTTACCAAGAAGACAACTTGTGATGATATGCAGCTCTTAAAAGCCTCTTGAGATCCTGCGTATATGATAATGCACTGTTGGCAGCTTGTCAAGGAGAGAACTGCAAAAGCAATTGCATTGTTTTGAGGAAGAGACAATTAAAGTTCGGTTTCTGTGGCTTGATGAGGAACTGACGGAGAAGAGAAAAATTATGAGGCCAAGTACATAGCTGATATTAAATTACCAACACTTCATTTACTTATCCTCCAAACAACCACTTGAGATCTCTTATTTACTGAAACAGTTAAAAATAAAACCTCTAAGAACATTTAAAGTTGGCCACAGGCATTTCATGGAAGTTGGTGTTTCCCAGCTCCCTGTAAGCCATCAGGGCTTCCCTCCTACACCTTGACATGCTTCAGTTAGAAACAGCTGAAGGCACTGAGCTCTTAAACAAGAGCCTATTTACATGAAGCTTTTTTTTGGTCTGCAACTTTTCCGCTGATGGTAGTGTTGATGGGAGTCAGGGTAGGCAGGGCCCTAAGCAATTTAAGTATCTGTCCCTGCTGAGAGCACATCTGCATGGGACAGTGCTTGAAAGGCCAGTGGCTCAGGAAGCACCATCTGCCACCTTATCTTTCCCATGGTGGCCACTTCTGCAGGCAGAGGGGCAGGCTAGGGGACAACAATCCTCAGGGTTCAAGGCATCAGTCGTGGGGAGCAGGTGAATCCTCTGGTCATATTGGCTCTGCCTGAAAAACAAGCATGCTTTGGGGTGTTCATATGCCTTGAATGCTGTTTCCAGGGCTGGTGTAACCCTTCTCTCATACAGCAGTCACAAGATACTGTGGCATATGCACCCTTCTGACAACTAGCTACGAAGGCAGGTGATTGTACAAGTTTTGTTCTTAATACCTTTAAATCAGACTGGGCAATTAAAAACACATGTCCTCCCTGCAATTAATATTTTTTCATTAAATAACATTTTTATGGTACTGGGCAGTATCTGTAAGTACACAGAAGACCATCACCAAAGCTGTGTTGAAACACAGGCAATTTTTATCAGTTTCTTGGCTTCACTGCATTGCTGACCTTGCTGTTCTAGCTTAGCCATAGAAGTGACCTGATTTGAGGGTTGTTGTGAGTATTTAATGGGTTACCCCTGCCGAAGCTCATGCCCAAAACCTCTAAAGAAAGTGGGGGTGAGCTCTGGCTGTGGCACACAGGGTGAAAAGCCATGGCACTGTAGTTTCTGGATAGCTGTATCGCCTCTTCATCCCTTATGTCTACAGAGCACCTCTCCAGCAGATGTGGGAGCTGTGCCTCCTTCCATATGCTCAGACTAAGCAGAAGGTAGATGAAAAATGTCTGAGAAACCGCTGAATGCAGATGCTTTGCTTGGCCTGACCAACTGCTGCTCATACACTTGCTCTGAAACTCCCCAAACCTCTTGACACAATTGATCTGTTTCTGGCTGAAGAGACTGGGACAAACCAGACAGAAAAGGAGGAATGTGGGAAAGAAACACAAAAGAAGAAGGATGGAGGTCATGAGCAGAAACAAATTGTGGGAGAGGGAAAAAGGCAGAGGGGAAAAAGAAGAAAAAAATACAAATACAGTACAATATCCAACACGAAGGAAAATTATGTGGAGGGAAAACAGACATTGGAGAAGACCCAAGAAAGAAGAAGAGGAGGTGAGGACTTGGCAAGGGAGATAAGCAACATCATCAAAAGCAGTCGATTTCTTATTTTATGTTCTAGAAAACTGCTTCCAAAATAAGATAATACTTAACTATAGTTACCATTATTAATACACGTATGTGGACAATGTGAAGGTGGAGATTACCAAAGAACGTAGCTCTGGCAGGATGCCAGGCACCAGGGAAACTCACAGGAGGACGACCCAGCCATTTTCCTGAAGGGAATGGAAACTCTCCAGGGCAACCTGAGTGGAAAGTTTGGAAGCAAAGCCCTGCCTCTGCTCATCTCCAGAAGAGGAAGGGCTGAGCAGGTCATCAAAGGAGCCTGTTGCCAATGTCATGGCAGGTTAGAGAGAGGACGTCATGGTCAGGCAGAACAGACCATTCTCATGCATGTTTTGGTCAGAGAAACCCAATTTCTTTTGTAGTTTGCTCTGCAGTACTGGTGGTAGTTCAGCAATGTTTTTGGTATGGGTTTCAGCTGAATCAGCATTTGTAGTTAATACAATCTAGTGGATGCAGCACTGCAGCAGCAGGATATTGGTATGTTCCTAACTGGTATATTGGCATGTTCCTAACTGGTATATTGGCAGCCTTGAGCATGTGAGATTCACTTTCTGTTCCTCAGTTTCCCCATCTGCGAATCAGGTAGTGGTACTCACTGATTTGCTAAGCTACTTTGAGATCCACAAGAGAAAAGCACTAAATAGGAGCTGGATGTGACTAAAATTACCTTTTCCTCCTGTGTACACAGAATTAATTTTCTTCTTCGTTTTCAAGCCTTACACATGTTCTATCTACCTTGCTTTTCTGCTCTGCTTAGTGCCTAGATCACATTAATATTTAAATTTCTTTTCTCACTTGCTTTATTACTGCATAAAAATACTGATATTTCATAGCCTAGTTTTAAAGAGTGAAGAATATGAAGTCCTATAGAAGAGTGATAGTAACATCATCCAAGTCGCTAGAAAAATAAAACCCTTTTTCTCTTAATCTAGGCATAATCTGCTATTCCCCTTTTACCCAGTTTAGGAATACATGCTGTGTTGCTCTGTTCATTAGGGAGTATGGAGAGATCAGAGGTCAGCCACAATATGCAGTCATATCCCACATCCAGCTATCTCTATGAATAGTGGTAAACATCACGAGCTGTAACTTGCTTAAAATTTAAATTTATTGATATGTTTTGTTACAGATTATATTGCCCTAGCATTTTGAAGGTATTACCTTCCCAGAAAGTGTATTTTTTAAAGATGCTTTAAAATACCCTCCCTGCTATGAACAAGCACCCGTCAGGCACCTTTTGGGGTTGTTCAGTCTGCAGAAGAGAAGGCTCTGGGGACACTTTATTGTGGCCTTGCAGTATCTGAAAGGGTCTACAAGAAAGCTGGGGAGGGACTTCTTAGGCTGTCGGGCAGTGATAGGACTGGAGGGAATGGATTAAAACTAGAGAGATGTCGATTCAGATTGGACATTAGGAAGAATTTCTTCCCCATGAGGGTGGTGAGACACTGGCACAGGTTGCCCAGAGAGGTGGTGGAAGCCC
>WUAM01000377.1:1553026-1574338 GCA_024336885.1 Actenoides hombroni | reverse complement strand
GGGGCTTCCACCACCTCTCTGGGCAACCTGTGCCAGTGTCTCACCACCCTCATGGGCAAGAAATTCTTCCTAATGTCTAAAAATCATGGTTCCCTCTTCGTTTGCTCTTCAGCCCCGGCAGTTGCTGGCGGGTGTCTGCAGACTCAGAGAGAGGAGAGCTTTGCGGGAGAGCGCTGCTGCGCCAGATCTCTCTGGTGGTTGCTTTGATCGAGTGTGGACTTGTGTGAGTGTTAAGCTTTGGGAGAGAGGTGCTCAGGGGCTGGGACAGAGCAGTGCAGACACACATATCTTGATGGAGGTAACTTGCAGCCTTGTGAACAAGTGAATGAGGTTCTAACATCCCGGAGCAGACATGGCATTTCATGTTGAAAGAATCCAAGAATCCAGTGGTTGCCCACAGCTTTGCTGTTTCACTTTCAATTTGTTGCCAGCTGTTCAGATGCCAAATCATTTGGCAGACATAAATCAGATATTCCTGCCCATGCCTGAAGGCAAATAATGTGTTGGTTCTAACATTTGTATTATTTTATGGGTCGATTCATCATTACTTAAAGGTTTTTCAAAAGGTGGCTAGAACTATGCATAAGCCCTAGGACTTTCTGAAAAATTAGGCCGTGATTATTGCAACTATAACTGCAACTAATAAATCATACTGAGAAAAACACATGCCTTTCAGGTTAATAATATTGTTTATGGATGTGTAACCGTCCAAGAGCTGGCTAATACAGCCTTTTTCTCCACTGCTTCTGAAGATAAGGGTAGAGACTTATGTAACTATTGAGAGCTCCTGATCCGAGCAGATCGTTTCACAGGGACTGTGCGTGGCACCGCTCAAAATTCATCTGAGCCTTTCAACTTGGGTGCTGTGTTCCCCGGAGACAGTCTGACCCATTTGTTGGGTGGTGATGATGCAGGAGGAGGGCTGCAAGGTGAAGCCTGTGTCTTGTTTATCAAAGTAAGAACCAAAGTGCAATGAGAAGGTTCTTGAAGACCCATCTTCCAGTCTTGTGGAAAAACCTGGCTCACAGCCCAGGAGTTTCAGGGGTGGTTTCTCTGTGTTTGCCTTCCAGGGGTGCTGGGAGAACAGAACCCCAGCTTCAAAACTCTCCTTGTTTTGTACAATATCATCGCCCCCACACTGGATTACCAACCAATGTCCCATCTGAAAGCCATTTATGCCACCAGAGATGACCTTGTTAATCCCACTGATGGCTTTCTCCCTGCACTGAAAGCCTGCCTTCTGAGGAGGACGTTCTCTGCGAGTATTCAGGAGATAAAGGGTGAGGGAGAACTCTCCCTGGAGGAGTTCTGAGAGCAGTTTCTTATCAAGCATGGTGTGGGTAACATTGACACGGCTCGGGAAGAGATCAACATTCAGTGCACGGTGTGTGGTGAATAATGGGACTCAACTTTATTCTGACTCTGTGGGACTTGACATTCCCCCTGCACTCCAGGAGAGGGGTGCTTCTTCTGCTGTGGGTACAGGCCTGAGGAAGCCTACAAGGAGAACGTGGTGGAGTTACTGGCTTCATGCTCTAAAAGCTTGACAAAGACTTAATTGACTTTGATAAGCAGCATTAACTGACCTTCGTGTCAGCGTGGAAATTAAACTTGTTCAGAAAGCAGCAAGGATAATATTTACATTGAAGGGTTGATATGGGAACGTCAGTCCCTTAGATGCCAATGGGTAAGATTGTTCAGGACAGAGGTCTCAGAGAGTGGGCAAACAAAGCCACCAGTGCACTGTAAGATTTGATCTTAATAATATAAAGAGATCTACTGGTCAAAGTGTCAGGCCAGTGATTGGTCGTACCTTAATTTATATTTCAAGAAGAAGTCAGCTTCTTCAGCCACAGCAGAACCAGGGGCTCCTCCAGCTTTTCAGCCATTGCCATGTGTTGGCAGTTGATCTCTGCTGCAGCTCCTGCCTCTCTGTCCTCTGTGTCATTCAGCATTTCTCCCTCCTCGCCGCCTTCTGTCACAGCATTTAACAAAGAGGATATTCCCTGAAGGAGACGGGAGGACTCATAGCTAATGATCTGGGTAAAAGACACACAAAAATAAGAGGCAAAATTATTAAAACAAGGAGCTTCTTGTTGCGAACAAGGCGCATCACATCTCAGGTGAGAAAAGAACTGTGAAGAAAATCTAGGTCAAGCCTGATAAGCTGGAAATTAAAATGCCAACAGCTTGTGGGACTTGCTGAATTCTGAAAATGTTTCCAGGGTGTCAGAGCAGTGCCTTCGGGAGACAGAAACGGAGCTTTCCCGTAAACTTGAGTGTTTGCTGAAAGTGGTGCAGGCTGCAGAGCTGCTGGCTCTGCTGCGGGTGTGGGCAGCCTGTTAGTGACTCCAGGGAAGGATGGGGGATGAGGAGCTGCAGACAGCTGAGATCTGTGGGATTTGCTAGCAACAGGGATAACAGAGGAAATGATGATTTGAGAGGAAATCCTTGGATTATTCTGCTTTGATTCTAGTAAGGTTTAGATGTGGTCTCGAGTGAAAGTAATTGAGGAGAAATCAAGGCAGAGTTTCAGCTCCTTTGAGTGAATAGAAAGGGAGATTAGCAAGGGAAGCAGATAAAGATGGAGAAAATGTACTGGATTGCTAAAATTACTCATCCATCCCATAAGAGCTTTCTGTTTAGTGTTGTGCCTCTAGCTAGAGTTGTTCAGGCAGCACCCTCAGGAGAAGGAAAACTTCAATACATTTTATTTTTAAAAACAGAAGAAAGTGGTTTTGTCAAAGGCAGACTTTCCTCCCTCCCTCCCTGTAAATGCCAGGAGTCTTAAAGTTCTATCTGTTTTGTCTGGGAGTTTGCTTGAGCATATGTCATTCAGGAAGTGATTGTTTTTACTGCACTTTTACCAACATTACCGTACTCCCAAAACTTTGTAGTGTAGATGTGGCTGCAGAGTCTGTCTTGGGGATCCCTTGGGAGCACCCCCAACGTGACGAGTCCAGCCCGTGCTCCTGCGTGCACCGAGGTCCGCGTGTGTCAGTGCTCTGACTCAGGTCTGCTGGCCAAGCAGCTGCAGCACTTCAGGAGCTGACTGTCCCCCGCTGTTTATTAGTGCTGCAGCAGGAATGTGGCCTCCTGTCTCCATCCCTCTAGCTCCGAGCCCAGAGGTTTGCACAAAGACTTTCAGGTGCCAAAGCCGTGAGCTGCGGCACTGGGCTGGGGCAGCCTCCTCCAGGCCTGGCCCGGCAGAGCGAGCTGGGACACGGTGCTGGCAGGAGCACTGTCCTCAGCTGCCACCCCTGCGTTTGCCAGAGCCTGCTGGGCAAAGCCTTGCAGAGGTGTCTGGGGGCTGGTCAATGCCTTGTAAGAAAAGAAAATGAGTAACTTCGTGCAAGGTAATAAATCTTCCTCAGCAACCCAGGAGAAAGCGTTCAGATGCTCCCTGTCACGGAGCGCTGGGCAGATGTTAGCGACGCTGAGTTCATGGCTCAGCACTGGTGCCTGAACTGGAAACCAAAATGCTGGGAAGCCGGCAAAGTGCCTGCAGAAGTCAGGAATGAAACAGCCCTGGCTCTGTTCGGGAAGCAGTGAAGTCACATATTGAGTCCCCAGTGGGGCTGTGCTTACAGTGTTAACACAAAGCTATTCTAGGATTGGAAAAAAGAAAGCAAAGTAAGCTTTTTTAATCTAAGGCAGAGCTCGAGAGATACTGTCAGCACTTAATGTAACTCCTAGGAGCTGTATCTCCTAGTTAGGAGGATTTATGTGTTATTGTTAGAAGCATGTTGATTATTTAGTCCCCTGGATTTTTAAAGTTGTGTTTTTGGTTTTTTATTACAGTGTTTTTCAGTATTGGCCAAGAAATTGGAACTAAATCTGTAAAGGGTGCCCACCCTGACCCATTTTGCTATTCACTGAGAACTTCTACACTTCAGTTCTGGTTGGAATTCTGCATTGCACATTTCCAACACTTCCCGAATTGTTTCTTTTTTTGAGGTGTAGGTTTGGAGGTGGAATGATCCTTCGGGATTCCTTCTGCTGAAGTGAAGATCCTTTGGTAGGTTAATTACAGCCTGTGTGGGTTTGAAATAGCCTTTAGAAAGGTCGGTGTGAGTCTTCACGCAGCCCACAAGCTGTCCTCTGGGTAGCCCAGCGCTCGCTGTCGGGCAGGGCTCCTCCTGGCCTTGCCTGCACGCAGGTGAAGAGAAAACAAGCAGCAGTAAAATGCAGACAATGACAAGGCAGAAAATCCATCTCAGATTAGGTTTCTGTTTCACTGTTGCCTTTACACAGAACATTGTCTGTTCTCGGTGTTCACTGCTCCAGAGGAATCCTCAAGCGCAACCCACAGGGTCAGGATGTGGCATCTTAGTGCTCCAGTTAACTCAACCCCTTTGCTGCCTGCAGGGAGTCTGGGTGTCACTGACCACATGCAAACATCACAGGCTGTGGGGCAGTGACAGGACCAGAGGGAATGGATTAAAACTAGAGATGGGTCGATTCAGGTTGGACAGTAGGAAGAATTTCTTGCCCATGAGGGTGGTGAGATGCTGGAACAGGTTGCCCAGAGAGGTGGTGGAAGCCCCATCCTTGGAAGTGTTGAAGCCCAGGCTGGCTGGGGCTGTGAGCAACCTGCTCTAGTGGGAGGTGTCCCTGCCCATGGCAGGGGGGTTGGAACTGGATGAGCTTTAAGGTCCCTTCCAACCCTGACAATTCTGTGATTCTGTGAAAACCTCCTTTCCCTGCACCCTGAGACTTCTACATACTATCAGAGATCTAAACTATCCCACCTACTTGCCCTTTTTATTTGTAAGCGTTAGGGAAATCTGTATCCTCAATTTTTCTGAGTAATAGAC
This sequence comes from Actenoides hombroni, assembly GCA_024336885.1. Lineage (NCBI taxonomy): Eukaryota > Metazoa > Chordata > Aves > Coraciiformes > Alcedinidae > Actenoides > Actenoides hombroni. Next base: position 1,569,521 of record WUAM01000377.1, on the reverse strand, counting down.
AAACTTCCAGTAAATATTCACCTGTAAAAATAAGAATGTAGTTCACTCCAGTAGTAGGATTTTCCCTAGCACTGGATAGCCATCCCTCGGAGGACAATCAAGCTCCTCTTATATATTAGAAGAAACGATAAATGTGTATAAACCAAATGAAGGTCAGTCCTGAAAGGGGTAGATGAGACTAAGCAAGTCAAACCATAAAAATTGATAATGTGTTTGCAATTAAAAAGTTATGAGTGACTTCCAGATATCAAAGAAGGAAAAAAAAAAATTAAAATTATTTATATTTGGCATGACTTTCAAAGTTGTCATTGTGCTCACAGGTTCTCACTGAAGTCACTGTAAACTGTGGGTATGCAGCACCTTTGAAAACCTTGCCAAAATTGCCTTTTAGACTGTAACCTCCTTAGGGCAGAGACCTGTTACTCATTTGGCAAATAGTATTGCAATGCTCCTTTGCCTAAACAGGGCTGTTTGTGTAATAATAATAATAATAGATAACAGATTTGTGCGGGAATTCAGAAATATCTGATGTGGTTCTATAGCCTTCTTATTAACACCATATTTCAAAACATTAAATAAAAGCTCATTTTATAGGCAAATCACCAAGGAAGTAGTACCAAAAGAAGCTGGCTGAAAACAATTTATAACTAAAGAGGTGTTTTCGTGGTCAAACCTGGAACTTCCCTTCCACTGTGCATTTCAGTTTCACATTATTTGACTCATAAGCTGTCAGCTGGGAGCCTTAGTGAACAGGTAGGCCATGAAATATGCATCTGCCTGCAGTTATTTTAGAGTGTAGAATCTGATACATGTAAGTATATACATCAGCAGATACACCCTCAGCCCTGGGGGTGTTGCTACACTCCCCAGATTCATGTGCTTGTGCCAGAGACAACTACGAATGCCTGTTGACTCACTTTGCCTGGGAAGTGCCAGAGCATTAAGTTTCAAATTCAAATGGTATCAGCACAGCAACTATTATTCCCTGCTCTTAATTCAGAAACCTTGCCCAGTTCAGCAACTCATTCTACCCCTGCTATAACTCAGTACAGTATTTTCCAGTTTGATTTACCAAGTCAACTAATTACACACCTTCTGAACACATGTATGAAAAGCCAGCGGTGACAGGAGCAACACTCTCATCCCAAGAGCATCAGGGAAGCTGCAAATAGTCCACTTCTTCACAAAACTACCTACTTATTTCACAGAATCACAGATTGTTAGTGGTTGGGAGGGACCTCAAAAGATCATCGAGTTCAACCCCCCCCTGCCAGGGCAGGATCACCTAGAGCAGGTCACACAGGAACAGATCCAGGTGGGATTTGAATGTCTCCAGAGGAGACTCCACAACCTCCCTGGGCAGCCTGTCACAGTTTTGTCACCCTCACCATGGAAAACTTTCTCCTTATGTTTCCATGGAACCTTCTGTGTTCCAGTTTGCACCCATTGCCTCTTGTCCCATCATTGGACATCCCTGAGAAGAGCCTGGCTCCAGCCTCCTGACACTCTCTGAGTCCCGCTGCTCTCCAGCTGCTCCTCATCTGCAGAGTCGGGATCACAATACTAACTTTTCTGGAGGGCTTGGGTGCGGATGAAGAGAGCACTGCCCAAGGAAAATGCATGATATTGTCAGGGGAACATCTGCTGAACTAGCACCACCATGGCTTTAGGTGCTGGCTATGTCAGCAGACAGCAATGTAGAACCCCTTTCACAGTCCTATTTATCCAGAAGATAATTACGAGGAAAAGGAAAGAAAGCTGACCAGTCCTAATAAATACCAGGCCCTTCAGGAATGAATTTGAAAGCCAGTTTTCTAGGTATCAAATGATAGGAATCATAAAGTTAACGCACACTCTTACTATAATGAACCTGGTCAAAAGTGCTGTCTGGAGTGTTTATTTATTCATTAATTTTTACTTGAGTAGACAAAGTAAATCTGCCCTTGGTTTTCATAAAATCTTTCTTGCTACATTCTATTTAGTTTAAATTGGCATCTATTTGATTCAACCTGGAAAGCCCAGCCAAATCCAATTAGTGTCACTGAAACTCCTGGAGTTCACTTTTTCTTTCTCTTTCTTCCCCCTGCCCCCCGGTTTAAGAGCTGAGAGGAAGAATTCCTGGCTGGCTGGTTTTCCTCTCTCGCTACAACACTTTGCTTTTTTTGCCTTTGTTTTTGTTAGAACGTCTGAGCAGCCCAGCTCAGGCCTCGGTGGACTCGGTGCAGGTGATGAGCCATGGCACTGCTTCTGCTCTGCCCAGACCGCAGGGCGCTGCTTGTGAGCAGAGAGCCTGAGGCGATAGCTGCTCCTTCTGGGCACCTCCATTTGCTGCCAGAGGCCTGGGCTGGTGAAGGGTGACGGGGCAGGGTCTGGCAGCTATAGGGAAGCATGCGGCCCGTTTCTTGGCTGCCTCACTGATGGCAAGCTCCACAGGCCTCCCTGGGTTGCCTCCCCATGAGCATGGCCTCTGCCTCCACGAGGAAGCCAATGGTGCTGCCACCTGGGCGGCCTGGCAGCCGCCCGGCCCAGGCGAGTCCCCTTCACTTCCTCCAAGGCTGTGGCCGGGCAGCTGCCGGGGAGACAAGTTAATTTTGCTCACAAATGCTTCGGTAGCTTGTTACAGAAAAGGAGCCTTCAAAAATATTGCTAAAATATGAATGTTTTGCAGGGGTTGCCACAGAAACATGCAGAGCATATAATCCAAAATAGGATGTCTAGACAAACTCCTACTGTCTGACCTTTTATGTATTTCCTAATCCAGCCAATCTTGCCAAGCAAATTGGTGACTAAGCAGCAATTCACTTTACACCGTGTCGTAAAGGCCTGACAAGGCCCAGGTCACGGTTATAAATTTCAGTCTGGCTACTTCAGCAACTCTCAGCTTCCTTTACCAGCACAGCTCCCGTGTGGTTTCTGGGCTGTGATGTGTGCTCTGGATCATCGTGAAGTAATTTGGGGGCTGTAAAATCCAAAAGCCAGAGCGCCGCTGCGAAACAGAGAGCACTTTCATCCGGCCGGACCCCAGAGTTTACATAAGGCTGTAAAAAGGGAGGCTGGAGAGAGTCTCAGGCAAAAATGAAAGACAGCGGCACCGGGGACAGCAGCAGCCACCTCCTTCGGGGGGCTGGGGTGGGACTGGGGCTGGGGGCTGAGGGCTGGGGCTGGCACCTCTCCTTCCCCCAGCACATGGGGTGCTGAATGCAGCATGGCATATGCGAGTCACAACAAGTCATGGAGGGCTTTCTGCTCTGGGTTCCCCCTTCCTCCTCCAAACAGAAGTCTCTTTGTTTTCCTTTATTTTCCAGAAGTAGTCCTGGACAAAAATGTAGCCAGCTCTGATCCAATTGGGTTCAATGTCTTCATCAACCACCTGGATGATGGGATGGAATGTATCCTCAGCAAGTTTGCTGATGATACTAAACTGGGAGGGGGGGCTGAAACACTGGGAGGCTGTGCTGCCATCCAGCAAGATCTGGACAGGATGGAGAGCTGGGCAAAGGGGAACCTAATGAAGTTCAGTAAGGACAAGGGTAGAGTCCTAAACCTGGGGAGGAATAACCCCCTGAACCGGTACAGACTAGGGGTTGTCCTGCTGGAAAGCAGCTGCATGGAGAAGGACTTTGGAGTCCTGGTGGACAGTAAGTTCTCCATGGGACAGCAATGGGCCCTTGTGGCCAAGAAGGCCAATGGTCTCCTGGGGGCCATTAATAAGAAAACTGTGTCCAGGAGGTCTAGAGAGGTTCTCCTCCTACTCTAGTCTGCCCTAGTGAGACCACATCTGGAATACTGCATCCAGTTCTGGGCTCCCCAATTAAAGAGAGACAGGGAAATACTGGAGAGAGTCCAATGGAGGCTACCAGGATGATGAAGAGACTTGAACATCTCTCATATGTAGAAAGGCTGAGAGCCCTGGGGCTGTTTAGTTTGGAGAAGAGAAGCCTGAGAGGGGATCTTATTAATGTCTATAGATATCTGCAGGGTGGGTGTCAAATGGAAGAGTCCAGTCTCTTTTCAGTGGTGCCCAGTAATAGGACAAGGAATAATGGGTATAAGCTAGAACATAGGAAGTTCCACCTCAACATAAGGAGAAATTTCTTCACTGTGAGGGTGCCAGAGCCTGGACCAGGCTGCCCTGAGAGGTTGTGGAGTCTCCTTCTCTGGAGACTTTCAAGACCTGCCTGGATCTGTTCCTGTGTGGCCTGTCCTGGGTGCTTCTGCTCTGGCAGGGGGGTTGGACTGGATGATCTCCAGAGGTCCCTTCCAACCCCCACCATTCTATGATTCTATGATCCCGCCATCATGGCAGAAAATTCACCAAATGCCCTTCAGTCGTGTAATTTATCAGCATGGTCAGATTTCTAATGAATCTGAAAAATGGACTCGGTAACCTATAAAAAATGACCTGTGTATGTATCTATGTATATAGATGCATATAGACATGTATGCATACATCTGTATACATACAGATGTAGAGATGCACAAGCTCATAAACATGAATAGATTTTATAACAAAAATAAACCAAAGCAGTAATTTTTAATATTTTTTTTTAATACTTTGTTCTGCATTGCTCACTCCTCTCTCCCTCCCAGAGCAAGATCTGGGGCCGTGCTTAGGCTGACAGCAGGAGTACTGCCCTGGGTGGGGGTCTGAGGCAGAAAACCAGTAGCAGTCTTCAGAGTTAAGTTGGTCCCATGTACATGTTCTGGTAAGCTTAATGAAATCTTGTACACACTGCAGGAGCAGGGCTGCATAACACACATGTTACTGCACAGAAAGCAAGCAAGAGGGAGAGAAAAGAGAGCTATTGTCAGAAGGAAATGGGAGGGAGGGCCCAGAATAGGTGAGGAAAAAAAGTGTAGTAAAGGACGAGTTGATCAGCATATTAAAAGAATCATGTGCTATACAGTATTAAGTAGTTGTAATTATACACTGTGTATTAAACAGTGGTAAGAATTAATGACTTAATATCTGGCCACTCCATATAGCTTGTTATAGAGAGGTGTTGGATTATATATATATTTTCTGTGAACTTTAATTTTCCATGTGGTGTTTGTTCAGGAAGTGGAGAGCCCCTCAGGTGGAGTGCCAGAAGAAATCCTTCCGAGGAGGATGTGGTGCTGCCATGTAGGGGGGGAGATCGCAGGGGTGGACGTTTCATCTTCTGAGCCACTCACTTTGTTTTATGCACAAGAGATTGTTTCTACCACAGAGGTTTCCTTCTTAAGAAAAAAAAAGGCGAAGAAAAAGATTTCTGCGATATGCTGACATCAATCCATCCAAGTGCAAAAGAAACTAAGGGCTTGTTATTAATTACAAATTAATAGGAGGCACATGAAGGAAAGCACTACACTGAATTCACGTCCTTCATTGCTGGTAAACAGCTCCTTTCATCAGGAAGTTCAGAAGTTTCTTCTTCAAAGGGCTGTTACCATTGTCCCTGCAGCACAGCCTGCCAGGTAGAGCCCAGGAGAGCTGGCCCTTCATCTCCATGCTGCCCCGGGGTGATGTGCCTGTGGGACGATTGCTTGACTGCTCTGTGTCATTTCTTCCCGTGCCTGGCCTTTCTCTGCCCAGTTTCCTCGGCACTTTGGGATGGGCAGATCTTCTTACTCTGCATCTGTGCAGTGCCTCACACGGTGATGCCCTAATGCAGAGGCTGTCAGGTGCTACCGCGAACAAATGACTAAGACACCACAGCAGTTAAAATCTCACACATTTCCCAGATCCTGAGAAATTTGTCTCCTGATGGAAAGAATTAGGCATCTCATGCTTAGTGTGTAGAGCAGATAGCTCTTCTTTGGATATAAATGTACAAGAACAAAACAGCACTCATGCAGCCTGGACTCTGTGGTCCACATTAGAAATAGAGGGATGATAATGAGGATGATAAGGACGTCACAGAGGTCCAGAACGGACAGAAAAATTAGTGTTTAAAGGATCCCAGTAATGCAAAAACACATAAGATAATGAAAGAGGAGTGCAGACACTTTAGCAGTCCTAGATGACAGCACATCTAGAAGTCTCTAACCCTAAGCTAAACCTTAACACTCTGACCATAACCCTAGCCTCAACACTAACCATGAACATAACCTTAACCTTAAGGACTATAACCCCAGCTATAAGACTAACCATAACCCTAATAACCTTAATTACTCTCTATATAACCCTTATCCTAAACCCTAAGCCCTAACCCTAATTCTACATGAAAGCAAACTTAGAAGAGTCTAACCCTAACCCCTAACTGGTGTAAGACTGGATCAAACTTCTCACATTAGAAATTGTAATTTTCGTTTGTTTTTTTTTTTTGTTATAGCAATTCCCCAGGGCCATTTTGCTAGGCTGGTTGTATTATGGTTCATCCTTTTTGCTTGAATGCAAAAAATGAGTGCGTGGTGTGATCCTCAGCTTCAGAGGCACTCTGGCTGGGGGGAACAGCACTGTACTCTTTGAGCTACATATACTCAGGTTAGTCCTCACTGTTGGTGTAGCTGACAGTCCCTGCCATGTGCTCTGTGAGGTCTTTTTAGCTATTTGCACAGTGCTGCTGGCCTTTCTCAGGAGGTCCTGTCTCCTCCCTGTTTCCCACTCCCTGCTCTCCTTAGAACAAGGACTTACATGTGGTTTTTTTTAAAGAAAGACTCCCATTCTTTGCAAATGTAAGCAAAATTATATTCTGACATAGATTTAACTGAGAAAGTGGCAGTCTGATCTCTTTCTCTGCCTTGGCCCCCTTCACACACAGAGAAAATTATATGTACTTGTGTATATGTTCAGTCATTTTCTGTCATGTAGCTGTTGGCTGTACCTCTACCCCACCCTTGAAAAAGGGATTATTTCATCTGATGTTTGCTTTAAAGTCTGAGCAGGGGTGTAGTGTGTTGCTGTACTACTGGTTCTGGCAGGCTGTTGTTCAAGCACAGCACTCATCACTGTTTTCTCCATTCCCTATTAATGGCCACAAGATGGTCCAGTCACGAGACAGCACTCCTCTGGAAAATATGTATGAGGGAAAGGCAAAGCAACTTGCTAGATATTTGTTAACTACAGAATTCACAGACTCACAGTGCTCAAGGATCTATGACTCCTTTTTCTCAGATTCATTTTCTTTTAACTAAACAGAAAATGCATTTGTGCAATATGCCATGATAAGCTTTGTTATGGAAAGCATAAAATGTCCCCTGATGTCTAAAAGGAATTCACCTTCTCAACATAACAGTGAAGCAGGTGGCCAGCAGGAACTACTGACACCACCAATATTTTTCCTCTTTTTATATCTTAGAGAAATAAACCTAACATGTACTGCAGTTACAAATTTTATGTGCCGTCTCTATACCTCTGTCTCCTGTCACTGCTGGCCTCATCATTTCTCTTCCATTCCCTCGTTTATAACACCGACTTGTTGCATCATGTAATAATTTTGATTTTCAGCTGCAGAGGAGATAGCTGCCGCTCGGTATATGTTCATAGGATGATGCTGGGATAAAATGAGAAAGCCAGATGAACAAGTATTAGAGGAGAGTGAAAGGCAGCATGAACACCAAGCAGATCCAAATGGAAACATTCTGGCTTTTTTTTTTTTTTTTTTTTAAATAGGACAAGTAACATTTTTGTCTTGTTTGAAAATCTAATTTTCCTGAGGCAGGCAGAGGTAGCACACACCTCAGATTTTGTAGGCTACACAGCAGTCATCAGAGCAGTACGACTAAGTAATATTGATGTTGCTTTGGACTAACATATAATTCAACAATGAACTCATCCAAGCAACCAATGCTGACTCCGTCCCAAAAGTAAATGCAAACTCCAGGCTGACTGGAACTTGGAAATCTTATGAAGACACTACTGTTAACTGCTCCCTTGGAATGCCTCAGCGCTGTCTGCACGCTCAGCTGGTCTCACTTTACGTCTGAGCAACAGCTAGCTGAGGGCAGTCAAGTCAGCAAAAGGGAAGCAAGCGCTGAAGTGACTGTACACAGACATAGCCTGGCACTTGCTGTTGGTTTGTTTAATGGTTATAGGCACTGCCACCTTCGTAACATCGTTAGAGGTTAAGTTTCTTTTGTAGGAAAGAAGCTCTTACCCTGCAAGGCAGAGGAGAGCCTCATTTGGATTGTGTGTCGCTGATCTGAATTGTTGCACTGCTTTCTGGCATAGGCCGGTAGGAAGTATTCATTTCACACATCTTCCACCTGACCATCATGAGAAGAACTAGACCTGGTGGCCATAGTGACAAAATAAGAACCTTCTATCTCTGAAAAATCCACTATCTTACGCATGTCTTTCAAAATCTCTCAATCCAGGCCACATCATCATCATCTGCAATCCGTAGCTCTTATGTTACCATACAAACAGCTGGATCATTGTGTTTTACAGGAAAATTCCCCGGTGAGGAAATCTATTTGATCCTTGACCTTTTTCTGTGTACAAGCCCAGTATGTTTATCATCACTTCACAAGATACGGCAATGGTGCTGTTTCTTAAGCAAATATTGCTGTCCATAAACATGGCTGATGTTGCTAAGGGTCTGCTACATGAATCTTTGCAGTGAAAACAAGAAAATGAAAGTTAAAAACTGGCATACTGTGGGCTCTGAGATTTTAAGAACAGCCTTGATCTGAGAAACGAAAATGGAAACAGCAACTCTTCTGTTCATTTATGAAAAAATGAGTCATTTTGATCCTTGATACCAATACATATCTCATCGAAAGGGTGATTGGCATCATTTCCCTTATGCTGCAATTAAGTACAGTTAGCGCTGTTTCTTGCAGAGGAGCATCTGGAGGTCTCAAGCTGGCACCCTACTACATGAAGTACTGTCCAGATGTAAGCAGGGCTTGAGCAAGCAGTTGTGAATTTTTTTTTTTCAAAGCACCTTATTATTAAGGCACATTTACTATTTTTCAACAATTAAGTTTTAGAAATCCAAGAAAATGAGAAAACATTATTTAAAATGCATTCAAGTCTTTGCCATATAATTTTTGCTATAGTGTTTTCCAGGGTATGAAGAAAGGTTAATGAAGTTAATGTAGATGTCCTCCATGCCAAAGCAGGGACTTGTAAGGAAAGCTTACAATTAATAGCTCGCTGCATTAGTCTAGAACAGAAAACTATTTTGTACACCAAAAATAGGAAAAGCAATCATGTTAAGAAAACACATAAAGAAGGAATATCCGTCGGGACTTGCAGCATTGTTTTGGTCAAAATATCCCATCTCTTGTTCAAATGGGTTTCCTCTGGCACTTCTTCAGTGCAGAAAATGGCCTTTGGGCTGCTTGCCAAGTTCTGTCTGAAGGGAAAAAGCCAGGAGTAAGGGTAAATAAAGAAGTGGCATGTTGTAGGAAACACCTCAGCAGGTAGCACTGCAGAGAGTCCAGATGCTGTTGCTAGCTGGAAGGCTGCCACCATTTACAGAGGATATCCAAGCGCTCGCCTATGTGACAAAGAAAGGTGTGATTGCAGCATGGGTAGATGTGTCTGTGGTAGCTTCAGTCTGGCAGTTGTACCTCACAGCAGCAGTTAAGGCATGCTGGCAAAGGCATCAGTACCGTCCTACGACACAGCAGCTTCCTCAGGACCACGAAGCCTCACAGACCTTTATTTTTTGCTTGCTAGGTTGAGGGGTAGTCTTCATAGCCCTTAACTGCCCAGGCTAACTAGACTCAGACTTGGACAGATGTCAGGTCTTCTGCACCTTTGGCAGTCAGGCCAGGGCTTTGTCCTGTCCAGGGGCAATCAGAAAGCACAAGACTAGAAGAAGCTCCCATAGCCTCATATATCTTATTCCAGGTTTTTATTTTAACCTAGGAGAAAGAGTCTAGAAGGAGCTGCTTGCATTTTAAACAGTAAGCTCAAAAAAAACCAGTGTCTGCTTTTGTATTGTGGGTAATATTGAGCACGCTGCCAGTCCCATGCAAAAGGCTTTGTGAGGTGTGAACCTGAGTGAGAGCTACACAGGTCTTCTGATCCTACCACTTCAGTACTGTGATTACACTGAATTTCTCAGGGTAACTGAGAGCAAAGTCAGGCACTGCACTCAAATCACAGTATTGTGCTGAGCAAAGCAAAGTCATTGATTTTTCCCTTTCCACTTCCTTATTTCTAATTTTGAACAAGGAAGCTGTTCTGGAGCTTCTTTAGCCGCTATTTCTTAGTGCCATAACATATGTTCCTCTGTGGTGGATGAGTAGTTTTCTCTGATGAGTTTCTGGTATCTCCCCAAAATGTTATTTCAGAGCTGTCCAGAAAAGCCACATCCAAACAAACTAGAACAATGTGAAACTTGCTTAATTTCAGGATATACTACAAATTCAATGTGCAGATCCTAACCGTTCAAAGATTTTATGTGTTCAAGTTTATTCAAATCTGGAATTCGAGCCAATGTGAAGGAATGCAGGAACAGGGGGGAGGCCAATTATACAGAGACACTCCCCTCCCATATTTGCATGAATCACCTTATGCTAAAATAATAGAGTTCTTTGTAGACCCAGCTGTTTTTTCTATTAAGTTGTCTAAAAAATATGGCTTTATAACACACTATTTTGCCTAGATTTGTGGCTCTATTCCAGTATGAAAGTTCATTACCTTATTTACTAACCTGTAAAAACAGGCCTTTCAGGTTATTCTTTTTCTCTCTGCTCTGCCTGAATCCAGCCTAGAGGATGGTTCCACCAGCCCACAGCATCCACAGGGGAGGAAAGCACAGGACTGGAAGTGTGCCAGGGGCTTAGAGACAACGAGCTGCCATTACTTCTTCCCAGCCCAAGAAAAGATACCAGACTGGTTTTGGATGTGCTCTGCTAATGCAGTTGAAACAGCCTGATATGCTTGAAACAGTCAATATTTTAATACTTAGAAACACAGAAAAGTTTTGTTTGGAAGGGACCTTAAAGATCATGTAGTACCAACCCTCCTGCCATGGCAGGGACACCTCCCACTAGAGCAGGTTGCTCAAGGCCCCATCCAGCCTGGATCTGAACACATCCAGGGATGGACCATCCACAGCTTCTCTGGGCAACCTGTTCCAGTGTCTCACCACCCTCAGAGTGAAGAATTTCCTTCTTATTTCCAATCTACCCTCTTCCAGTTTCAAACCATTACCCCTTGTCTTATCACTACAGGCCTTTGTAAAATGTCCCTCCCCAGATTTCCTATAGCCCCAGTCAGATACTGGTAGGCAATGATAAGGTGTCCCCAGAGCCTTCTCTTCTCCAGGCTGAACAAGCCTAACTTTCTCAGCCTGTCCTCATAAGGGAGGTGCTTCAACCCTCTGATTATCTGCATAGTCCTCTTCTGGACCCACTCCAACAGGTCCATGAGCTTCTTGTGCTGGGGGCTTCAGAGCTGAACGCAGTACTCCAGGTGGGGTCGCTCCAGAGCAGAGCAGAGGGGCAGAATCACCTTCCTTGACTTGCTGGCCACAATTTGGTTAGTCTCATCTACTTTTTCACCCCCTTTCAGCTACACTGAGGCTGGGATGGCTGTTTCTGTCCTCCTCTACATCACCTAAACACAAATTCACCATGTCCAGCAGCTAGAACCCCAAAGCAGAGTATGGAGCACAAGGGTATGACCTATACAAAGTATAGGCAAGAGGGCATTTAGACCTGAGGCAGCAAGGAATGGCTTAGAAGACTCCAGAAACACTGCGAGCTTGGTGAGACAAAGCATAAAGCAGCAGGGTGACTGCCCAAGATAAGCCAGAATTCAAGAGGCTGGTCTTTGCTGGGGCAAGCTGCTTCTGCCAGCTGCTTGCTGGTGCTTTTACAGCACTTCCCCTGTACTTCTTTGTTCTGTCCATTCTGTTTGCAGCAAGACATCAGAAAAAATTCCCCTAAATAACCACTATATTATTTTATAGATTTAACCTTGTAACTCTTTCCTCTTATTTCCCTCTAAGTCACACGTTATCTCTTTCACTGCTAAGTATTTCCTGTCTGTTCATTCATCGGCTTATTTTAGCTTCTTCCTTCCTCTTTGTTGGCTGCCCTCCCCCTATAAGTCTGTTTTACATGTTTATACTCTTACCCATTGTTGCCTGTTTTCTTGGCCAGTGTACTGGTTCCCATACTTTGCCATTGTGAAACTCCTGAAGAATAACCGACTTACTTCTCATTCTCTTTGTGTGAATCACAACTCTCGTGGCACCCACCGCAGCAGCCGTTGTGACCCGTGGCAGCTCCTTGGAGTCCAGTTCCATAGTGGGAGTAGGCTCAGGCCAGTTGGTAGCCCTCGATACTTCACTTGCATTTACCAAGTAGCTAAAAGTCTCACCTAGATTTAAAAAAAAATCTCTAATTTCCTTCCTCTCTTGAAAAAAAAATCAGAAGCTAACATTCGGTCCTTTTATAAAATTCATACCAGGTCCCCAAGGGGACGAAGCTAACAAACTTTGGAAGGTGTTATTCCTGCTACTTCCTAGCAGCTCACTGAAAGGAAGCAACAATTTGCAGACACCCTCAACCACTCTCCTTGTGCCCATTATAGACCCAAATAAATAGATAGTATGAGGTTTTCTTAACCCCGTGAAGTTCTGAGCAATAGCGTACAACATTATGATGCTAAGAGCCTCTTCTCTTGATTCATGTCGAACTAAGAGGCACAAAGATCACATCCCAAAGCAGAATTCTTCAGAAAAACGCATTTTCTTTTGCTACGAACACTTACCTCCTGCTGTTACTTAGGTGCTCCCTTGTTGTTATTTACATTAGGGATGCTAGAAAGAAAAAGCAGCGAGAGTGAGTGGGAGCTCTTATGACTCAGATTTGTTTGATTAGCATAAAGCACCCACTGAGATCCTGAGAGCACAACTCAGGAATGGGTGCGGTAATCCAGGATTAGATTTCTCTACTACTTTCTTTTTGCCTTATTATATATCTATTTGCTTTTTTTAAAATGAAGATTGTTGCCGTGAGTCAAAAGTTCATTAAAATATTGAACCTGGAAAGTAAAAATATATCACCTATGGCTGAAACACAGATGACTAAGAGGGAAGTACATCTTGCAGCCTTGCATATATAGCCCACGCTGCTGGAGACAAGGAACGTGCACCCCAGGTGAGCTGTTGCTGTGCAACTCCAGGGGCCACAGCATTTATCCCCAGGAAAAAGTAATTCTGATGGTGACTGCAGGCCTGCTGCTGGAGTTTACTGTGCAGTAACCATAGAAAATGGCACTCCAAAATGATAAGTATATTTACTTAAAAAATCAGTCTGATTGGTTTTTATTAGTATGCCATCTTGTAGACTGTCTTTTTATCTGAGTACAAAATAGTTATAAAAAGGGCAGGAAAACCTTCTTCTTACTCCACAGCACCCTGATGCAGACTGTTAAAATAAGTAACTGTGAGGGACAATCACCCCAAGAGTCTTAGATGCACACACAATATCTGTCAATTTTTAAAAGTTGCGTTTCTCCCATGTTCCAAGTTCACTACCCAGAAAAAAATTGATTGTTTCCAAGGCAGATCTTCCATATAGAAAAAGAATTGTTGCCAAGGTTTAAATACACACGCACGCAAACACACACATATTTACGTTCATATATATACCTTGTCAATTAATTGTTTAAGTACTTTAATTTTTGGATAACTTTCTATTCCCTTCTCTTTCTCTTTCTCTGTCTCAACATGGCTTCAGCATTTACTTGTGGCTTTTCTCCCAGTCACTAGATTTTAGTGGTGAAGTGACGCATGGTTTTCAGTTTCTTACACGTATGCTGTTCTTCTTTCAGATCACTAGAGCTATGTACTGTGTGATGAGTTAGTGAATCTAAAATTTCACTTTCATAACCGCTTCATGAGAAGCCAACACAAGGCTACTTCTTTGGTAAGTACCTGCCCAGCTCAGACAAAGTACATTCACTGGTAATCTCAGCTATAAAACAGCTTGTCACACTGGAAATGTCTTTTCAAACCAGAGAGAAAGTTCCTTCTTCAAAGGAAGCTATCACTCCTCAGCAGTAGTCTCTCCTTCCATGCTGATCAGTTTTCATTACAGGAGTGTGGTATATCAGTCTGTAAGTAAATAGCTCTTAACAGATAAAATGCCAGGAGAGAGAGACACTGACAGTTGGTCTCTACCCTAGACAGCTCCTCAGTTTTGCAGGATTAATAAAACACATTATTGTGAACTGCAAAAAGCTTTCCTCTGTCTACCCTTTGTATCAGCTCTTGGGCTCTCATAGCAGCCCATACCTGCTGAAGTCCCATGTTCCTGCAGAAAAGGTGCTTATGGAGTTACTAGGGGAGACCTCAGCTCCAGCTCATGGCAATTCTCCACCACACCACCCTACCTACCAGTGCGGTTTCTTGTGTGGAGCTCAGCAGTGTCCTCGGGGTACAGAGATGAAGGGTTAGCTCAGCATCACACTATTCAAACTGCTTTCAAACAAGCTGTGTTCCAAGTATTGTGGGTCTTACTGAGCATTACCTCTACTTTGGTTATTGTGGCCTTCCCTAATTGATTAGATAAAGGCTTCCTGAAGTTAATGGGGAACACTGCAGCTCACAAAACGGGAACCCACCCCACTGAATCTGATACAGCTCCCAAAAGGAAGCTAACCCACTATGCTGATAGCATGGACTCCCTTACTCAGGGTAAGCTCATGACTCATCATCTTCCACCACTAGCCCATAATGAAAGCCAGTTCCAGCAGCAGGAGGATGGCTGGTCCAAGAGGCTTGCCTCCACCTAAGAGGTACTGCAGCTTGTTGGTACTATTATCTGTACAAGTCTGTTCCTGTGACTCCACTACCAGCCTAGGCCTATTCCTTCTTCAACACTTGAACTTGTAACAACACTGATTTCTATCTTACTGTGTCTTCCTGGCACAACCAGGTTATCTGCCCTAGCTCTCCACCTCAGAGATGGGAGAGGCACATTCAGAAGCCTACTGCCCTCTCTTCGACGTTTTGTGATGAGAAGTTAACAACCTGTCTGACCTTCAGAATCAGAGCCACAGAACCACAGAAATGTGTTAATATTTGCCCTCTGATGGACAAAAACAGTGCAGAGAGATTTATCAAACTGCCAGAGATTCCCTAGGGCAGGAAACCAACTTGAAGTCTTATAGGTTAGCAGTCAAATGTAATGCCCATAGTCCTTCTAACTACATCAATATGCAGATGGACTGGTGTATAAAGACAGTCATAGCTCCAAATATTGGACACATTCCACAGGATAACGCTGCAGAAAACCAGTCAGAGACTGAAAGTTTGATTCAGACTCTGCTCCCTGATCCTCATGTTCTAAATACTCATATGGTCTCCCTAACCATATCCACTGTATACTCCAGCCATGACTCCTGGGGAGGAATAACCCACTGCACCAGTGCAGGTTAGGGGCTGACCTGCTGGAAAGCAGCTCCATGGAGAAGGACCTTGGAGTCCTGGTGGACAGTAAGCTATCCCTGGGACAGCAATGGGCCCTTGTTGCCAAGAAGGCCAGTGGTCTCTTGGGGTGCATTAAGAAAAGTGTGTCCAGCAGGTCTAGGGAGGTTCTCCTCCCCCTCTACTCTGTCCTAGTGAGCCTGGAACAGGCTGTGTGACCTGCTTTGGGTGATCCTGCTCTGGCAGGGGAGTTGGACTCGATCTCCAGAGGTGCCTTCCACCACCTACCATTCTATGATTCTATGATGAACAGACCCATTCAGCACAACGTTCACCACTTTCATTAAAAACAAATACGTTCTGAGGAAGAAAACACACCCTTTTAAAAATGCTCCATATGTAATGATGAAATGTGGACAGGCTATTAAAGGAACGGGAAAGATGAGAAGCTATGACCCATTGTGGGAAAGGTGCTGTGCTGTACAGTCATACACAGAGTCACACATTCAGACCGCCACTCATACCATTTCCTCCAGACATCTGACTTGAGTGCCATGCAGAACCATTTTGAAGCCCAGGTTTATTTTAAGGGGAAAAGAAAGACATTTTCAGAGATTGGCTCAGGGCATAGGCGCATGCCTGAAAGGACGCTTGGTCTACAGTCAAACTACAATATTCATCTCAGCTTGGATCTCTCCTATCACAATCTATGTATGGGATCTGATCATCTACAACTCAGGGGCTCAACCCAGTCCTCAAAACAGGTAGTTAGGCAGAGAGCTGCCTTGAATACAAGCTGCTTCTTGTACAAAATACGCAAGTCTTTCATGACTGAGAAAGCTGATTTTTCTGGGTTTCTAAGTGTGCCAAGACTAAACTGGTATTCAACCTATCATAGAATCATAGAATAGTTTCAGCTGGAAGGGACTTCCAAGATCACCAAGTCCAACCTTATTCCCAGCCCTATCAAACCCACTAAACCATGTCCCTGAGCACAACATCCAAGCACCTCTTAAACACTTCCTGGGATGGTGACTCCACCACCTCCTTGGGCAGGCCATTCCAGTGCCTGACAACCCTTTCTGGAAAGAAATTCTTCCTGAGATCCAGCCTGAACCTCCCCTGGGTCAACTTCAGGCCATTGCCTCTTGTTCTGTCCCTTGTCACCAGGG
>WUAM01000377.1:1509139-1538074 GCA_024336885.1 Actenoides hombroni | reverse complement strand
TTCTCTTCTCTTCTCTTCTCTTCTCTCCTCTTCTCTTCTCTTCTCTTCTCTTCTCTTCTCTTCCCTTCCCTTCCCTTCCCTTCCCTTCTCTTCCCTTCCCTTCCCTTCCCAAAAATTAAATTATTAAATCTATCCTCAGAAAGGCTGAGCCAAATTTTCAAAAAGAATATTCAGGTCTTCAGTTTTGGGCTTTCAGTGAAGAGTGAAGTTCAAGTGCGTATTATTATAGAGCCCATAAACTGCAGGACCAGACAGATAATGTAGGTGCCCATGTTCGAAAACAGACTACTGAAAACTTTGCCAAGAAAGAACTATTAAAACAAATGAATCTCTGGTGGCAATTTAAAGTGGAGCAAAACGCCTAGCGTGAAAGTAATCTCTTTTTGTTGGCGGTGGTGTTGCATCTTGGTTGGAGGCTGCTGCTCCGCAGCGAGCTGCACTCAGCGAGGCCTTTGTTCATGTCTAGTGCAGCATAAACCGAGCTGGGCAAACTCTGCCTTGGGTTCTGGCCCCGCAGCTGCAGGGATTTCCATCGGGGCAGGCTTGGATCCGCTGCCCTTAATCACATCAGCAGAGCAGGGAGGACTGGAGACCACCAGGAGCGAAGGCTCTGCTCGGAGCTTCAGCAAGGTCTGTAACGCTCAGCCTCACGGGAGCAAGGCAGGGCTAACCCAAAACCTCCCATGCAGGGATCTGACAGCGAACATTGCACGCAACCGAGGCTGAAATGCTAGTTCTTCCATCGTCCTCCCTACACGGCCACGTGAAACATTGCTCCCCTTTTCTTTTAGATCTGGGAACCAGGGTGCGTTCCCTGTCTGGAGCTCTGGACGGGAAACTCCTTCTGAAGCTTCCTTTGCCATTTGAAATCACGAGGGAAACTATACAGAGGCAGGATTATGCTGTAGCCATGGGCCTTCTGAAAGAATTGCTTCGTGCATAAATATTGATAGTCAGCACTGACTTCTGTCTTTACACAGCATAACTGAAAAAATACACATGTAAAATTTAACACAGAATATCTTCCTAGAATAAGGAGCAAAACCAACCTCAAGTATAAACATCCATGGCAAGAAAAAAACAAGCAAGCAAACAAAATGAAACGATAATTACTTTAGGGTATGTTCCTTTCTTCTTTTTTTTTTTTTTTTTCACTTTTTTAATCATTATTTTGTCCGTGAGTAAAGTCTTGAAAAGGATTACTTTGGGAACCTTTGAGGCTGTGTAAACATGTGTTGTTGCTAGGTCGTGAAGCACCCCAGACCCATGCAACACGTGTCGCACCCGTTAGCAGGGTAGCAATAAAGCCACGGGGTCAGACTGGGAGGAGGCTGGCTCTCCAGGGCAGCAATCTGGGTGGCTGGAGAAGGCAGCAGCCAGTAATGGCCCGGTCACTCCTGGTGGGAGATGCATCCCCTGAGGAAGTGCACCCGCTTGTGTGCAGGAGCAAGCGGCAGGGACAGCTGCTGTGGGTGGTCTCTGGTTCAGCAAGGTGTGATACTGCACGACTGGAGACAGCAGCACTTACACTAAACCTTTCCAACCGTGATTATTGCCCCTGCACTGAGATTTGCTCTTCATCCCCTTCAATCCCCCCCAGGGTGCAGCCTGGGATATTGTGCAGTCTGGAGTGTTGTGTCCAGTTCTGAGCTCCCCAGTTCAAGAAGGACAGGGAAATACTGGAGAGAGTCCAATGGAGGCTATGAGGATGATGAAGGGACTGGAGGATAAGGAAAGGCTGAGAGTCCTGGGGCTGTTTAGCCTGGAGCAGAGAAGCCTGAGAGGGGATCTTACGAATGTTTACAAAGATCTGCAGGGTGGGTGCCAGGTAGAAGGGGCCAGGCTCTTTTCAGTTGTGCCCTGGGATAGGATGAGGGGCAATGGTCACAAACTGGAACACAGGAAGTTCCACCTCAACAGGAGGAAAAGCTGCTTTCCTGTGAGGGTGACAGAGCCTGGCCCAGTCTGCCCAGAGAGGTTGTGGAGTCTCCTTCTCTGGAGACTTTCAAGCCCCCCTGGATCTGTTTCTGTGTGTCCTGCCCTGGGTGACCCTGCTCTGGCAGGGGGGTTGGACTGGATGATCTCCAGAGGTCCCTTCCAACACCTATCATTCCATTCTATGATATTGCAATAATAGAATGACAGGATTTGGCCTCACCAGTTTGGTCCATTTAGGACCAGAGAGCCTTTCTGAGCCTACTGAGTTTCACTGGATGAAGAAAGTCTCCATCATCTTGGTGACAGCCTTTACAGTAAGGTCTTCCTGACTCTGTACCTGCTGAGTGACTCACCAGTCACTCATCTATTGCCTACCTGGTAGTGTGTGTTAAACCCTTTCGCTGGGTGCTCTGGCTTCTCCACTTGCCTACATCCCTCAGTGCTTTGTACTCTCTGAAATAAGATCACTCTGGGAGCTGGTGTGTAGACAGCCTCTTTCTCTCCAGAGTTGTCTCTCCAGAATTCAAACCAGCAGAAGCCAGAAGCAGGAAATGGTGGGCTTGCCACTGCTGTACTCCGTGTGGCATGTGGGTAAGTTGCTGAGCTGCTAAAGGAAAAGGAACAGAGCAGAAGGCCAGCAGAAGCAGTCATGACCTCAGACCCATAGGTTCAGCTAAACAACCCAGGTCAGGATGAGTGGCTGATGGGCTTGTAATGCCAATAATCAGCCTCTGCAGACCCAAGTACACGGCTGGACGGAGCCTGGAAATCAACTGGGATTAGAGTGTTGCAACTCCACCTTCTCTAAAGAGCCAGGGTGGGGCTGGGGCACAAAATCTTTCTTCTCCTGCAGAGCAGCCAAAGTGCAGTGCGTGTAGTGCAGCTACTGCACTAACTCTTTTCTTTCTTGATTGCAATAAGCCAGTTGTCCTCTAATCCCTTTACCCCCTCAGCGTTTCTTGCACAACAGAACTTGGGTCATAAAGCTCTGCAGAGGCTGGACTTTGAGCCCAGTTCTGATCTCACATATTCTGGCATAATTCAGGATTAACTAAAGCTATACTTGCAGAAGATCAAAACCAGTCCAGTTCCTTTTAACTGGGCAAAATTTGTGGCGTGCAGATGGAAGAAAATCATCAAAGATGTGAACAATACAGCCAGCTGAAAAGGGGCATTATTTTTTTTCCCCTCCTCTAAAATTCAGTATTTATTTGTCTAGCTCTTTAACTAGTTGAAAAACAGAGTTCTGTGGGGGAAAAAAAAACAAAACCCCAAACCACAGTACCTAAATACTGGGCATTATGATGCAAAATTTATAGAAGAAAACAAAAACTGGACAATTCCCATCAGCTGAAAATAGTACTGATCGTGTCTCCAGTGGCAGTTTTAAGACGATGGGAATGCTGGGATGTGTGGTTTCACTTATCAAAGAGCACTGACTGACCTCCATTGAGTAATGTCATAGAATCACAGAATCGTTAAGGTTGGAAAGGACCTTCAAGTCCAACTGTCTACTAAATATTATCAGGCCCACTAAACCACATCCTGAAGTGCCACATCTGGACGTGTTTTGAAACAACCTCACTCCAACCTCGCTTCAGGCAGCTGTAGAGACTAATAAGGTCTCCCCTCAGCCTCCTCTTCTCCAGACTAACCAACCCCAGCTTCCTCAGCCGCTCCTCATCAGACATGTTCTACAGACCTTTCACCAGCCTTGTTGCCCTTCTCTGGACTTGCTCCAGCACCTCCATGTCTTTCTTGTCTTGAGATGCCCAAAACTGAACCCAATGCTCAAAGTGTGGCCTCACCAGTGCCCAGTCCAGGGTCACGATCCCTGCCCTGATCCTGCTGGCCACACTATTCCTGATCCAGGCCAGGATGCCGTTGGCCGCCTGGGCACACTGCTCAAGTAGATACTCAGAAAACAGAGCTGAAAACCACTGCTCTTTTCTCATCCTGATGCAGAAGGTCAGTGCTGAGGAACAGCACCCAGTGGGCAAGACTTCTGTACACAGGCCTGAATCTCCAACACTACCACGATCTGTCAGCTACAAAGCAACCGGGAGCTCAACAAGCCCTCCAATACGCAGCGTGATGCTGTGACTGCCATCTCTTCATGCCCAGTTTCAATGCCTACAGCATCTAGAATCCTCAGAAGTATGAACCCTGCTCTGCTCTTCATGGTTTCCCAGGCTTGGCTGGACACTCAACAGCTCACCACGCTGCATGCAAAGCACATGGCATGCTGGCAGCACAGCCCGTGATCGAGGGATGCTGTTGACACTGTGCCTTGCCAAAGCATGCCTGCGTGCCAAGCTACAGGTAGTCCCAATGGGAGAAGAGAGGAGAAGAGAGGAACCCCAGGTGCTGACCGGGTTTATCTCCCAGCTGAGTATTGGTCCAGATTAACTGCCTGTGTGCCCACAGAGGCTTAACCTTGTTCTTCCTCATGGTTATGAAGCATGGCTGTGAAGCATGAAAAATCCTAGAAACAAAGCTATTTAGAGCCTTCACACAGCACAGCCCAGTGCTGTGTAGTATGACTCACTGGGCTGGTAAGTCAGAGGCTTTATGCACAGTCAGCCCTTCCAAGCACAATAAAGAAAGGCCCAAAGAGACTAAAATCTTGAGTTTCTGGATCAAAAAATCCCAAGGTGCTTTGACCGAGTACTATGCCAGCTGCCGGGACCGTGCCGGTTCTGCGGCAGCTCAGCAGCTCTTGGCAGTGTGTCCGTGGGAGCCAGTGCAGGAGAGGTCCCTGCGCTGGGAGGCAAACACGGGGACCCTTCTGCTCTTCTGAGCAGTGCCCTCAAACCGAGTACGGCCGACCGAGGCAGCCACAAGAGTCCAGATACAGCACTAGCGTGTAAAACCACAAACCCCAGGGCCAGACTGCCTCGGCGTCTTTCCTTTCAACCCAAGCAGCTCAGACACATGAAGCTGATAAAGATCTGCCTCGAAAGAAAAGGCCTTGCTGGATGTACTAGTGTGTCACCAGAAATGTGTGTATTTCAGCCACAGAAATGTTTTAGGGACACGCTGTGTTATGTAAGAAGTTATTTAACATTATTAGTCCATCGAACACTCTAACTCTTTAGGCCTAAAGAGTCCATAAAGGCCACATAGATGTGAACCACAAATGTGATAACCGGTTTCCATTATTAGCTTTAGCAACAAGTTTTACTTCTCTGCTTAACTTTTGGTACACTGATGTATTTTATAGAATCATTAAGGTTGGAAAAGACCTTCAAGATCATCAAGTCCAACCGCCTACTAAACATTATCAGGACCACGAACCCATGTCCTGAAGTGCCACATCTGGACGTTTTTCAAACCCCTCCAGGGATGGTGACCCCACCCCCTCCCTGGGCAGCCTGTTCCAAGGCCTCACCACTCTCTCAGTAGAGACATTTTTCCTGATACCCAACCTAACCCTCCCCTGGTGCAACTTCAGCCCATTTCCTCTTTGCCTATCACTTCTTACCTGGAAGACGAGACCAACACCCACCTCACTCCAACCTCCCTTCAGGCAGCTGTAGAGAGCAATAAGGTCTTCTCTCAGCCTCCTCTTCTCCAGACTAACCAACCCCAGCTCCCTCAGCCACTCCTCATCAGACATGTTCTCCAGATCCTTGACCGTTGCCCTTCTCTGGACTCACTCCAGCACCTCGATGTCCCTCCTAGAAGGGGTTTAGAGGTCCCTAGAAGGGACCTCGAAATCCCTTTTGAAGGGATTGAGTAGACTAGAATTATTTTTAATGGCTCTAAGCTCTTATTATGCTCTTTATTGCATGATGACCTTCTTCATCAATGCATCCTGCTAAGGCAGTGGCTCCTAGCTCGCTTGGTCCCTGGCAACAATACGAAGGGCTGCATCTGCTAGAGGCAGCATCCCTCCCTGTGAGTCAGGATGACTGCTGGAGATGACCTGGCACCCTTGCCAGAGTTCTGCTGGGCCTGTTACCTTACACTAAAGCAAGATGATAGTTGCTATTGAGTGATCACATGGATGTTCAGGTGGTCACGGTGGCCCTAGTTGCAGGTAGACTTTGGTGGCCAGGTACTTGATGGCTGTGGTTCAGCAGGCACAGAGTGCTCCTGTCCCATCCCTCTGGTGTGCACCAGCACGCTCATGCTTTGCAGGTTAAACCCTGAAACTACCGACTTTCTACATGCTGAGTGAGAGTTTCCTACCTTGTCTGCCTCTCTTGAGATCAGCTTTCTAAAGCATTGATGGCACTGTGCACTGCAGGGAAAACGGAACGAGAAACTCCTACGCCAGCCTGCATCTTCATGTGTGAGTTGTCATTTGCATGGCTGGGGTCAGTGGGAGTCACGTGAGCGGCTGCACCAGAGCACCCGGAAAACACCCGGCACCTACTTCTCCCAGAGCCACTTCTGTGCTGAAAGGGCAGCTCTGCTCCCAAAGCCAAGGAGGGACTGGGAAATGCTGCTGAAGTTCTCCCCCCCCAGACCATGCTGTTCAGTTATCTAGTTAAAAAGGACAGAAGATGAGTTTTCATACACCCACCTGCGGACACTCATCCCGGGAGTCAGGCAGAGCTTGCTCCCTCCCACACATTGCTGCTGCCGTGCAGCCTGGGCCCTGAAGCCCCTCCTGCCCCTGTCTCTGCCTTGCTGCTGGATGGAGAAACCACTAGAAACCTGCTTTAATCACTCTGACCAGCACCTGCCAGAAGGAGGGTGACGGGTCGTCTAAGAAGGGTGGCGGGTGGTCTCCCTGAAGCATGTCCCAGGAGCACACTGGCACAGGATTTGTTTCCACAGGTGCACTGAAGTGTGCCTGTTCTTAGCCCATGCCCAGCTAGGCCCACACTCTTCCCCTGGCTGGGGCAGCATGGCCAGGGTGGTGGTGTCTCCATCCTGCCCAGCCCGGGACGTTGCTGGAAGCAAAAGGCCTGTGGCAATCAGGTCAGTGCCACGTGGTGTTTCTCCTCCTCCCTCTGCTCCTCACCCTCCAACACACATCTTTTTGCACCACCATTATCACCATTAAATTATGGGGTTGCCAAGGATTTGTCACGAGGCATGACTGAGGATGGAGCCTTGTTGAGGGCAGGGCAGTTGCTGTGGAAGATGCTCAGCACCCTTTCTCCAGCACTGCCCATCTGGGAGCAGGAGAGGGGAGCACTTGGCTAGAGAGGTCCTTCACAAGGTCCCTTGAGCTCAAGCCCTTGTATCACCACCAACAAACTGTCTCCTCTGAGCATGCAGCTGGTGTCTTGGCCCCTTGCTGTGGGTTTAAACCCCTGGTGTAGGAGTGGCCGCTTGTGCAGGAGGTGGGTGGAAAGCAGGGGAGTAAATCAGTCAATATGCCAAAAGGTGCGTCCTCAGTTTAGCATCGTCTTCCAGTTAGGGCCAATCTGGTTTGTAGGATAAAATACACAAGAAGCTTACGGTAAAAAGATAATAAAAAGAAAAGGTTGCCACTAAATAATTTCTGGTTTGTATTTTGTAAGCAGAAAATTAATACAAATAAATAAATAGATAAATAAGTAGAGCAAGATTTCATGTTAGAGGAAATGTAATTTTTCTTATTAAAAAGCAAAACAAACCAGCCCAGAAATACCCCAAAACTTGCAGTTAAAAAATTCCTACCAAGCACTGAAATATTTTCTGTCGAGGCCTAGAGGTCTCTGCTCTCTCCCAGTACCATGAAGCTGGTGTCACTGGAATGTCCCTTAGCTGGGTGAGAACAAAACCACATTGAATTTTGGGACCTCTCCCCCCGCAGTGGGTGTTCTTGGAGAGTTTGCACCCCAGCATCGGGTTTGTAAATGTCACCAGTGCAGGGCCTAAAAACGCATCTGAAAATGCAGAGTCTGTTCTCCTGAGACCTCCCGGCATAGCAGACAACCAACCTCTCAGCCAACAAGTCCCCAGGCCCCCATCCCAACCAGTCTGGTGGCTGGTGAGTGAAGGGTGGTCCTGGAGCTGCCAGAAGCCCCCCCGGGGAAGCCAAGAGAGCGACACCAGCAGAGGCAAACCCACTGCGGCACCA
Source organism: Actenoides hombroni (assembly GCA_024336885.1). NCBI lineage: Eukaryota > Metazoa > Chordata > Aves > Coraciiformes > Alcedinidae > Actenoides > Actenoides hombroni. The sequence goes on along the minus strand of WUAM01000377.1, from coordinate 1,530,114 downwards.
AGGGGACTTGCTTACAAACTCCTTCAGCATCACGGGCACATGGTGGGCCCAGTGGCACGTGTAGGGCACATCCCAGCCAGGCGGGGTGAACGATGGCCAAGGGATGCGTGAGAACCGCGAGCAGTGTATGGCTGCCTGGCTGGGCAGCTGCTCTCGCTGGGGCAGCTGTGCACCAGTCAAGTCCAGTCAGTGAACTGGCCATTGGGCTGAGAGTGAGCCCTGGGCTAGGACAGCTCTACCCACCGATACCCACTGCCAGCAATTGCTCTATGTTATATTTCGACCCAAAACCCTTCTGCCAGCGGCGCTGGAAACAAACCAGGGACGGGAGCTGCAGGTGTGAAACTAATTCCGAAGAGGCGCTGGAAACGGATGCTGACAGCATTTTTGGAAACTCTTTCCCCGAGCTGAATAAAAAAGGGATTTCCTAAAACGACTGAAAATGAATTTGCCACATCTGCGAAGAGTGGCTCGTGTGTTGCCGGTCCCTGAAAGTAGCTGAAGAAGCGCTACAGTCAGCAACTTTTCAGTTTCAGTGCCTGAAGCTCACGTGCCCATGGGCAAGCGCAAGTGCCAAGCACACTGCCAGTCGTCTTAAATCCTGGAAAGGCAACCATTTGAATTGCTAGAGCTCCACGAGGTTGCATAGTCAAAAAATACCGCTTCTTTGGCCAAAAAAAAGCTGATTTTGGAATCAAGAAAGGCTTGTAATTAAAGCCAACAGTACAAGACTCTGTAACCAATCTGCTCTGAACAAATTATTTGGCTACCTGAAGAGAATCAAAAACCTTTTTGTTTTTTTGGAAAGAGGCTCAAAGAAGAAAAATGTGAACTTGCTGAGAAAGAGGAAACAATGCAGCAAATTAAAACAGGTGAACGCTTGACCTTACTGGGCAAGCCTGTGCGAAGTTGAAGATGGGCCTCTCTTTAGCTCGATGAACAGTCCAATCACACAATGGCCAATGTCATAGAATTTATTTAAACAAAGAGCTACAGAAACCAAGAAGATCTTATGCCATTGACCTTAACACTTCTCTGTATTATACTTCATGAGAGGGATTTTGCTTTATTTTTACTGAGGCAAAGTCAATAGATTTACAGTGACGAATGCAGTAAAATTACACACATGGTGAAGGAGAGCTTAGCTTCAAGGCAGTACAGCTCTCTCCGAGAAACTTAACTCCTTGAAATTTGCCATTTTCATCTGTAAGGGGAAAATCTCAAAGGCATGACTCCAGCGAGGCTATTTAGTCAAACAGTACCAGATGGATGTGTGGGATTCACCTTCTGCTCAGATTATGAATGAAAGTAGTCAGCTAGGAGTTTGCTAAAGGCTATTTTTGCCTAAAGCAGTCTGGTCAAGATGTAGTTAATGTAGCCGTGCTCAGGTCTGCTCTGCTTTGAGAGGATGCGTGGAAATGAGAAAGGAAGCTCAGAAGAAGCCAAGTAGCACAAGGACCAAACTACGTTGCTTGGATGAATTCAGCCTGTGACCATTTTGCTTTGGTACAAAATGATGACACTGTCTCCAGGACACATAGCGAATTTGTGATCGGCTTTTCAGCATTTTTCTTCTTCCAGGAATAGAGCTCTTGCTGTCTGAACGAGCAGTAAATCTCACTATTTCCACCCTCAACATAGGGAAGCAGAGAAAGCACCTTTTGACCGATCTCTGAAGATCTGGGCTGTATCTGGGTTCTAATGGGCTTGGAGCATCTGCCTCTGCTTACATAGTGAGGAATTTGGTAGCAGCCCTCAGGAAGCCAGGTGAGCAGGAGGTGACCTGTTCCCTGTACTCACAGGAAGACAAACCCAAGGCAGAGAAAATTCTTCATTCAACAAAGGCTTACGTGCATCTTTGTGTCTCCTTCTTGAGGAATTTCTGAGACTTGTTTAAAGGCTCACCTAACTGCAGACCACTGTGGTAGGCAGGCTGTTGTGCTTAGACACTTCCTAACTCACCTTTGGGCTAGAATCACAGGATCACTCTGGTTGGAAAAGATCTTTCAGATCATCAAGTCCAACCGTTACCTAATCCTACCAGGGCCACTACTGCACCATATCCTTGAGCACCACATCTAGACAGCTTTTAATACATCCAGGGATGGTGATCCAACCACTTCCCTGGGCAGCCTGTTCCAGTCTGTGATAACCATTTTGGTAGAGAAGTTTTTCCTGATGTCCAACCTAAACCTCCCCTGGAATGACTTAAGCCCATTTCCTCGTGTTTGATCAGTTGTGACTTGTGAGAAGAGACCAACACCCACCTCTGTACAACCTCCTGTCAGGAAGCTGCAGAGAGTGAGAAGGTCTCCTCTCAGCCTTCTTCAGACTAACCAACCCCAGCTCCCTCAGTCGCTCCTCCTAAGACTGACTCTCCAGACCCCTCACCAGCTCCGCTGCCCTTCTCTGGACGTGCTCCAGCACCTCCATGTCTTTCTTGTCTTGAGATGCCCAAAACTGAACCCAGTGCTCAAGGCGTGGCCTCACCGGTGCTGAGTACAGTGGGACAATCACTTCTCTAGTCCTGCTGGCCACACTATTCCTGACCCAGGCCAAGATGCTGTTGGCCTTCCTGGCCACCTGGGCACACTGCTGGCTCCTGTTCAGCTGGGTGTCCACCAGCAACCCCAGGCCCCCCTCTGCTGAGCAGCTTTCCAGCCACGCCTCCCCCAGCCTGGAGCTTTGCCATGGGTTGTTGTGGCCAAAATGAAGGACTTGGCAATTGTCAATTGAAGAAATGAAGAAAAACGAAAGAAGCTCAGGTTTTCCAGGGTTTCTGTGTGATTGGGCCCATCAGGTGTTGTATCTTGGTACATACAAATACAGCAGCTGGTGAGGTGACCAGAAACCTCTATCCGTGTTCAGCCCAGCTTTGACTGACACCGTCCTGTTGCCGTTTCACCTTGAAGGCGGAGCAGCGGGGGATTCAGGGTAGTGCCCACCATACAGATCCGTGACATGTATGCAGCTGGTGGGAAGCCATCCCCCTCTGCAGCCCGTGGGCAGCCCTCCCCTCGCAGGGCTATGAAAGCCTCCAGCATAACAAAAATTCCTCCCGTAGCTACCTCACTGAAGACCACAGATTCGAAGCCCACCCTTAGCAAACCACACATTTCAGAAATAGTTCCAGGGAGAGCAAACGAAACTGTTGTCCAAGCTATACAGATGCAAGGACTTTGCTGCATGATTAATAAGGTAATTTGTTTCACCACTTAAAATTCATACAGAGGGCTCTTTTTAATAGTCAGAATCATGCCTGGCAAAAGTCTTTTTGAACTTACCTGACTAATGACTATGCTCTAAGTTCAGAGCATTGTGGCTTTTTGGTTTTGCTTTATTTGAAAAAGGGTTAATGAAAACCATTTTCATAAAGTGACAGCAGCGACCAGAACACATGTACAAAAACAAGATAGCAGTCTCATATGGGAAAGATTTCTGCTTTCAGTTTTATTTTATGAATACATATACAAGAGATGCATAATCTTCCATTATCCAGGCTTAAAAGTAACAGGTTGGTTGGTTGGTTGGGTTTTTTTTTTTCCAAAATAGCTTAAAGAGGATAATAAAAATAAGGATGAAGGAGGTGCAACATAGCCAAACCATACAGTTGAGAACCTTGATAAAATTACTGCTGAATTATGAACGTGTGGAGGGTGTGTCTCTGTGTGTCTGTATCGTCCTCTATTGTGAAAGCCTCGCCCAAGGTATTTATGTTTATGAATAAAATTGCTTTGGCATAACCAGAGATTCCTCCACGCACACTTTGTTGACATTCCTGAAATAATGAGAGAATGAAATCTCAGAATTGTATCAGGTACAATTTTCTCTCTGTGGCAGCAACATCTTTAAATGCAGGGGGGGAATGAAGACGAGTCTGTTGACAGGGGACTTTACTTCCACACTAAGATGGTTATATTAGCAAGATGCAGCCGGGTGCAAACAGCTTCAAATAGAAGAGATGGAGATATGTAGTTCTATATATGTATATAATGTAAAAATGCTTATTTTCTATGAGAAAGGAAGATTCGTCAAGATAACATAAAATGAACCACTCTAAGACTAGCTTCCAGCAAAACATTTTGCTTTATTGGTTCTATTTTCTAGCTACAAGTTCAGCCGACATCTGTCAGGCTTTTTAACTTTTCATATGGCAGTCTCTAAGAAATGTTTCATGCAACATCTACAACGCTAAATACAGGGTAAATAACTGGGATTAAACAGGTGAGGAGTAACAGACTATTATAAGGAGCAGTAACAGCAGATTACGTACACAGAGCCATATTATATTCTCATGTCTTCACAGTAATGTGCAAATGTGACAAATATGGCTTGCTTTTTTTTTTCTTTTTGTTTTTTTTTTTCCTAAAGAAAGTAAGACATAATTATACAGAATAATGTTTTAAAACAGGAGGATTTCACCTTTTTGTGAAACCTGTTCAATCTTCATTGCATTAGGGTTAAGGAGCCACCCCATCAGGGAGGTGTAGTTCAGGTGTATTTCCAGGAGGGGGCACAGATTCCTAAGGCACAATATTAATGTTAAATGTTATTAATTTAAGTCATGCTATTTTCGTTTAGATTTTTTTTTTTTTTTGTGGTGGTTTTTTGTTTGGGTTTTTTTTTTTTTTTGGTTATATGAAATAATAGGTTGTTGCTAGTTATATAATAAGCAGTTGATTGTAAAAAATACAATGTTAAAGGCTACACTACATGCCTACCTGTAGCTCCAGAAACATGAACTAATCTGAAAACACACTATACAGCGCTGCATATTAAACCTTTCTGGTTTTTGGTAATATTCTTTTCCATACATGTAGCAGAGAGTTATAAGGCTTCTGCGGAATAATAACATTATAACTGAACAAATATTTTACACTCTTCCATAATGGTATTTACAGTTACTATAACTCATATTTTGTCATTTGGTAAATAACATGTATCTTGTATGCATCCTTCTTGCCTATGTAAAGTGCTTGCTTAACTGCATGAGGAAAGAAAATGCATACCTGCTTTAGGTGCAACAAACCCTCAAAAAGAACTAGATGAAATATTTGTTGTGGATCTGAAATGCATTCTCAGAAATTGAAATTATTGCTAAATTCAGTGCCCTCACTAGGCAATCATCTATATTATTTGTCATATATAAATATATGCATATATACTAGTATGTATGTACATGCATACACATTCATCTATCATGTAAAAGATAGATTTTCAATTTTTTTGTCCATCAACCTTTTTTTTTGTTTGTTTGTTTTCTTTTTTGTGCTATTCAACTCACTTGTGCTATAACTGAAGCCGGATTAAAATCAAAATCTTACACATGCTACTAACAACCCTATGATTCATTAGCACGTAATAAAGACAGTATGCAAAAGAAAGCTGAGATGATGATCAGGAGGCTTTTGAAATGCACTGAGAATAAGGCAATAGGCTGTACATTACAGCAGAGGAAAAGCTGAAGAAATTCTGGAATTCATAAACTCATCTTACTGGAGTAGGGGTTGCTCTCCCTACTTTGCTTCAGAGTCCTGTGCTTTTTCCACCACCACTCTCCAGAATGCAAGCTTTGTAGTTTCTGCACCTACCAACACTTGTAATGGTAGCAAATTCAAAGCTTATTAAAAATGCCCTGATGCCACAACCTGGTAAAATAAGGCACTTCCAGGGCTGTATTCCAGCGGTGCCATGCCAAAAAGATCAGCACTGGGAAGAAGCACTCAGATTTTGCTGAGTTTCCTAGTTTTGTCCCATGAAATGCGCCATCTCGGAGCCTGTTCTCTCCTCTTCCTTTTGAGATGATTTTTCTTTAAAAGAAGCTTTTTCATCAGTTGAAGTCGAGGAGCTACTTCTTTGTAAGCAAGAGGTAAATCTTCAGTTCCTGATATTGAGTAAGGTGGAAGATCAGAGCGGTAGCAGGCAACGTCTTCAGTTTATTCAGTATCTCTCTACTCAAGCTGACACACCAGCTAAGTCAAAAGTGTGTGTGGATTTCATACTAGGCTTGTACTGAAAGCTATGAATGGACATTGGTACTGGAGAGGTCATTCCTTATAATTTCATTTACTGCAAAGAAAGAAGACAAGAGAAAAGGAATTGATTAGCATCCCACTGCTGCAGGTAGGTCTCTTCAGTACACAGCCCCTCAAAACTCGCATCCATTCCTGGACAGCTTCAGTATAGTTCTGAACAGTAACATCATGAGGGAGCTTGTACAGGCTGATGACAGTGCAAAACAACAGATTAACCAAGGTTATTAACATGCTAAACACCGTGTAAAACCAGGCACCACGAGAACAGCAGCATCCTGGATCCCTGCTTGCATCAAACATCTTTAACATTCCAAATCAGTTACAGATAAAACATTTTGTTTGCTCTAGAACTGGCTCGGAAAGGTAGAGCAAGGAGAATGACAGGAAATCTTAGAATAATCTACCCCTTCCATAAAAAGAGCCCTTTGGAAAGAATGTTAGTCATGATAGGTACTGATGGCTGGAAGCTGCCAGCCACGGAGCCTGGCTATGTACAGCTGCAATGCCTAGATAGAGTAAGGCTTCATGTACTGATTTTTTCCACTGTGGGATGATATTAGGAAATAAATAAAAAAAAAAAAAAGAAGAGAAGAAACTGCTGCATGCTTGCCCATTCCCTGGAGCTGGTAACACATGTAAATATATATCCTCCTTTCCTTTCGTGGTGACCAAGACATGTGGACTGTCTTCTCTCCTATCCGCACGAACAGATGGGAGGGACGAGTGAATTAAAACCCTTGGCAAGAGTCAGAGGAAAGAATAAACGAGGTTGGCTATCTCAGCATCAGCCAGTCAGACCAGATCTCCACTGATAAAGTGCTGTTTTCTTTATTAGCAAGCCTTCTTCCATGCTTTTCCCTCTCCCCTGCAGATCATCAAGCAACACAGTTTCCCACACTCCAGTTTTATCCATTTATCAGCTTGTGATTTTTGGCAGATGGACAGGAAATGACTGAAGCTGGCAAAGGCCATCTACAGAGCCCTACACAACATCCCTTTCATTTCCACCCCACCTCCCCGCAGCAACTGCCACCACCTGATTTACATGAAGAAAGACAAAATGCCATCAGCAGGGCTACCATCAGTTCCGAGTTTCCCTAACATTGTTGGGAGTGGGAAACTCACGGCCACGTCACGGAAGCACCGCAGAGAAGCCCGTGTTTGCCTTTCCTAGTGGGCTGCTGCTCACAGCCATCCAGATAACTTCACGTGTTTACTGGAAAAGACCAAGCCTGTCTAAACCAAACTTCCCGAAGCAATTAGTTGGGTCTGTTTTTTGTTTGTTTGGGTTTGTGTTTTTTTTTCTGCAGACCTACTGCCCATTTAGTAATTGCAGTACATGAATCAGTCAGGATCCGTGTCACAGGTCCTGGCCACTGAAACCACTTCTACCAATGGATACGCACACCCTGCTGCAGAAAGGAAATACCCGTTGTGTTTGTAACTACCTATTTATGGCAGCAAACTCAGAGTGGTATGGAAACAAGATGTGAAGACAAAGCAGTTCTTTCTTCTGCGAGTGCAGCATGGGGTTCATCTTTAATGCTACCAAACAGTGGAAACAAAGTCAAGTGGCAAGCCCCGCTCTGCGGCACAGGCTGCCCTGCGCAGAGCTGAACAAAGCAGGAGTTGCTAGCCCAGCTGCATGCTGCACGAGTCCAGACAGCTTCTGGGACCGAGCTTCTGCCTTGAATGCAGAAGAATGAAATTCTTCTGTGGGATGGTTCTGCTGTGATGCTTTTGTAAAGATAGTTTCTTTGATAAGCTTCTCAAAGCCCAAACAGGCAGCGATATCTTGGTGCTGAGCGTGACAATGAAAACAAATCCTCGCCTGGGCCCGACAGAGTCACAGCTTTGCCAACATTCCCTCAAAGTTTCTCTTACATCAAATAAAATTAAGATACTACTCTAAAGCAACCCTTGGTCCTTGTAGAGTTAGTGCTTGGAAACGTTAAATAATGACTCTTCACAGCACTGCTGTAAAATGTGACCATGAGTACCACCAGTATTTCAGAGATGGGGATGGGGAGGTGGAAAAGCCAAGGAGCTCCCCATCCCAGGCAGGGTTAGCACTCAGGTAGCTCTACTGCTCTAGCCCATGCTGAGGTACCCTTGCTAGATTCATTCAGTAAAACCTGCGAAAGTAACAACCCCCAGCCCTCCAGCCCATGCTGTCCCTACTAAAGCATTTAGTATTTCAGAAGCAACCTGGTGACATAAGCCAGAGGCCCAACTCCAAGATCACCGTAGGCACTCAGTGCTTTCCAGTCACACTAAGTAACCTCAGATGAATCAATCCTGTCACTCAAGCTCTGCAGGACACACAGCTTACCCTAGAGAAGACATGATCTTTGCTTTCAGCTGGGAGCCCACTTGCCTTGGCTTAGCCCATGACACCACTACGGCCTTTTGGTCATGCTCTCTCCAGCTGAACTCACTCATAATTTTGTTACTGACTCCAACAGGACACAGATGAGACCTTCGGCGCTATTGCTCATCTGTATGATATGTTACCTTCTTAACAGAGTTGGGTTTCTGCTACCTTGGTCAAGCCTGGTGTCCTCACGTAACAACATCTGACGGCTGTTCGACAACGCAAACTAGACAACGTCAGCATGGACTCACGAGACAACTGTACCTCAACCCACGTGTACCCACTGCCACCAGATCTCACAAACAAACGGGACCCAAAACTCCAAGAGGACATTCAACATCCCTCTCAGCCATGACGGCCCACGGACAGCGCGTCTCAGACACAGGCCTCTTTATTTCACTGTCACTCGTTCCCCTTTGCCCCCCACAGCGACAAAAGTGTGAAAATTTCTAAGAACACCGTGGCAGAAACCTAGAGCAAGGGCCACGGGCGGGCAGGGGGGGGCAGCAAGGGATCCAGCAGAGCAGCCGGTCTGGCCCAGGCAGAGCAGCGAGAGCCGAAAGGGGAAGCGTGCCCAGAGCGGGCTTTCCCGCGCCGCCTGCCGAGGCCCCCGAGCCTGTGAGGAAACCCCTCGGGTGGGTGGGAGCGGGGGGAACTGGGTGGCGAGCACACGTGCAGTGTGCTGGGCTCAGCTGGAAGGATGCTCTCCACCACCTCCAGCTGCACGGTCCAGCGCTCCCAACAAGACGCTCCTCTCTCCCTCCAGGTCTGAGAAACAGATGCTGAGGCAAAAACTTGCTTGGGGGGGGAAATGCAGCTTTGGGTCAGTCACAAAGACATGAAAATATGGATTATATTTCTCAAATAGTTTCAAATGTCTTTTGCATCAACCTATTTTATTTTAAATTTCAGGGAAATTTGCTTCTTTTAACACTCCAAAACGTATGAATATTTTTGTTGCGTGTTAGGAAATGTTTTGGATCAAAGGGAATGTTTTGCAATGATTTGTTTGACCCAAAACTGACATTTTTAATTATTTTTTGCCTTTTGGCAAGAAAACATCAAATACTCTTGATGTAGTTTGACCCGAAATTTTCCTTCCCAAGAGCAAAACAAAAACTCTGTTACTGAAGTACAGGTCTGGTGAAGCATTCTGTTTGTCCTTCCGTACCAGCGGGGCATCTACCACAATGGCCAGTGGCCAATCCTTTGGGGAAGAGCATAGGAACCAGGCATACCTCCAGTGACGCTTTCTCTCCACCTTCGCTCTGCTGGAGGGCTTTGTGAGCAAGAGAAGTTCTGCAACTTCGTTTCTAGTGAGCTTTGATGAACTTTCTTCCACGATGTTTCCTGATAACCTGCTGAACCTGTTTTGGTCTTCCTGGTTTTTCCACAGCAATGGGTTCCACAGTTTAAGGATGTGCTGGTGGAAAAAGCAGTTTCGTTTTGTTTTTATTTAATTTGTTGTTGATTCTTTCATTCCTGTGCTGCGTGAATGAGCTGACTGTTCACCATTCACCATCTCCTTTGCCATCCATCACAATCCTTCCCCTTGGTATCCTCAGGGCTGCACTCGGTCCTGTAGGACCGCTGCAGATCTCCCCAGAGAGATAAGATACACTGCTTGTGCAGAGAAAATAACTGGTACTTTTCTCTCAGTTCCCACCTTTCTAACAACATATTTATTGTATGCTTGAGGAGAGTCAGCTGGCTGCTGCCTTGATTGCTGAAGTTTTGGCTTCCAGACCCGTACCTACAAGCAGATTGTGTGTTCTCCACAGAATAGCAGTATTCAGTGCGAGCAGTGATTTGGCCTGGGCTTGAGTGTCATTCCTACAGCAAATGCTGGCCTTTGATCCCACTGCTGCTTGGATACAGGTCCACTCCCATCTGCAGGACTATCCCATGAGTAGGTTGTCTTTTGAACGAGTGCGACGTTTTTCAAAGGAAGGCTGCAACAGCTTTACACTCAATTTTAAAACATGAGCTCAGTTCTCAAAAAGACACATTTTATAGACAGGACAGATGAGACCTGAAGAATTAAGAGAGCAAAATCCAGGTGGTGGCTGGTCATGAGTGGTGTTCCCCAGGGCTCAGATTTGGGGCCACTCTTGTTTAATCTACCAGTGATCTGGAAGAGGCGATTGAGGCACCCTCAGTAAATTTGCAGATGACACAAAATTGAGTGGAGTCTTGATCTGCTCAAAGGCAGGAGGTTCTGCAGAGGGATCTGGACAGGTCGGATCGATGGGCTGAGGTCACTGGGATGAGGTTCAACAAGGCCAAGTGCCAGGTCCTGCCCTTGGGTCACAACAACCCCAGGCAGCGGTCCAGGCTTGGTGAGGAGTGGCTAGAAAGTGCCTGCCAGGAGAGGACCTGGGGGTGCAGGAGCAGGGCAGGGATGGTGAGGCTGCAGCTTGAGCACTGGGTTCAGTTCTGGGTGCCACAGCATAAAAAAGACATTAAGATGTTGGAGTGAGTTCAGAGAATGGCAGAGGAGCTGGTGAGGGGTCTGGAGAACATGTCCGATGAGGAGTGAATGAGGGAGCTGGGGTTTTTTAGTCTGGAGGAGGCTGAGAGGAGACCTTCTGGCTCTCTACAGCTGCCTGAAGGGAGGCTGGAGTGAGGTGGGTGTTGGTTTCTTCTCCCAGGTAACTAGTGATAGGAGAAGAGGAAATGGGCTGAAGTTGTTCCAGGGGAGGACATTAGGTAAAATTTCCATACTGAGGGAGCAGTGAGGCCTTGGAACAGGCTGCCCAGGGTGGTTGTGGAGTCACCATTCCTGGAGGTGACCAAAAAATGTGTAGACATTGCACTTTGTGACATGGTTTAGTGGTCACGATAATTTTTAGTAGGCGGTTGGACTTGATGATCTTGAAGGTCTTTTCCAAGCTTACTGATTCTATGAGTCTATAATTACCTGGCTTGCTGAAGGCCCTACATGCAGTTAGCAGCAGATCTGGAATAGCGTGCAAATTGTTCAATTTTCAATGCCTAGATTAGCACAACACTTCCCTGAAAGCAACAGGTTGATCCCTATCAGATCAAACAGCTGAGTACAATCATTCACAGCACCTTTGTCATCAGATTTTTTTTCACTGTTTTTCTGCTGGCTTTGGGGAGAGGGGCCACTGTTGCTTTTATAACTAACACCTACAGTTCCCCACAATGCTTTCCCTCGACGGGTATTTTCCATCGTCATGTTCAGCTTTTCCACTGACAGAAAGTCAAAAAAATAATAGTGCTGAGAAATGCAGGTAACACGTGACCTCTCTACCTGTCAAGGCGTCTGAAAGAGGAACCTTTCCCTTGCTAAACAGCAGATGCCACGGTAGCAGGATGTGGTGAGCTGTTACACCACAGTTTAGTTTAATAAGGAGTTTTTTCTTCTTGTCTTTAATTTTGCTTTAAAATGCCCTTGCAATGGAAAATTTTGCTTTACTAATTAGCAAAATCAGCATCTTACCGAGGCAACAGTTTGGGTTCCTGCACGGAACAGGACAACCAGTTATAGCTGAACAAATGTGGGTTCCATATATAGATGTGAACTTCATACGAAATGGAATATTTTTAACATTTGGTGGCTGTACATGGATTCCATCAACTGGCAAAACTTTAAACTGCTGCAGATTTTCATTTTCCTTGTATCTGACTACTGATATGGATAACATTGTGGCCTTTTGCTTTAATAAAATACCTGTTCTTATGAGACAAAGTTCTGCCTTCCAGCTCAGATGCTGATCCCACCCATCTCAAAGAAGATACAAGGTCAGCGGTGCAGGAAGTGGGGAGATGGCATGTGCAGGGAGTTTCCACAACTGGGGAGCTCTTTGGGGTTACAAATACAAGAAAAGCCTGGAGGACTGCATACTCCTACAGAATGAACTGGAGTCTGAAAAAACGGAAGGTGAGCTGAGAGCTATGGTCAAACTAACAAAGAGCTGTGTCTACAGTTCTGGGAGGGACCAATGGCACTTTGAAAACATGTCTGTTCACTTCGTTAGTGGTGATACCAAGGCTCAAGTTTGTGGCTGGGTTAATCCCCAGGCTCTTCGGGCATCACACACCAAAGGCTGTGTAAGTCAATGACGGGCCTTCCACTGACATCAGTCCACTTCAGCGGTGGTCCAGAAAGGCTTGTACAAGGAGACTGAGCAGCAGAGCTGTGACTGAATTTCCTGTTCCAGGAGTGAGCTTTGCAGTTCTCCACTCTTTGTTACGGGGTGTGATAGAGTTGAAGCAAAAGGACACCAAGAGGTTTTGCACAGAGCTGACACTTCGTAGTTCACAGGACATGTGTGCGTCTCTGTTCCCATGTAAATAGTGATGGCATCAGCTCTGTTCCTTCAGGATGTTTTCTGATTTCCTTATCAATAGGAAAAGCCTCTTGGCATGTCCCAAGACATCTAGGTCTTTAGGGTCACACTGAGCTTTTTTCCACAGCTGATTAACCAACCTTTGCTTGTTACTTCATGTCCACCTGTGACCGCTGGGGACCATCATCTCTACCATGGAGCGGAACCGAAGCAGGAGATTCAGATGCCATAATGCTCTCTCACCGAAAACCAAAAGTAACTTTCTCTGACTGGTGCAGGTGTCCTGGAAAATACAAGTAACAGCAGCTGCTCCTTTCAAGCCGCATGTGTGAAAACCCGGCGTGAAATTACGCCCGGATCCTGCCATGTCCAGACAATAATGCTTCATCTTTCAGGTGGGGGTAACTGTCCAAGCAAAGCGATGCCATGTTTTGATACCATGTTTGGCACTGGTCAAACTGCACAGCTAGGTGTCACATTTGAGCAATCTCCAGGAGAGAGCAGCAGTCCTGAGAGCAAAACTGCCTCAGTTTGGCTCATCATTTTTGCCTTCCAGTAGAATTCACTAGCTCAGGTCAAGCCTTATGTTGGTACACCCAGGTCAGGGATCTCTGCACATACCTCATCACACGGTGCTGACATAACCCTAAGCACTCGGAATTTCCACCGCTGGCAACAGCTCGCTGCTCACAAGCCTGGTGGAGTGGGGACTGTGTTCTCCTCTCCACTGAGTACAACTCTGGCCACGCTGTCGCTGTTCAGCATAAGAACAGGGACAGGGAAACGTCACTCTGGAGTGAGTCTACAAGTTTGATGCTGACACCACGCTACCTGTAGCAATGCTTCGTAGTATGATGCTCACTTTGCTGTCTGTAATTACTGCCCTTGGATTTTTCCACCAGTGATGACACATCTTGCTCCATCAGGCTCCTGTGCTCTTGTATGCCCTTCATTTCAGATGAAATGCCACATACTAGCATCACTGAAGAGGAATTCAAAGTTGCAAATGAATGCAGAGGAATTAGAAATATGGGAAGAACAAATGTATTCCCTTATCTCCATATACAGATTTTATTTAAAGAGCAAATGGCTGAATATAGACACGTATACAGGGAGTAAAGAAAATAAGCTCCTAGAATAAACTCCCATCACATGAGTAAAATCCTACAGTTTTTATCAGGGTACCTACTTCCTCACTACTAATAAGCAGCACTCCTCTCTGACAGATGAAAGCTCCATCAAACAACACAGAATTATTACTTAAATCACTGAGAAAAACAGGGCTGTCTCAGAGACAAAACTCAGTAAGTATTGTCCTGTGAATAAGAAAAAAAAATCAGAAAGTAGTGATACAAATTCCCGAGGTGCCAGCCTGTGATGCAGAACCGTAGATCACAGCAGAGAGCACTGAATTAAAAACCAAACAAAACAAGTCCTGTGAAGCGATGGAAAATATAACTTCACACGTTCCATTAAGAAGTCAGATCTTGTATTACCTCAGGTGTCCTGGATGTATTTAAACCTTAAACATATTTTTATCTGTTTAATCATAACAAGCCACCACCACGGGGCATGCTATTTTTGGAGGCAGGGAATAGGACAGTGGAGCAAGTGAGTGACAACAAGTAGCAGGTTTTAATAAAACATGATCCTCCCATTTCGAACACCAGCCTGGCACACGGGATGGCATTGTTGCCTACGACAGCCGCGAACGTGGAGTCCTTTTCCTACCTGCTCTGCCTTACTTAGCTCAACGACTCCAGCTGAGACAGAATCTCCCTGAGCGGCTGCGCTGTGGAGGGCTGATGGGGAAGGCTCCTCGCTGCGGTGCGACGACAGCACCGTGTGGCAGTAATTTATCTGGGGCTCTTGACTGGATGCCCAGACTAAATGAGTCCCATCCTATCGCACCGAAACTCCCGGGTTTGGGTTGGGTTTTTCATCCCTCCCATATGCAACCCTGGGAACGCCCTGCGCCTCTTGCTCTGCAAGCACTTCGGGATGAATTCTCCAGCTGCTGGGAATTAGCGCAGGAATCAGCGGAGCTGCAGCAGCTCCCAGCACACTGGGGACTAAAATTTTGCTCATTTTTACTCTTAGTCTGAGGGTGGCTGAGCTCAGCCTGGTTTTATAGCTTTTATACCAAAGAGTCAGCGAGTCAATAGGAATCTTCAGTAGTCCTCACCGAGGCCAGACTTGCCTGGAATGGCTGGGGTTGGGGCTACACAGAGGCTGTAGGATCTGCCCGGTATGATGGGAGCTGCATTTGACACACAGATACATACATGCATGAGGGCAGGGCTGGGCATCGGACAAATAAACCACATTTTAACCAAAATTATGTGTTTACATTCCTAAGACCATCTGTAAGGGAAACAAAACAGACATATTTTACATTTCAAACAAAATTTCCACATAACAGAACTAGGCAAATGTTACCTAAGGCAGCCAGAACCCAAGGCTGGTGCTGCTGGATGCTTTGTGGGTACCAGTCAGGAAGGACTAAGGAAGAGCATACAAGGCTTTGCTAGAGACAACAAGAAATTTGCCCCTGCTGTAAGAAATCACTAGATGATCCTTGAGGTCCCTCCCAACCTGGTATTCTATTTATTCTAAGCACAGTAATACAAACTGATCCTGGTGACCAGTTGATCAGTTTTATTTTCCAGTTGAGTCCTCAACAGTAAAATGGTGCTGTCAGAGCCCGGCACTCAAAACTCACGAATCATGCTCTGAAGCAAGACGAGAGTGGATTCAGAACTGAAACATGTTTAAAGCAATTCTGCTTTAAATTTGCCAGGTTTTTACCTTCCAGATCTCTCTGGCAGTATTTATTAAAGTCTGAATGTAACAGAAAGGAAACTTCCTTTTTTTTCCTGTTTACTCTCCTATTTCTGATCCCACCCCACCGGGTTTGCTGTACCTCAGCACCAGCTGCCGACTGCAGCGCGGGCAACATTTGAGCCACCAGGCTCTCAATGCATCCCACAGCTTAAAGCCCACCGTGGGCTGGCAGCTCCCGAAGCTTTACCGGCAGTGAATGCAAGAGGGGGAGTGAGTCTGGACCACGCTGCAGAGCTTTGAGCCTGATGCTGGAGGCTGCACCTTGGGGACCTCCTGCCCTGTCAAAGGAGCATCCCATGCACACGCATCCAGCCCGGCGCTGGTGATTTCTGCTGGCAGCTGGCACCAGCCTTCTGGACCTCACGTGGCAATCCGTACCAGGACAGACCTTTCCAGATAACACGAGAAGGGTTTTCTCCACGTGCTGGAAAAGCGACAGCTTAGCTTTAGAAATAAAATAAATATATTTCTGGGGGCACAGGAGGAGAAAGGGGAGCAAGAGAGGATCCATTATATCTCTGACTTACTGTTTTCAGACTTGAAAAAAGCCAAATACGACCGAATTCCTCTATCGATTACACAATTATTAATCTTTTCAGAGGCTTTTTCAACATTGCACATAATGAACAATTCATCAAAGCATATTAGGTGCCACAGAAGTTGCATTCAATATAAAGGGGTCATTAAGTTTCTTGTAATTGCACATTACTGAAAGCTTTTGTTAGTTTTAAATCAAATCAATGGGATGTGCACGTATGCTCTTTAATTGACTTTATGTAATAATAGTATGGTCCTTAGTGATCATCTGGAATCCTCCAAAATGAGCCACCTTGTGCTACTGTTTGAAAAAATGAGCTCATGTGCAGCTGGGCATATCAAATAAAGCAAAGAAATAACGAATGGAAGGAAGGAAGAAGCACCTTGGGTCACACAGGAGTGTTTGCTGAGTGCCTTTTTCTTCCCATGGCAGAGAACCACCAAGAGACTCAGATCTCCTGCAGTTCACCCAGCCTCAATGTCTAACGGACTTCAGTACGAGCAACACTGGACCTCAACACTAAAAGTGTCCTGGAGATAGGTTCAAATACGGTGTGTCTGATCTTTTTCTTTTTAATGGACCCTACTCGCCCTATTATCATCACCATCATCAACACCTTCCTTTATAGCCCTTCTCATCAGCACACCTCAAAGTGCATGCTAAAGAGAAAAGATCAGTGTTATTACATCATCTAGCAAAGAGGGCAGCGAGACAGGGCCAACAGTAGGATGCTGCTGTACACACAGTACATGATGTGCCTCTGTGCTCTTCTGGGGGGTTACCACTGTTGGGCCATATTCCCACTTAGGCTGTGGGGAAGGCTGAGCTTTGTTTGCTAACCCCTCATTCACAGGGTTTTTGCTTAGGCAGATTAAATGATGGCCATGAGATGAGATGACTCAGTGAGTTGTGGAAGAGAAAGCCTGTGTGGGGCTAATAAAATTGTAATGTGTTTGATAAGGGAACAGAAATCCACCTGTAAGCCTGCTGGGAGCTCAGCTGGGGAAGGACACACTAGCTGGGGGCAATCCTTAGGTGATGGAACACGGCTGCTGATCCCCAGCAGCCGGCACGGAAGCAGAGCTAGAACCTGCATGGTGGCTGCAAACAGCCTGCAAAAAAAAAGTGATGCAGGCAAATCCGTCACGTGACAAATTTGCTTGTGGCACGATGACCTGGCCACTGCCACAATACAAGCCGTGTGTTAACATGACAGGATTTTATTTTAACCACGGCAGCATCTGTCGCTGAAGAACGCTGCAGCTCAGAGGGAAGGGGCTGTCCTCTCGGCCGCGGCCCCGTGGAGAAGAGCACTGGCAGTGCTCCGTGGTATTCTTGTGTTCCGTTTGCACCACACTACCTACAGGAGGTGAAGACCTTTTCAGGACAAAACTCTCATCCAGTTTGGCTGGGAAGGTTTGATTCAAAGGCTGATTTAGTGGAGCCACGCTGGGGACGTATCAGTGCAAGCTGGGCCGGGGTGGGGAAACCACCAGCTGGGTATTAATCAGGTGCTGTCCCCAGCACAGAAGTTATAGCTGTGGAAACCACCGTGTCCAGACAGCTGCTGGACTCCAGTACTCCTTGGATGCTAAAACCACCTACAGCAAGCACATCAAATCGGAGCAGCTGGAAGAATGCTCTTATTTGTACACAGTCCCAACGCGAGAGTTGCAAACAAGGCAAGATCATAGAATCATAGAATCATTACAGTTGGAAACAACCTTCAAGATTATCAAGTCCAACTGTCTACTAAAAATTTTTCCTAATAGCCAACTTAACCCTCCCCTGGTGTAACTTAAGCCCACTTCCTCTTGTCCTATCACTAGTCACCTGGGAGAAGAGCTCTTTTTCTCCTTCCCCCTCTCCCACATACTGTGTTAAGCTGCACATTGGCTCCTTAGGCTGGACTGACAGAGAGAGGTCAACAGAAAAAAACACCAGATATGGATGCAAAAATTCAGTAAGAATCACAGCTGGGCTCCCAGGGAAGAAGAAACCTTCCCCCTTGCACCTCAGTGCTTAACACAAGAACCATGCTGAAGCTCAGTGCTCTCCACTAGAGAGGAAATTTATCCTGCCCCAAGAATGAAGCACAGCAAACCTGCAGCCAGCACTAGAGAACTAGGAAAAAGGCACTTGAGAACCACAGGCATACGACAATCATCTCTTAAGAACACTTAAGGACCTCAAATCTTAATTCAAAATGTTTGCATTAGACTTTCCAAACAACCACTTGCAACGTGTGACAGACTCCTTTCCTACCTCCCGCGCTCCCAAACCCTGGCTTCTCGCTAGCTAAGGAGCGGGTGCTGCCGCGGCGCGCACCGTGACCCGGCCTCACACCCAAACTCCAGCAGGAACCCGGCCTGCGCGTTGAGAGGTGCTCCAGGAAACCAGTGGAGGAACCTGAACAGTAATTCAAGAGCAGCTTTAAAAATGTTATTAATGCTACGATGAACAAAACCGGCCGCTCGCGTGAAGCTCTGTCGGGTGAAGTCAGCCAGCTGAGATCAGCGTGTGAACACACGGGACCCACCACAGCAGCTTTGGAAAAGCCACACCAGCACCCCCTGCTCGGGGTGACAGGCGGGGCCTCGTCCCCCGGGGACAGAAGGCGCAGGCCCCAGGACCTCGCTGTGGCCATGCAGATGTGCAACACCTGGCTCAATCTTCAGAAGCATCCTTGTGACAGGAGCAACCCAGCAAGGGCCAGCTCTTGCCGAAGACCCTGGGAACGCAACGCTTTTCGGGCTGGGGCCTTAGGGACATAAAGGACATTTCACTGATCCGACGAAAGGAAAAAATTTAAGCGTAACAAAGGTTTTGGGGAAAGGCTGCGCAAGCTGATTGCTGTTTGCTCCACGGAACAGCCTTCCTCGTGCACCACACCTTCTGGACAACAGGGCTACATGAAACAAATTATTATCTCCAGCAGCTTCCGTCTACACACATTTCTGAAATACTTTCATTCCAAACTGTTTTGAGAGGAAACATTATAAAGAATGGAAACGTGGCAATTAATCGGATGGAAACCTCTGTTTCCGTTTTACAGAATACGGAAAAAAATAAAATAAAAAAAATTAAAGAGAATACCTGACATCAACTGCTAAACAGGGAGATGAAAGATTAAGCAGAGGCCAGTAACTGAGAGCACCCATGTGCTGCATGCACTCACCTGCATTTGGATGTGGTTCTGAAGGGTGGGGTCAGACCCGTATTTGCTGTTCTCATTCAAAACCAGATAAACACCTAGTTAGGAACTGGGTTTTGACAGATGAAAATTCTATTTTCTTAAAAACTCACAAAAGAAATACCTTGATTTTATTTTTTTTTTTTCCAAGTATGGATGAAAGGCTCTTCTGGACAAGACACAGAGCAAATATTTACAGGTGCTGGGGAGACACCATTTCCTCCCTCTAGGCTTCAACCTAGTGTCTGCCACATAATTTTATCCATTCAATGAATTTTTTTTTCCAGACATCTGCCAAGAGGAAATAACTTTGCTGTATTGGGAGTCTGGGAATCCTAGAAAACAATCTTAAATCCATAAAATAATTGAAGTGCAGTTTTACTGAGCTGTTCAGTTCGATTCTGATTTTTATTACAATGTCAACAAGAGTTTAATTTGTTTTAAAGTTTAGGTTCTTAAATCTGAGTGATATACGGTAGTTTACAGCTTGCTGGCAACAGCTACTGTGGAAAAAAAAAAAATGGAAAGTGCATATAAAGGCGGTTCTAAGTTTGACATTGTGAAAGCAGGGAGCAGTGCCAAGAGCAGCAAACAGCATGGCTTTCCCAATCCTGGCTGGCTTTAGGGACTGCTTGCTATTGACATCAGTCGCTATGGGATACATTTCCCTGCTCTAACAAATCTCATCTGGAGCCTGTAATTAAAAAAGAAATGTCTCAAAGTGTAATTTCTTTCCCTAAAACATTTGCAGATGTTAACTAGATTGCTAATGGTGTGAGATGTCTGTGGGCAGACATCTTCCTCCTTATCTGCTGTGTCAAAGAGGAAGATTTATTAAAACCAGTTCTAAAGGTAGCATCTTTTCCGTGTATGTCTTTGTGTATGGGGGTGGGGGTGCCTTTTTTTTCTAAACCTCTCGCCGAACGGAGAGGTTTGGAGGTGTTCTTTATCATTTCTTCTTCTTTTGCTTTTCTTTTTGAAGTCACCTCCAGAGTCAGCCTGATTTAAAAGGTATTCAACACGGCTAAAAACGTCTTTGCTTAGCAGATTAAGAAGGGGCCTGTCTGAGCTGTAAACTTAAAATAATAGTGGTAGTAATAATAATAATAATTATAATTATAATAATAATGGTAGTAGTGATGTAAGCTTCTTGCTCTAGTGACTTTCCACCAGTGCCTTTGGCTGGTGCCCTTTGCCAAGGGCCGCTCAAAGCTTTCACGGGAGCCGGCCGGCCGGGTAAGCTGATCTGCTTTAGGTGCACGCTGGGCACGAGAGGAGAGAGCGTAAAAAGCCAGGGATGAGCTTTCAGAACCACCGGTCCCCGGGGAGGCGAGAGGCGGTTTGCTCTGCCCGGCGAGGCCGGGTGCCAGCAGCAGTGCCCGCCGGGCCGGGGCTGCCCACGTGCCGCCCGTGGAACGCTGGCCAAGGGCTCCTGGGCTCGCCCAGCCCCGTCAAGCATCCCCCCCGTACCCGGCAGGAGGTGATGGCTCAAACTCTCCTTCCTGACACATGCAGCCCAGACGCAGTTGTCTACTTGGGCTTTTCCTGTTGCCAACGCACCGCCCCCCCCCCCCACCACCTTTTTTTTTTTTTTTTTCTCTTTTTTTTTTTTTTCTCCCTGGCTTTTATTCTAGCCCCTCCCCGGGGTAGTTCAGAGGTGTTGCCCTGTTTTCTT